>JAKTPE010000012.1:0-376505 GCA_030557465.1 Kuraishia cidri
GAACAAAAATAAAATCGAAAAGAAGCGGGGAAGTGCCCTGTGGCAAGCCGCGCCAACAGCCAGACGACAACTGGCGGCGCTTTCATTGGACGGATTCTCCCTGGAACAGACGAACGGGGGGTAAAAAAATATGCAAGCGCAAGCACATAGCACGCTGTTGCTTCTTCTATCTGATACACGCAGAGCAGCAGCAGGGCGGAACATAAATATCACCTAGGAGTCCGACGATTATGCAACTCGACAAAGCGCACAACAGCCCTCTGGATCTCGCTGGTGTCCACAACCATGACGATCAATCCATCGTTCCCCACCTCGTACTTCAACTTCCCCTCATGGTGATGAGCAATCTCCGTGTCAAACTCGTCGAGAACACCGTTCATCGCACTGAAAGAGGTTACTCCTTGCAGCTCGCGTTCCTCCATGTCTCCGTCGCCGTTGTTGTTCACAACGATAACCATCCTGAAGTTGTACCCGAGATCGTCCTCTTCCGGGACGGGGTATTGTTGGGTCTCTTCTTGCTCTTCTGCTGAGGCCATTCTTGTCTCTCTGTTTGCTCTCCAAAGACCCACCAAAAAGTTAAAAGGCTAAAAAAGACTATAAAGACTAAAAGGCTAAGTAAAAGATTAAAGGGAAAACAACCTGGAACGGCCCGTAAAAGTTTCTCCGTCCTGTTCCTGTTTTCACCCGCATTTTTTTTCTCTCCATCTCTTCGGCGGGAATCTCGCCGTATGGCTCGGAACTATTAGGTGTGGCACGACTGTCTCGAGCAATGGCTCCAGCACGTACTGTCGCTGCCCTTTCTTGAAGAACGAGTCCGGACTTTCACGGAGTTTGATTGATTGAATTATATGCCGCAAAAGCAACCCCTTGGCAGTTGGCAATCGCCGCACTGAACACTTACCTAACTAGTACCTAACTCCACGTTCTCCCCGCCGGTAGTCTCGTGAGCCCTCGTAACGGTCGCGGTTATCCCTGCTGTCCCTATCCCTATCCCTATAATCTCTATGATCATATCCCCTGTCTCGGTCTCGGTCTCGATCCCGGTCTCGGTCTCTTTCCCTTTCTCTCCCCGCAAACCTCGACCCGTTGCTGCTATTGTTGTAGCTCCGGGGTGGTGGTGCAAAATTCATCCGTCTAGGTTGGTGCGGAGTATTTGTACTTTCAGTCCGGGGATGGAACGGTGGTGCATTAACTCGCCTCTTCGTATAATGTCTTCCCCCAAGTCCACCCGCGAGCCTCCGTGGTTTCCAATTCTTAACAACTCTGCCCCTCTCAAAATCAACAACCACACTCCGACCGGATATCTGCAAGCCATTGGCTTTGGAAAATGCATTTTTCGCATCTCTCTCCGCACGATAAACTACAAATCCATATCCACGGCTCTCGCTTTGCCTGTCTCGCACGACCCGCACTTTTTCAATCTCGCCATATGCCGAGAAAACCTCCTGTAGTTCAACTTCCGAGCAGCTATACGGTAACCTTCCAATGAATATCGTTCGGTATGGATCTCCTGAAATGTGTGGATCCGTGTCGGGCGTCCATGCCGCGAGGGCCTGCTTGAGCTGACTTGCAGCGGTCTGCTGCCGAATCGCTTTGGTGTCCTGGGGCCTTTCAGGAACTTCAGCCGGAGTCTCTGCCTGGTGTGATTTCAACTGTGCAAGAAACGAAGCCACGCCTTCGATCTGGGCCGTGCTGCGGTGCTCTGGAGGTTTGTCAAGTGGCTCATAGTACACTAGTGGGGCCCTTGGAGTGAATAACACCGCGATATTGGGCGGATACTTGCTGTAATCCGTCTGCGTAGCTGTTAGTATATAGTCCCTTCCTGCTGTCCCTCTCTCCAAAAACATACCATAACGACTGTGTATTAACAATAAGGCACTGATAATCCTTCACAACAAGGGAAACATATCGATTGAAGCTTGTTTCTACGTTTTCTTCCATTCCATACAAAAGTCGTGTCCCGTCCAGACCGGACTCGCGACACAACGCGCCAACGCGAAACTGAAAGGTGGAAAACCTACGACTGTTTCTAACCTCTTCTTGCGGTGGAGATCTCAGTTTGAACTGCCATGTCTGACTCGGTGTTGCCGCTGTACACGTCCGCACAGAGACACGACGAGTCGTCGCACCTGCCACCGCGGAAGTCCACTTCTCAATCAACGTCCCCGAGACACATGTCGGAATCGGCGTACGATGAGGCTGTACTCCAGCCTAAGAGACTCGAATCGGCACACCTGCCAAAGATAGATAGGCCGCGGTTCATGCTGCTGGTGTTGCTGTACATGCTGCAGGGCGTCCCCATAGGCCTTGCGTTTGGATCGGTGCCTTTCTTGCTCAAGTCGGGAAACCTGTCGTACTCCCAGGTTGGTCTCTTTTCGCTAGCGTCATACCCATACTCGCTCAAGCTGCTGTGGTCGCCCATTGTGGACTCGGTGTTCTCCCGGAGACTCGGCCGCAGGAGATCATGGATCATACCGGTCCAGCTAGTGAGCTCCATAACGCTGAGCTGGCTGGGCATGCGGATCGACTCCGTGCTCGAACACATCGAGGCCAACCTGACGCAGCTCACATTCACTTTTTTTTTCTTGATTCTTCTTTGCGCAACGCAGGATATTGCGGTGGACGGCTGGGCACTCACGATCCTGTCCCCCAAAGCACTGTCGTACGCATCCACAGCGCAAACCATTGGCTTGAACACGGGCTATTTCCTCTCATTCACCGTGTTCCTAGCGTTCAATTCGCCAGATTTCGCAAACAAGTACCTCCGCGCAGTGCCCTCCGACGCTGGGGTCATCACGCTGGGCGGGTACCTGACGTTCTGGGGCCGTGTGTACTTTGCCGTCACGGTGCTGCTGCTGATATTCGTGCCCGAGGACCCGCCGCACCTCGCTGTGCAGATCAAAAAGTACGACGCGGATATCAACCTCGCGGAGCTCGAGCACGACGTGGCGAGCGTGAATACGCCCGTGCACATGCACACGAGCACGGACCACACGCGCACAACGAGCGAGCTGCGCGACGTGTACCTCAAGATGTTCAAGGTGCTGCGGCTGCCGAACGTGAAGCTGTTTGTCGTTGTGCACCTCGTGTCAAAAATAGGTTTCCAGGCGAACGAGGGCGCCACGAACTTGAAACTCTTGGAAAAGGGTTTCTCAAAGGAAGATCTTGCGGTGACTGTGCTGATCGACTTCCCCTTTGAGATCATCTTTGGCTATTACTCTGCGCGCTGGTCCACCGGGTCCCAGCCGCTGCGGCCGTGGCTGTACGCTTACCAGGGACGCATCGTCGCTGCTGCGTTTGGCCAGATGCTCGTGTGGTGTTTCCCCCAGAGCGGCAAGGTAACCACGCCGTACTTCCTCTTTGTGATCTGTCAGCACCTCATGGGCTCGTTCATGTCGACGGTGCAGTTTGTGTCGATATGCGCCTTCCACACGCAGATCGCGGACCCGACGATCGGCGGCACGTACATGACGACGCTGAACACCCTCTCCAACCTCGGTGGCCAGTGGCCCAAGATCATTGTGTTTTTCCTGATTGACAGGATGACGCGCGCGACGTGTGTCCCCGCTGAGACATCATCGCTGTCGCCGCTTGCCGGGAACCCGTTTGTCGACCAGAGTTACTATCACTGCGTCACGGCGCAGCTCAAGAAGGAGTGTGTGGACGCCGGCGGTGCGTGCCACGCCGATCGGGACGGGTACTTTTCGGCAAACATGGCGTGCATCGCCATCGGGCTCGCGCTGTACTTTGGCTGGATACGGAAAACGGTTAAACACCTACAGGCGCTGCCACCGGGTGCGTGGCGCGTCACAGGTACATAGATCTAGGTAATGCATATGCAATGGCGACGCCGACGTAGCTCCACGCGAGCCCGCTCAGCTTCTCCGTGAGCGAGTGGAAGTATATGCTCGTCATGAGCAGCATCCACAGCCACAAGGCACACAGCGACGCAACGACAACCATCGGGTTCTCAAGGACAACGCCACCCGCGCGGCGCAGATCGCGCTCTCCGAGAGCCTGTCCCAGCAGCCTCACGACGCTGTGCGCCCTGTCTCTTTTCTCCTTGAGGAACAACAAGGGCACGCTCTCAAACAGCAAAAACAGCGAGGACAAACTCAGGAGGAACACATGCCCGCTCGGGTCGTGGCCTCCCGCCCATTTCCCGCGCACCGCGCGACACATCTGCGAGCTCATCGCGGTCGAGCTGTATGCGTTGTCGTTGGCATTGTCACCAGCGCGGAATTGCAGGAGCGGGTTGTGCTCGAGCGCGCGCTCCACGGCCGACACATCGAGGGACTCGCAGCGCCCGCCCGTGAACATAAACACGCGGTCCATCAGCGGCATCCCGAAGCACCACTGCGTGTATGCGAACCACCACGCCGTGATGAGCGCGTACCGCAGCAGCGGACGGCGCACCGGCCGCGAGCGGCGTAGTCTGTTAACCATCACGAGCAGGAAAACCAGCGACGTCCATGCCCAGCCGTTTTTCACAAACACCACATTCACGACGTTGCGCTTCGACGTGAAGTAGTTCTGCGACTCTTCGGTCGGCGACAGCAGGTAGATCAGTTGGCCCAGGACGAGGATGGCAGGGTAGACCGCAATCAGCAACAACTCGTGTTTCCGGAACCTCGTGAGGGCTGACACGCGCTCTAGGAATGAGTCTACTGCTTTGACGTCTTTGTCATAGTCTCTGGGTGGCATGCTTTTTTATTCTGTGTGTGTTTTGTTTATGTGTCTGTGTGTGGGTGTTCGTGTGTCAGAGATGGTGGGGGCGAGCCAGGTGTTGATTTTTCCTGTACCGAAACGAGAGAGCTGCGATGAGGCGGCGGTTTGCTGAACTCGATTGCGCGCGGTGAAGAACGACGAGGCGCACCGGCTGAAAGAGCACAGACAGAGATACACCGCGTCGGGTTGACATCAATCAGACTCGTCCCATTGTACTATCTGCATAATAAATAGACCCACATCTTCCGCACCATGGAGGAACTGCCGACGCGATGGGAAGTTGAGCTCGAAGTGAGTTACTCTCCAGGTTTTGGAACGGCATTCGTCAGCACTAACACCCATCCCCGCTACACAGTTTGTCCAGTCGCTTGCAAACGTGCAGTACCTGACGTACCTCGCGCAGACGGGCCATTTCGAGGATGAGAAGTTCCTCAACTACCTGGACTACCTAGAGTACTGGCGCACTCCAGAGTACGCTAAACACCTAACGTGAGTTCAAATTGCCCCCGAGTGTTCAGCTCTCGTGCTTATTTTACTAACACACTATAACAGCTTCCCTAATTGCCTACACATCCTGACGTTGCTGCACTCGCCGAATTTCAGGAAACAGATCTCGCGCGCGGATATCAGCGAGATGCTCTACAACGACATGGCGGAGCGGTGGCGCGAGCCGCTTGCACTGGGCGGAACACCGCTGCATGTTCAGAACGAGGCCGATGGCGAGAACGGTGAACGTATACAGCAGCAGTCGCAGCAGCAGTCGCAGCAGGAGGGATCAGGTGAAGACGGAGAAGCACCGGCTGCTGAGGGAAACGGCAACGAGGGCACAAACGGCGCTGATGGGTCGCACATATTAGAAGCTGGAGCTGCATCTGCTGCTGCTGATGGTGCCGCTGCAGGTTCTGCTGGGGACAGCGGCCAGGGGAATGGCGAGGTGCATGCTAGCTCGGAATAGGTTGGCCTGTGACGCTGAACGTTTGAAGCTGAACGTTTGAAGCAGCGAACAATGGATGAGGATGAAGAATGTGCGCTTGAGACACGACTATATCTTATGAGTATGAGATATGTAATGTACCTGTAATAGTAATGAAGAAACAGTCTTCATAGTCAGCCAAATCGGGTAATGTGCAGTTGTTGCCGAATAGGGACAGACGCGTCGTCGCGATGGCCCGGGACGGGGAAACACAACAACAAGCACAAATCCAAAAAAGACACACACAACCAACAAATCCAAAAACCAAAACCACAAACCCAAATATGTCGAACGAGCTTGGCCCCGCGTTGGCGGTGCTCCAGACCCACATCGCAACCACACAATCCCAACAACAAACACAGACCCCGCCACAACCACAGCCACAACACACAGCACAGAGACGCGAGCGCGAGCGCAACGAAGCACTCCAACACGAGCTGGCCCAGCTCACAGCGGTCAACGACGCGATCGAGACGGCGCACGCCACGATCTCCACGGCGCGCGCACACATCTCGCGCGTTGTAGCCAGCAGCACGAACGCCAACCGGCTGCTGGACCTCTGGGCCAAGGTGCTCTCACAGGAGCGGTGCACTGCTGAGCTGCTCGCGGACCCGTCGTGGGCCGGTGCGACGCGCGACGAGGAGGCATGGCGTGATCGGTTTGAGGAGCTTCAGGCGCTGCAGGAGAAGCAGGAAGGCGTGCGGGCTGTGCGGGAGCGGGAGGCTGCTGCGAAGGTGCGTGCGAGAGAGGAACGCGAGAGGCGGAACAGAGAGAGGCAGGATGCCATGCAGAGGCGGGTATACGGTTCGAAGGGCCCAGCCGCTGCGGGGAGTAAAGCGCGAGGTGATAGTAATAAATAAGTTGGTGCTGTCTAGACACACTGAGACATAGATCAAAAACAAAGAGAATAGTAGTAATTTAAAAAAAGAGAAAAAGAAAGAAAGGGAAGGCAAAAGAATAAGTTATTTCAGAATCTTGCAGAGCAGGTCATTTGCTCCCACGCTGTCGTTCTCCTTGACGACAACTTCGCCAATCTTACCGGCAACGGGCGCAGAGATAACCATCTCCATCTTCATGGCGCTGAGCACGCAGAGTGGGTCACCCTTCTTCACCTCTGTGCCTGGGTGCACCCTCACCTCAACAACGACACCAGCCATTGGCGCACCAACCTCGTTAGGGTTGTGGGCGTCGGCCTTTGGTCTCGACACGGTCTCGATGGCGGCGGTCTTGTCCTCGACGGTGACCTTACGCATCTCACCGTTGAGCTCAAAGTAAACTTCTCTGGTACCGCTCTGCAGCGACAGGTCGCCAATCGCCATGCACTTGATGATGAGCGTCTTTCCCTTCTCGATCTCAACTGCAATCTCCTCGTTGAGCTTGGGTGGCGAGAGGAAGAAACGGGTTGGCAGAACCGACAAATCGCCGTACTTCTCCCTTGTGGCGCGGTACGACTCGTACACTTTGGGGTACATGTTGTACGAGGCAACATCGCATTCAGTAACGTTCGAGAAGCGCGATTCAAGGTCCTCGCGGATCGCAACGAGGTTGAAAGGCTCGAGTTCGAGACCTGGTCTGCCCGTCAGCTTTCTGCGCTTGCCCGAGACAACGTTTGTTCTGAGTGGCTCGGGGAACCCACCATAAGGCGTGCCCATGAGCCCCTCGAAGAAATCAAGCACCGAGTCGGGGAAGTCGAGCTCGGACGCAAGTCTCTTGACATCCTCCGATGTGAGCTTGTTGGACACCATGAACTGCGCCAGGTCACCGACAACCTTCGAGGTTGGGGTAACCTTGACAATGTCACCGAGGAGGTTGTTCGCCGCCTCGTACGCCCTCTTAGTCTCAACCCACTGCTCGCCGAGGCCAACCTGTTGAGCCTGGAAAATCAGGTTGGTCAGTTGTCCACCAGGGATCTCGTGCACGTACACCTCTGGGTCGGGGCCCTTGAGGTCCGCCTCAAAACACGAGTACAGCAGTCTCATCTCGGCCCAGTAACTGTCAATCTGTCTAGCCATGCTCTCAGGGACACCCGTCTCCATTTCGCCGTCAACAGCAGCGATGAACGCGCTCATCGAAGGCTGCGAAGTGAGTCCCGACATCGAGTTCACGGCACAGTCAACAACGTCGGCGCCCGCCTTGGCGCACGCAACCATCGACGCAACACCGGTACCGGCAGAGTCGTGGGTGTGCACGTGGATAGGTAGCGAAGGGTACTTCCTGCGGATGCTACCAATCAGCAGCTTAGCAGCGGCTGGCTTGAGGGTTCCCGCCATATCCTTGATGCCGAGCAAGTGGGTGCCCATCTCGACAATCTTGGCAGCCATGTCCATGTAGTAGTCGAGGTTGTACTTCTTACCGCGCTTCAGCATATCACCAGAGTAACAGATGGTTGCCTCAACGACACCGCCAGCCTTCTTAACTGCATCGACACCAACCTTGAGCTGTTCAACATCGTTCAACGCATCAAACACCCTAAAGATATCGACACCGTTGTCCTTTGCCTGTTTCACAAAGTGGTCAATCGCATTGTCCGGCAGAGAAGAGTACGCCACACCGTTGGCACCTCTGAGCAGCATCTGGAATGGAATATTAGGCACGAGCTTCCTCAGCTTTCTCAAACGAGCCCATGGGTCCTCGTGCAAGAAGCGCATGGCAACGTCAAACGTGGCGCCACCCCAGCACTCGAGCGCAAACGCATGCTGCATGGCATACGCCGTGGTGGGTGCAATGTTGAGAAAGTCAATGGTACGCACACGCGTCGCGAGCAGCGACTGGTGCGCATCTCTCCACGTGGTGTCCATGATCATGCATCCGTGGTAAGCACGAATCTGTCTTGCAAATTGCTCTGGTCCCTTCTCGATAAGGTACTGTCTCAGACCGTCTGGTGGTGGTTCGGAAACGTCAATCTCCCAGCCGTTTGCGTCCTCGAGAAGCGGGATGTCAGCCTCCTTTGCGAGTTTAGGTTCACCCATTTGGCCCTTGATCGAGGATCCGTTGACGCACAGGTCGCCAAGGTACGCCAGCAGCTTCTGCGCTCTGTTCTGAGAGGTAACCATTTCGAACAGCGAGGGCGTGTCGTCGATGAAAGTAGTCCAGCAGTCACCGTCGATAAACGTGGGGTGTGTCAAAAGAGCAAGCAAGAACGGAATGTTGGTCTTGACTCCTCTGATTCTAAACTCAACAAGAGCCCGGATCATCTTTCTCCGGGCAATCTCGTAGGTTGAGCCCGACGTGGAGCACTTCACCAACATCGAGTCGTAATGTGGTGAGATGATGGCGCCGGCAAACCCGTTACCGCCGTCGAGTCTCACACCGTTACCACCCGAGGATCTATAAACCTCGATTTTGCCAGTATCCGGCTGGAAATTCTTGGAGGGGTCCTCGGTGGTGATACGGCACTGGATTGCAAAACCTCTCGTTGTGATCTTGTCCTGGAGCAGGCCCAACTGCTCGAGCGATGCGCCCGCTGCAATCTGGATCTGGGCAGCAACAATGTCCACACCCGTGATTTCCTCAGTGATGGTATGTTCAACCTGGATTCTTGGGTTAATCTCGATAAAGTAGTGTCTGTTCTGCGCGTCAACGAGAAACTCAGCAGTTCCTGCGTTTCTGTAGTTGGCCGCCTTGGCGAGTCTAACTGCATCGGTCAGGATGGCATCACGAACCTCAACGGGCAACGTCTTGGCCGGGGCAATTTCAACAACCTTCTGGTGTCTTCTCTGGACAGAGCAGTCTCTCTCAAAGAGATGGACAACGTTGCCATAGCCGTCAGCCAGAAGCTGCACCTCAATGTGCTTTGGTCTGCCGAGGAATCTCTCGATGAAACAGGTTCCATTGCCGAACGACGTCTTGGCCTCGGATGTAGCTCTGTTGAACGCATCTCCAATGTCTTCACCTTCCCTGACAACTCTCATACCTCTTCCGCCACCGCCAAACGCAGCCTTGATGATCACAGGGTAGCCGTACTTCTCGACAAACTCCTCAGCCTCCTCAACAGTTTCAATTGGGCCGGGGGTACCAGGCACAACGGGGACATTGTTCTGGATGGCAAGCGTTCTGGCCGAAACTTTGTCACCAACGGAGTCAATCACGTTGTGAGGTGGTCCGATCCAGATCATGCCGGCCTCTTCAACCTTGCGAGCAAACTCAGAGTTCTCGGAGAGGAAACCATAACCAGGGTGGATCATGCTCACCTCATGCTCCTCAGCAATGCGGATGATTTCGTCAATTTGGAGGTAGGCCTGAACGGGTGAAAATTCACCTCTGCGGCCAATGACGTACGCCTCGTCAGCCTTGAGTCTGTGCATCGAGAGTCTGTCCTCGTGCGAGTAGATCGCAACCGTCTGCATAGACAGCTCATGCGCGGACCGGAAGATCCTGATGGGGATCTCACCTCTGTTCGCAACGAGAATCTTGTTGCTGCTGCCTAGCACCGTGGAGTTTCTCCTGAGCGCCAGCAGCGAGCTGTGGTCCTCTACGCTAGCCATAGTGATCTCCTGATGTTAGAGGAAAAATGGGGGATGGGGGACAAAAAATTGGTTCAGTTAAGCAGTCCGCTGACTGGTGGGTTTGACTGATACCAGGTGATGGATGCGGGAGTAGGAAACGACGAAGACAAGAACAATTGATCCCTGTGGCGGCTATGAGAAAAAAAGAGAGAAGGTCAGAAGGGTCAACAAAGTCTCAACTTCCCTTTTTTTTTGGCTTCTTCTCTTTATGACACCGGACCGGGTTTTGGCTGGGGTTTTGGTCATTATATACGTACAACCAGCGTGGGCAGAGAACATGGGGGGCCTGCGGGAGCGTGCTGATAAGTACGGTGGCGGCGTGCCCGGGATTACGCGCGCGCCGAGGGTGTCGAATGGCGTGTAGGCTACTGGTCCGGCTCCTGTCTGGGGACTGTGTGGTGGTGGTTGGTGTCGTTGGGTGAGCTACGTGCTACTCTACCGTGTTATACGGTCGTTGATTCTTATCGGCGGTGGTGGTGGTGTGTGGTGGGTGTTGTCGTGGTGGAGAGTACGAGCAACACTTCCCGGTGGCAGCCACTGGAGGTGTGTCCTGGTTGCACCGGGCACAGGGCCATAGTGGGTCACAATAAAGTTAGCAGCAAGCGTCCCATTGACACCGGGCGAGATGCTCGGCCCTTGACATTTTGATACTGGGAGGTTTATTGATGTCAGTGGTCGTGCGTTGTGATTTTTGGTGATGTTTTTTTTTTTTTTTCGTCTTCATTTCCCAAAGAGTCACGCGCGTCGCCGGGGCAGGCACAACCGCTGGTCTTACTACTACTTCTACTACTACTATTCCCGCAGCTAACTGCGCCGACGTTAATTATCGCTCCATGCCCAGCCTTCAATCCACAATTTTTCACCATTAAATGTGGATCTGTGTTAGACTGTAGTCGCCCGGGGTGGTTCTATATTGGACAATAGCACCCCGTCTCCCTTCCTGCCGATTCTTATCCCGCCCGGAGTTCGTAGGCCCCCACACAAAATACCCGTTTGGGCAACTTGACCGTTTTGCCCTGCTTCTCGAATGCTCAGTTGGTCATATAAATGTAGTTTTTCGCTTGGCCTCGCGTGGTTTAACTGATGTCCCCGGGGGTGGCTTCCGGGGTGAGCTTAACACTCTATGGAAACCTCACCCCCACCAGGTCTCGGAACTTTATTTGCCCGTGGTGGGTGGACCACACGGTCTACATTATATACATAGAAGAGGATGAGACGTCATTGTCTGCCCCGGACGTTGACGCCGTGCTCAGAGATAGTTCGGAGCATGTTTGTTCGGGTGGTGTATAACTGCTGGTATTTCGGTTCATCATCTACCCCAGGTTGGGAAGACGGAGCACTTGTAAGCCATCAGCGTCTAATTACCTGAACACTTCATCACTTGACACCTGCTTTCATCGTTAGTCCCTCAGCCCGACTTGACATTGCCCGATTTCCTTTGAGTCTTCTAGACTGAATGACCGTAAATTGATTCTTCTCGCTTAACAGCTCACCAATGGTTGGCTGGACATCACCAAAGATATTCACTAGCCACATGATGTGCCTGCGCCACGTGTAATACGCCACGACCGGGTTTTCATCCTACAATAACAGCTACAAGCAAGGCACAGCGCACACATTACAAACACACTTATGTACAACCTCTAAAAGGTGACGCGTGCTCAGTTTGAACAAAAGTGTTGTTGTTCACTTTTGATTTGCTTATATATTTCAAGAGTTGCCACAAAGAAAGCTGGCCTGTGTACATGTTCCTTATTGTCAACTACCCGGAACAATTTGTTTTTTTAATTCAACTAAAATTAGTAACGGCTAGAGAAGATTAACACATGAATCACCAAAATATTTGAGCTAGCGAAGATTCTGAGATTGATAGAGATTGATACTAGTGCACTTTCTTTTAACGTGTCAGGCGAAACAAAGAATCCTGTCATAACACACAGCCAAGCCAAAACGTAAGAGCACTGGCGGTATATAATTGAAGGTTCATGGAAACATCTCGAGTCATCTATTATTGCCCTCGGCTCTTTCTTGTAAAACAAAGTGTTTATCCGTCTTAGGCACATAGTTTACGCAGATGTGCGTGTGATTTATCGTGTTTTATTTTTAGCTTTCTCTCATCCCAAAGCGCAAACCCATGAGACAAAAAGGCAGAAGAGAAAAAAAACCTCCTATGCCATTTATAGAAGGAGAGAGGAGGGGCTGAAAATTGTACGGGCGGGCCGATCCTTTTCAAAAGAATCTCGCTCTGTCGTCCTGTACAGCAGGCAAAGCTGTGCAAACTGCAAAAAAAGGCCCATCCAGAACAATACAACGGAAAAAGTGAAAACGGCTGTCTCGGGTGAGGCACGACTTAATCGAAGTCTGAGGCTGGAATTCTTTTCTTTTTGCTTGAAGGGGGGGATATGTGGGCAGTTGGGATCGGCATCTAGACAGAGGGTCTGTAATTTTATGATCTTGAAATATATCTATAGACATGAGGACAGATAGCGTTGCCACGAGGTCTGTGTGTGTATGCATTGGCTGTGAATCATGAAGGATTGATCGGCAGGAGTTTTGTTCAACAATTGCTTGCTGCATGCGACTGTCAAAAAGTTGTAGATGTAATTGTAGCTGTTGTTATAAGTTGTCAATTGTCGAAAAAAGCGGCTTAGGTTGCTTCTCATGGCAACAGTAGAGCAGTGCCGATATTGTCCCTCCGTGGAGGGTTTCCGCTTTGAGCGACTCTACGGGAGAAACGAAAACCGCTCAGGGGACGACGCCCCCGCCCACGTGACTCCTTATGCTAAACCAACACGGTCACTGACAAGTGAACGAAGAGACAAAACTACGGCTAGGCGAGATTGGTCATTGAGCTGCCAATGATATACACATAAATCAGCACAACGAAACAAAAGAATCGGTCAAGCAACCAGCCATCTGAGCCCTGCCTCTCTCCGGTCATGAGCACCTCCTCGAAACGATAATTTGTAAACAGCAAAAGTCGTGCCATTACCGATTTGTGGGGAACAACCTCCCTTCTGCAATTGACCGGCCACCAGCAACGGAACAGCGACAAAAGAGCAACGGCAACACAAAATCGGCCAGCAATTGATATAATGTAAGTGATCAAGACATATATTCGGAGTACGGCTGGTGGGCCTGTCTGTTCGACAGGCCCACAATGTCCACCTACAGGCACACACACGCACACACCTGTCCCCTCCCCCCACAGTAGTAATCCGGGGTACATCCCTCAAACGGAATCCGTCCCAACTTTCTCCCAGGCCAGATTCCCGCAAACCATCGAGCCGCACACATAACACGAGAAAAATTAACCTTCTTTGCTTTATCGGCCCGGTCATCGTTCTCCTTGACGGTTTTGCTGTCTTTTGTTGTTTTTATATCCTTGAGGAAACTCTATAAAGCAGGACCCACATCCCTCTCTTTTTCCGTGCGTCTTGTATGTGCTTTCTCTCGTTGTAGCACTTTAGTTATCAGAAACCCTATAGACACACATTTGCCTCATAAAACACACACACACACACATATACAATGACCGGCAGCGACTACAGCATCGTCCCATCTTTCAGACTCGACGGTAAAGTCACCATTGTGACGGGTGGCTCCGGTGGGCTTGCCTCCGATCTCACCAAGGGCTTGCTGTCGCAGGGCTCTGAAATTGCCCTCCTCGACATGAGCGACGACAGGACCAAGGAGGCTGCAGCGGATCTCATCAAGTGGGGCAAAGAGAACCTCGTTGCAAAGGGCGGCGATGCCTCGGCTCTGCCTAAGGTATCCGCGTGGGCGTGCGACGTTGCGTCGGCTTCATCGGTCGACGAGGTCTTCGCGGCCGTCAGCGAGGCCCACGGTAAGCTCGTGGAGAACCTCGTGCACACCGCCGGCTACTGCGAGGTGTTCCCCGCCGAGGAGTACCCGGCCGCGAACGCCGAGCGGATGATCCAGGTCAACCTTCTCGGGTCGCTGTTTGTGTCGCAGGCGCTGGCGCGGCCTCTGATCAAGGCAGGCAAACGGGCGGGCTCCATCGTGCTCATTGGCTCTATGTCTGGCCACATTGTCAACCCACAGCCGCAGGCGGTGTACAACATGTCCAAGGCTGGAGTGATCCACCTTGCGCGCTCGCTCGCTGCCGAGTGGGCCAAGTACAACATCAGAGTGAACACGCTCTCGCCCGGTTACATCGAGACTGCGATGACCAAAATGAAGCTCGACGAAGACCCCGCTATGAGACAGGAGTGGCTGTCGATGATTCCACAATCGAGGCTGGCTGAGGCCAAGGAGTTTATCGGCTCTGTGCTCTACTTGCTGTCCAGCACTGGTGCCTCGTACACCACGGGCGCCAACTTGGTTGTTGATGGCGGTTACGAGCTGTGGTAGATAGTGGTGTTTCTTCATGAATGGCAGTGGGAAAGGATAGCGGAGCAGGCGGAAAAGACTTGTTATTTGAGTGGCACTAATAAGGAGGTAAGTCAACCGCACTCTTATGAAGGAAAAGAGAATGCGAAACTATAATTTTATATATGTTGTGGATATTGAAAGCATGGTGCTTTGAATTTGAGCCCAAGCTACTGGGCCAGTAAGCATTATACCTTAGAAATTATGCCGATTTGATTCCGCTCGAGAACTCGCTCCAGTGTACTTATTTGCAAAGCGGCAAGGTCACCCACTGTACCCTGCTCCTACAAAGACGGGACACTCACACGAGGCCGACAAGTTACTCTCAGAAAAAAACAAAGGGCAAGCATAAGCCGTATCCCTGTTGACCCAACTGAAATTGATCAGGCTGACATTTCGGCCAAGACGTAGGTGCTCATTCCTTCGCTTGCTGGTAAGCACCAGCTCACTGACATTGGAGAATGGAGAATTGGAACAACGGTCCCAGCTCGAGACCACAACAATCCTCATCGGAACTCCCATGTGCTATATAAACCTCAATCGGAAACTTTAGCAAATTTGTGCACCATTGTGCTTATTCCAAAGCCAAGTTAGTCTCATGGGCCATGTGTAGATAGCAACGTGCGCTTTGATGTTATGCTAACGCAACCTCCTTCAAAGTCTTTGCGCTTTTACCCCCTATTACGAAACAAAAAAGCAGTCTCATAAGCGGATAGGTCTCGCACATGGTAGCTGTCCTGCCGAACTGTGAACAGGAACTCCTTCTCCGCGAGTGACAAGGACTTTTCGCTCTTAGATTCTGTACGCCGCCCCGCTGTGTTAAACCAGAATTCAGTGTGGATCTCTCCCCCTTTTGCTGCGCGAAAGCATGGCTTGGTCAAAATCAATTACTGTGATTTCTTGATTTTGATTTTCAATCACCTCTGGAGTGCGCACATCACCGTGCGTTCATATTCTCAACAGTGGGAATAAAGTCGTGCCTTGCTCAGTACTCATGGATAAAAACACAGCAAGTCACGTGCCGGTGGGAATAAAAAAACGTGAGAGCGTTGCAGTAGTAAAAACTGTTTGTATCGCGCAAGTTTATCAATTACAAAATGCCTTGTTGCTTCAAAATTTTCAGTTGTACCGTCTTTCATCAATTTCACAAAACCCAGACGTCTTGTGGGCATCCTGAGATTACTCCGTTGCCCATCCTCAAAACAAAGAATCCAGTCAAAGGCACCAACTGATGCGTTGTGAAAAAAATTACGAGTCCTCTAATATAGCATATCCGCGACTCTTTGTTTTCTGTAACAATGTATCTGTAAATCATCCGTCTAAACAGACCTGTTGTTGGCTTATCGTAGAACCGGAAGGCAAAAAGAGAAAAACATGCTTTCTTTTGGTGTATAAGAGACAAGGACTAGAATGTAATTGATCATTGTCTATCGCTTTGTGCAATAGACAAAGCCCTGCAAAATGCCATAAAACACCCATCTAGAACGATAAGACAGACAAAATTGAGGTGTTTTTTTATCGGGGCAGAACACGATCCGATTGGCGTACCGGGTCTGGTTTTGTCTTTTGCCATCCCTCTGGTGCATGGAGCGGTTGGAGCCAAGACCTAGATGGGGGAGATGCAGTGATTTTGGATTGGTTGTATGTAAATACTGCCACAAAGTCTGTGGTTATAAGCATGCGTGAAACATGAACGGTTGCTTGCGGTACCTGGGTGATTGATGAGAAAAAAAAGCACCTTGGGCTGCTTCTCACTGCAACAAAATGGCCGCGCCAGGATATCCCACCCTTGAGGCGTTTCCGCTTTGAGGTGCGCTACACGAGAAGTGAGAAAACCGCTCAAGGCGCACGCAAGTCTTGACAAGTGAAGACAGAGTTGGGATGCATATTATATATGGTCACTGATTTGCAGGTGAAATACACAAAAAAATTAGAACAATATAACAAAAGAAACGGTCCAGGTAACCAGCCATCTGTGAGCCCTCTGCCTCTTTGTGGTCATGAGCCGAGTGACTTGAGCTTCAAAAACGACTCCTCGAAACGATGATTTGTAAACAGAAAAAGTAGTGCCGCTACCAGTTTGTGGGGTACAGCCTCTGCCGTTGACCAGCCCGCCAGCCACCGGTCAGTGATCAAGGCACATACTCGGACTACGACTGGTCCAGTCATCTTGTCTAGACAACCCGTGATGCCTACCCACGCACGCACCTGCTCCCCACATCAGTAATCCGGGGTAGTATCCCGCAAACACACACTGCCCCCCCACGTCAGAAATCCGGGGTACACCCCTCAAACGGAATTCGTCCCAACTTTTTCGCAGGCCAGATCCCCAGGAATTGGCGCGCCGCACATACTACAGGTAAAAGAACCTTCTTTGGTTCATCGGCCCGGTCGCTTTTGTTTTTTTCTTTTCTATCCTTGACGGATTTCCATAAAGCAAGAGCCACATCCCGCTCTTTTTCCAAAGCTTCTTATATTTGCTTCCTCTCTCGCTGTAGCACTTTAGTTATCGAAACTCACATAGACACACACACTCTCTCACAATGGCCGACAGCGATTACAGCATCGTCCCATCTTTCAGGCTTGACGGCAAAGTCACTATTGTGACGGGCGGCTCCGGTGGTCTAGCCACAGTTCTCGCCAAAGGTCTGCTCTCCCAGGGCTCTGAGGTTGCCCTCCTCGACGTGAACCTCGAGAGAACCAAGGAGGCTGCAGCGGAGCTCATCAAGTGGGGCGAGGAGAACCTCCTCACAAAGGGCGGTGATGCTTCCTCTCTGCCCAAGGTGTCCGCATGGGCGTGCGACATTGCGTCCGCGTCTTCGGTTGACGAGGTCTTTGCAGCCGTCAACGAGGCCCACGGCAAGCTCGCCGAGAACCTCGTGAACGCTGCAGGCTACTGCGAGGTCTTTCCAGCGGAGGAGTACCCAGCACAGAATGCCGAGAGAATGGTGCAGGTGAATCTCCTTGGGTCGTTGTTTGCGGCCCAGGCGCTCGCCAGACCTCTGATCAAGGCGGGTAGACAGACGGGCGCAATCGTGCTCATTGGCTCTATGTCCGGTGAGATTGTGAACCACCCACAGCCTCACGTTGCGTACAACATGTCCAAGGCCGGTGTCATCCACCTTGCTCGCTCGCTCGCTGCCGAGTGGGCCAAGTACAACATCAGAGTGAACACCCTGTCGCCGGGGTACATTCTGACTCCGATGACCAAGAACGTTATCAATGGCTCTGCCGCCATGAGAGATGCCTGGCTGTCGAAGGTACCAATGTCGAGACTGGCTGAGCCTAAGGAGTTTATCGGCTCTGTTCTCTACTTGTTGTCCGACACGGGTGCCTCGTACACTACGGGCTCCAACCTGGTTGTCGATGGTGGCTACGAGTTGTGGTGATTAATGATATTTTTCTGTGATTGCACTCTGTTGCGGCGACACATGAAAAGCCATGAGAAAGGTGGTCGCATCTGAGTTGCACAAATGAGGAAGTGGGTCGATTCACTGTATTGCGCTCTTGCGAAGGAAAAAAGCAAAGTTATACGATTTTATGTTTGTTATTGAAAAAAAGATATTTTCAATTTAACCGCGAGCCACTTTGTCAGTGAACCTATAAGAAATATGGGTATAGGTAATAAGAATTGATACTTGACTTGACCAAATGTACAAGTAACTCGGTATAACACGCTAGGGCCCCTGATTCCAGAGGGGGGTTCTGTATCCTTATCCATTTCGAAATGTCTTCTCCTTACGACTTCCAGTTGTACTATTTATCGCTGGCTGGAGAGAAATCAGTAGCTTTGTGTCCATTAATAATTCTCTTTGTTACAATTTCAGTTTTCAAGAATGGTGATAATCTAAACGTGTTGAAATGAAAAAATTTCACACATGAATTGCCAAAGAGTTTTAGCTGGCAAAAAAACACTGAGATTCCTACGTTGCACATCACATTCCCAAACAAAGAATCCTGTCAAAAAAAACACAGGTACGCCAAAATGTAGGAGGAGTAAATGATACAAGCGAAGATTCATGAAAAAGTCACGAGTCATCCAATATCATACATCCGCGGCTCTTTGTTTTGTAGAACAGTCTCTACACCGCTTACCCCGGATCGAGAGGGACTTATTTTTAGCTCTCTCTTATCCGAGAATCAGGAGACAAAAAGAGAAAAAAATCCTCTCCTGCGCCATCTCCAAAGGAGGAGGGGCTAAAACTCGAATGGACGGGTCGATTATCCTCTCTATCGCCCAGCACAATAGACGGCGCTGTGCAGACAAGAAAAGAGAAAAAAAATAAGGCCCGGCCAGAACAATACAACGGACAGAATCAAACGGCCGGCTGGGGCGCGCACAGCGGGCGGAAGTCCGCTGGCGGTGGCCGGGGCACGACCATTCTGGAATCCCGAGCCTTTTTTTTGTCGGATGGTGGCCGTGGGGAAGATGGCATCAAGAGATGCGGGCACCGGGGTCTGTAATATTTTTAGATTATTTTGCTGGGATGGATCACGTTGTGGGTGGGTGTTTATTGTGCATCTGATTGCTTGCGGGAGTTGTTTGCTGGCCCGACATTTGCTTGCCGTGTGGGAAGTGTATGGGGATACCGTGAGGTTGTTGGGTGCTGCGTGGTGGTGGAATGTGGAGAAGACCCATGTAGATTGCTTCTCAGATGGGAAGGGGCAAACAATGGAAAGAGAAAGCAGCGGCCTGTAGAGCATTTCCACTTCGAGAGACCCTCGACAGCACTCGACAGCACTCGACAGGACACGGCGGAATAGGAAGAAGCAACGAGGGCGAGAAAACCGCTCAACGGGCGGAACACCGCTGGCGGGTGCCCACGTGACCCGGATAAACGAACACTCACTGGCCACACTCTGGGAGCAGAGCAGGGCGAACAGAAATAGGGAGAAGAGCCAGACTGACCGACTGACCGACTGACTGAATATCGAGTCACGGATTATATTCGTAATTATAACCAGTATACACCAGAACACCAAAGAATCAGTCAGCCAAACCAGCCATCTTCCTGGTCACGGGCCGAGTGACTACAAAAAACGACACCTCGAAACGACGATTTGTAAACAGCAGCGGTCGTGCGCCCACCGCTTTGTGGGGAACCGCCATCGGATGCTGCCAGCCCCCAGCCACCGGACAGCGACCAGAGCAAGAGCAGCACTTATCGGACTGCGGTTGACACAAATGCTCAAACACATGTATGCTACAACCGGACTGCGGCCCCCTACCACACACCACCACCACCTATCCACCTCTTATCCACCACCAACCACACTGGAAGTCCGGGGTACATCCCCCAACCCCCAGCCCACAACCTCCGACGGAATTCCTCGCCGGGCTCAGACGCCCAAAAACTGCCGCGCCGCACAGCACAAAAGAAAACCTTCTTTTCTTTTTCAGCCCGGTCATCGGTGTCCTGTTCCTCGACGCTTCTTGTTGTTTTTTTTCTCGTCTCCCTTGGGGGAACTCTATAAAGGAGAACCCACATCCCTCTCTTTTATTTGTTACACTTGCCTTCTCTCTCTTCATAGCATTCCAGTTATCAAAACACTCACATACACATTCACACACAACACAAAACACACACACATACACAAAATGGCCGACTACGACTACAGCATTGTCCCATCTTTCAGACTCGACGGTAAAGTCACCATTGTGACGGGCGGCTCGGGCGGTTTGGCTTCGGTCATCACCAGAGGCTTGCTTTCTCAGGGCTCTGAGATTGCTCTCCTGGACATGAACCTCGAGAGAACCAAGGAGGCTGCGGCTGAGCTCATCAAGTGGGGCGAGGAGCACCTTCTCACAAAGGGCGGCGATGCCACTTCCCTGCCTAAGGTTTCCGCGTGGGCATGCGATGTGTCCTCTGCCTCTTCGGTTGACGAGGTTTTCGAGGCTGTCAACGAGGCCCACGGCAAGCTTGCCGAGAACCTCGTGCACACTGCAGGATACTGCGAGAATTTCCCAGCTGAGGAGTACCCAGCAAAGAATGCCGAGAGATTGGTTCAGGTTAACCTTCTCGGATCGCTTTATGTTTCCCAGGCTATTGCCAGACCTTTGATCAAGGCTGGCAGACAGACGGGTGCCATTGTGCTCGTTGGCTCCATGTCTGGTGTCATTGTCAACGACCCACAGCCACAGGTTGCCTACAACATGTCCAAGGCTGGTGTCATCCACCTTGCTCGCTCGCTCGCTGCTGAGTGGGCCAAGTACAACATCAGAGTGAACACCCTGTCGCCAGGCTACATTCTGACCCCATTGACCAAGAACGTTATCAACGGCTCTGCCGCTATGAGAGACGCTTGGGAATCGAGAGTGCCAATGAAGAGACTGGCTGAGCCAAAGGAATTTGTCGGCTCTGTTCTCTACTTGCTGTCCAACACTGGTGCCTCGTACACTACGGGTCACAACCTGGTTGTTGACGGTGGTTACCAGCTGTGGTAAATTATTTTTTTCTTGTGATTTGGCTATGAGGTGATTATAGAGCCTCTAGTTGAGCAGATGGGAAAAAAGTCGGAAGATTTGAGTCGCACTAATGAGGAAGTGAGTCCATTCACTATACCGCGCTCTTTCGAATGCAGAAAAGCAAAAAACATGATTTTATATATATATATTAACGGGGTTATAGTTGTTTTTTATTCATCAAGCATATTGGTTTATTTTGTTATGAAATTTGGATCTCTGTAGTAGTTTCAAGTGCTGGATACAGTATTGTGGTGTGTACTGCACGACTTTCGAACGGATAGGGAGTCGTAACAGCAAGTAAGTGAGTTTCTGGTGAACCACCTTTAATACAGCTCTCTCCGCCCTGCATCAATTATCTTGAATTCAATCTTTGCTCGCTATATCAGATTGCTCTCATTCACCCACAATCACCACCTTTTGCAAGATTCTCCCATCGGAGTGCGAAAGACAACACACCAGATCTCGGAATCCGATTGACCCGGAGACACCACCAAGATAACAACCACCGTGATGCTCCGACTCAAACCGTCAACCAAGAGACACCGGTTTCAGCTGTTTCTGAAAATACACGAACTGGCAAGCATACCGCAGCTGTCAGGCCACTGTTTCATCCGGATAAGCGTGACGAACCACCGATCCCAGGCGTCGAGCTCGCCCTCGTCCTCGTCCTCGTCATCCTCGAAGACCCGGTTCTACGACACGACGAAGAAAGTCGAGATCAAGAACCACCGCGCCGTGTGGAACTACGAGCTCAATGCGCTGCCGATGAAGCTGTACGAGGACGCGAAAACCGGGTTCCTCAGTGATAAATGGCTCACGCTCGCGGTGTTCACCGAGACGGAAACAGGCAAGTCCCGCACGCTGCTCGGCCGCGTCGAGATCAACCTCACGGAGTACGTCAACGAGCACAGCTACGTCACGAACAGGTACCTCCTGCAGGACTCGAAGGTGAACTCGATATGCAAGCTGTCGCTGTATGCGAAACACATCGATGCGCCTAACGAGGGAGGCAGCACAACAACAACAACAACAACAACCCAGTACGCAAAGGACTCACAACAGCAAGAGCAACCGCAGTTCCGCGTCCCGCAGATCCGCTCCTCACAGATCTTCCAGGGCCTGACCAACGTGATGGACACGGACTCGTCAACGTCGCTCGACGCGCGCGCGGGCGGGAGGTCGTCGCCCGCGGGCGGCAGCAGCAGCGCCAACAGCAGCACGACAGCCGTGCCGCGGCGCTCGACGTCGCTGAGCCGGCGCTCGGAGCACTCGGCGCACTCATCCGCCGGCTCTGGCGTCCCCCCGCCGCCGCCGGTGCTGAACAGCCCCGAGCAGCAGCAGCACTACCGCGACAACCACGGCGGCGACAGCACCCACACCACCCGCGTCGCTGCGCCCGCTGCGTTCGACCGGTTCCAGTCCCTCGCGAACGACCCGGTCCTCAACGCGCTGGTGAACAAGACGTTCCAGTTCTCGTGGCACCGCGGCGACGTGCAGTACGAGGAGTACACGCCCGCGGAGTGCATCGCGGACATCTTCGAGCACAACGGCACGGGCTGGAAGCGCAACGACGAGGGCATCGCGTACGTTGACGTTGCCGCAACGGCGATGCGCAACGACGAGGACCGCGGGCTGCGCCGCGAGCGCGAGAAGCTGAAGTGGGCGAACGACTTTGACGAGGACGAGGATGATGCAGATGCGGAAGAGGAGAGCGGTGCCGATGGGACGGGGCCGCGCGCGAGGAGGGCGCCGCCGCGGGTGAGTAAGTGGAACCGGCCCGTGCGGGAGTATGAAGTAAGGGAGGATCTGCGTAGCTGGACCCTGGGCGCTGGTGCCAGTGCTGCGTAAGCGCAATATGTACAAAATTCAATCGATAAACTCTATTATAATAACTACCAGCGCTCGTCGCGTCCCGCTCCTTCTTCTCCCACCTCTTCAACCTCATCCTCATCGTCATCATCGCTGATTGCAAACTGCTCAATGTCGTCGCTCTCGCTCCCAGAGCTGACATCCTCCATCTCACCCAGCTCAACCGCACCCGCGTCCTGGCTTTCAAGGTCCCGCGGCAGCTCCAGGCTCCGCAGCGGCTTCCAGCTACTCCGCGACAAGGGCCACCTCCGCGATCCAGCCGCGCCATTCCCGCCGCCGCTGACCCACCGCCCAACTCCGCCAACCAGGCTCTCGCGCCGCCGCTTCCCGAGGAGCAAGTAGGCCGCAACAAGCACGATCCCGAGGAACAGCAGCGGGCCGTAGACCCGGTGGTCCTGTACGCGCTCCCACGTGTTGCCGCCGTCGTCGATGCTCTTGGTGCCGCTGACGCTGCTGCTGCTGCTGCTACCGTCGGCATACGCACTCCCGCCATCCTCGCCGTCATCGTCGTCATCGTCATCGTCATCGTCATCATCGTCGTATGTCGAATCGTCGTCGTCGTCGCTGTCATCGTCACCAGTAGTGCTGTCAAACAGCGGGCGCGCCGCAATGCCGCTCGCCTCGGCACCATAGTGGAAGAGCCCAGGCGACGACGCGTGGAAGTAACCTACACGACACGGGGTTTTTTCCTTTGTGGCGCGCGCATACGCCTGCGCTGCTTCGTCCGAGGCATACAGCACGGCACGGCCCAGCGTCCATGTGAACTCGGACCCGTTGATCGAGGTTGATACCTGGAACGACTTGATGTCGTTGGCGTTTTTCTGCGTGTCTTTGTCTTTCTGCTCAACCTCGTCAAGTCCGAGCCGCGGGAATCCTAGTCCGCGGTGGAGCACACTGAGCACCCAGCTCGACTTGAAACACAGCTGCGATAGGTCCTTATCCGAAAGATCGTAAAACGCATTGTTCCCATTGTTGTCTTTATCGTTCAAAGCGTTGATCTGCGTCCATGGCATATCGCAGATCCTCTCCGTCTCTTTGGAGAATGCATCGTACGAGTACGCGTTTCCGTAATTTTGCGATTTCAAGTTCAACAGGTTTGAGATCGCATCCCAGTAACCCGAGACGCCAAAGAAATGATCCACGTTGAAGTCAAACGAGGGGATCGAGTCGCTTAGCAGACACGATGAAACGTCCTGTGGATTGGACGTTGAGCACGAGCCAAGCGACGAAGACGATTCCTGCTCGGCATCACCGTCGGGGGACAATAACGGCAGGATCGACTCCATGCACTTTTGGAAATCGCCCGACCCGACAATCTGCTCGTCATCCTCCTTCACAAGACCCTTGGGGAAGCACGGATCGTGGAAAATCGTCGATGTGTCCGTGTCCTGACCGCTAGTGTTGATCGCCGAGCTTCGCAGACTCGCAACATACTTCTCGTGTGCTTTCACGATCCCATACCCCAAGAAGGAAGCACTAAACACATTGTGCTCTGTGTCCGGTGCAGCGGCGCCCAGCGATGCAAGTTGCACTTTGAACAGCGCGGTCGCGTGCTCCGCCTCCTCCGTTGAATTTGGCTGGAACGATATCTGAGTCGACGCACCGCCCATATCGAGCAAACCATACGTTGCAACCGCAGGCTTCGCATCGTCCAACGCGCCAAGGAGATAGTTGAGTGCAATCCACCCGTACAGACCTTCAACGTCGCCATCGATAATGTTCACGTGCGACGCGCAGTCAGGAAGGTAGAACTCGCTGCGGTTCTGGATGTACTCGCACGCTACGCCGAGCACCTTGCGCTGCTCCTTTGGCGTGAGTAACCGCATCCCGGCCGTAGCATGCAAAAAGATAGGCGTGCGCTTGTGTTGGCTCCGCGGCACGATCTTGGAAACAGCCTTCAGCAGGTACTTCACGTGGCCCGTGCCTGTTCTCCCAGGCGAGTCTTTGAAAGTAGATATCCCAGGCTTGATCTTTTTGAACCAGCCGCGCTGCGTGTGAACCCCTGGCAAGCGCGCCGTCACGGCTGCTGGAGGTGCCTCAGCGCCCGCAGCGACCGCAGCAGCATCTTCCTCCACCTCCTTCTCCCTCTTGTCGAACCCGTAGTCGATCCTCTTGACCAGGCGCAGTGCGGGTGAGGCAGCAGGCGGCGCGCCATGTCCCAGAGCGTACTCCGCACTGGGCCAGCTGTACACATACGCGCGCGACCCCTTGGACCCCGAATCGATCACGACGATATAGTCATAAGGCACGTCGTTGGCGTCCCTCACGGGCCCCGTCACCGTGCCCTTCTTCTTGCTCCCCTTCTTCTTCTTCTTATCCTTACCGCGGGGGTCCCTGGTATCGAGATCCAGAGCGAGTGATCCGTATGCGGGCATCCCTTTGTGTAACGTGTGTGCGTGAGTGTGCTCTCGATGTGTGTGAGTGCGTGTCTACCACCACGGGTATGCGTTTTCGTGGCTGAGAAACCAAAAATAACAGAAAAACACGGTTGGCACGTTGGTGACGTTGAAGCCTCGATTCATCGGATGGTTCCAGTGCCTCAGCCACGCCGAGGAGTTTCCCCACACCAGCCACTGCCCCTGGTGGCACCGCCACGGCCGTGTTCCACTCCGCGCGTTTCAACGTTTCTTCCCCCATTATAGGTCTTTTTTTTTTGTCTTTTCAACGCGGGATACCCATTGCATCAGTCTTGTGTCTTTTATTGAGTGGCAATGTCGTATAACAGACCATCCGCACCGCCTCCGGGCTATGGCCAGAGATCCAGTGGTGGAGGAGGAGGCTTCCACGGCTCGGGACAGCACACTTACAACAATGCCAGCGGCGGAGGGGGTTACCAGCAGCAGCAGTATCAGCAGCAGCCCCCATCACAGGGATTCTATCAGTCTGGACCTCCGCAGGGATCGCGGCCTTCGGGTCCTCCCCCCGGGTGGTCGCAGCACCAGGTTGAGCAGCAAGCTGGCTCGGTGTCTGTTTACCAGCAGCACCAGCCCGGCCAGAGCGCTCAGATCCAGTCTCCTGGTAACCTCCAGGCGCCGTCGTCGCATCCGCAGAGTTTTGGCGTGCAGGGCTACAACTACCAGTACTCTGCGTGCAACGGGCGCAAGAAGGCTTTGCTGGTTGGGATCAACTACATCGGCACGGCCAATCAGCTCAACGGATGCATCAACGATGTGAACAACGTTGCGCAGCATTTGCAGCGCTACCATGGCTTCTCGCAGGAGAACATGGTTATTCTGACGGACAAGAACACGTCTTCGCGGAGTGTCCCTCTCAGACAGAACATTATCGATGCGATGCACTGGTTGGTTAAGGACGCGCGGCCTAACGATTCGCTGTTCTTCCACTACTCGGGCCACGGCGGACAAACTAAAGACCTCGACGGAGACGAGTACGACGGCAACGACGAGACGATCTACCCGCTTGACTTTGAGAAGGCGGGGATGATTGTCGACGACGAGATGCACCAGATCCTCGTTGACCCGCTGCAGCCCGGCGTGCGTCTCACTGCGCTGTTTGACTCGTGCCACTCCGGGTCCGCGCTCGACCTGCCGTTCTGCTACTCCACCTCGGGAACCGTCAAGGAGCCGAACATGGCGAAGGAGGCGGGCGAGGGCCTGCTCGGCGCCGTCACGTCGTACATGAGCGGGGACATGAGCGGCGTGATGTCCAAGGCACAGGGCCTGTTCGAGATGATATCGACGGGCGGGCCTAATCAAAAGGCGCTCGAGCGCGCGAAGCAGACCAAGACCTCGCCCGCTGATGTGATTATGATCTCGGGGTGTA
This sequence comes from Kuraishia cidri, assembly GCA_030557465.1. Lineage (NCBI taxonomy): Eukaryota > Fungi > Ascomycota > Pichiomycetes > Pichiales > Pichiaceae > Kuraishia > Kuraishia cidri. The sequence continues at coordinate 26,717 of JAKTPE010000012.1, forward strand.
AGGATGACCAAACGAGCGCGGACGCGAAGGAGAACGGCGTGTCGACCGGCGCGATGAGTTACTCGTTCATCACTGTGATGGGGTCGGGTCAGCAGCAGTCGTATCTGTCCCTGTTACAGAATATGAGAAAGGTTCTCAGTGGTAAGTACGTTCAGAAGCCGCAGCTCAGTGCGTCGCACCCCATCGACACCTCGTTGATGTTTGTTGTTTGAGAAAGAGAGACCATGTTTATGCATTCTTTTTTATGTATGAGATCAAAGAAACTGTAAAAAGAAGTAGCCAATCCAGAGAGATGAATAAAGTAAAGAAAGAAAGAAAGAAAAAAAGACCTATTAACCGCACAAGATAAATGAATGAAGAAAAGAAGAAAAAAATGTTGCTGTAGAAACAAAAAAAATCACATAACCACGCACGATGATCCTTCTTTGGTTGGCGTAGTAGTTGGTATATCTCTATTCTGGAAGTTTTCAATTTCCTGGATCAGCAACTCGAAAGCACGAGCAACGTTCTCGTTGTGTCTAGCTGAGCACTCAGCAAAAGGACAGTTTCCAAACTCCTTTGCCAGCGCGCGCGCGTCCTCCTGACTCACCTGACGCTGTAAATTCAGATCGCTCTTGTTGCCAACGATAACCATCGGCATGCTCTCCTGGCCCGTGCTGTCCAAGATCTTATCACGGATAACGCGCAGCATCTCAAAACTGCTCCGCGACGCAATAGAGTACACAAGGACATAGCCGTGTATGCCAATGAGGTGCTTCTGGCTCATGATGGAAAACTCATCCTGCCCAGCGGTATCGAGAATCTCAATGGAGTAATCCACGCCGTGGTACTTGACAGTCTTGCTGAACTGGTTTTCGATAGTTGGATAGTAAGACTCGACGAACTGCTCCTCGACGAACTGAACAGTCAGCGATGACTTGCCAACGGCACGGGACCCAACAACCGCAATCTTACGTGCCCGCGACATGAGAGCACGATATATGCAAAACCTTGTGTGTATGCGTAGTAGATATGTCTATATCTATCAGCTAGCGCGTATCACTTCGAAAGTGAACGGGATCCAGTCAGCGTTGGAAAAGGTGCAGCGTGTGTAAATCGGGCACAGGGCGGGTGGTGCGGTTCAGAAAGGTGTAGTGTGGCTCTGCGTCGTGAGGATCCCCTCAATATGTCCGCCAATACGCTGGATATGCCGATATCCGAATATATGAATGAGCGAGAAGAAAAAAAACCACTGTCGCTGTTCTGTCGTCGTCCTAAGGTGGGCTGTGCGTTTTTCAACTCGGTCACTCGGTCGCTGAGGTGTGTGTAAACGATGCGGGATCTGGTGGCTTCTGCCCTGTTGGAGCTTGTGCGTCTGTCGCTCTTCTTCTGTGCGCTGCACTTCTTTTTTATTTGTTCGGTGAGCCGTTGGTTCCAGGCGGCGTGCGTTGCACAGTTTTTTCTGTCTTCGCACTACGGGGTTTATCGGGGTGGATAGTAAGTATATGCTGCTGTTTTTATAGAAACACATAGAGTGAAGATATATATATGTGTGTGTGTGTGTGTGTCGGTGTAGGTGTAGACTGCTCACGCCTTGGCCCAGTCAAGGACCTCAAGACTGGATACAACGATGACGATCGTGGTGGGAAGAGTCAGCACAACGTATCCCCAAAAAAGCACACCCGCCATCTCCTTTTCGAATAACTCATTGAGCTGACAGATCTGCGATAGCTGAATCGCCGGTGGCGAGATCGTGAGTATGAATGAGACGATCAGAAAGATGGGGTCGTCCAGGATGGACAGACCGATGTACTTTGTGCATAGTGCAATGAGCGGAAGGAGGAAAAGCGACGGCAGCACCATGCGCGACACGAGCGCGCCGAAAACCATGCGCTTGTAATGCGGCGACGCGGGTGCGATTTCCGACGACGGCGCCAGGTTCGCGCCGAGCACAACGAGAATCAGCGGGATCGAAACGGACCCGAGCTGCTTGATTGCCGACGCGAGCGTGTTCTGTATGAACCCGTTGCACTCGAAAAACTCATATCGCAGAGCAGGCACGGACGCAATCAACACAGATACAGCCATCGCGTATAAGGGTGGGTTCATCCACGCGGCGAATTTTGACCCAAAGCGCTTGAGTTTACCAAGCGGCGATAGGGCGCCAAACGGCACCTCTGGCTCGTCATCACTTTCAGTCATGGAGGTTGACGCGGACGAGCCGAGCGGCATGCTCACCGCTTTCCTGAGAGATGAGCTCGACGATGACGACTCGGACCAGTTCTCCTCTTCAACGCGGAGATGAATGTTGTTGTTGTTGTCTGCCCCGTAGGACGCCGTTGGTGGGCGCGTCACATCCGCCGAGGTGATCACCAGCGACGAGTTCTCATCAGACACAACAACTGGCTGTAGTGGTGGTGGTGGCAGTAGCTGTTGCTGCTGCTCTTCGTCGGCAAACGTGGCAGCGTCAATCGTAACCAGTCTCCTCTTCAGCAGAGTGTTGTAGCCCCAAGACCACCTCAGCATCTGGCCCAGTTGCTGGAAAATCAGTAAGTACAGAATTCCTCTTGACGCCACGGCATCTTTGGTGTCTCCCTCGAGGTCCTCCCAAGTTAGGTTGGGCAGGGTATATGCAAGCGATAAGGTGAGCGACACCGGTAACGAGTTTGAGTTGCCAAAAACAGCCATTGCAGTAACGAAATTCGACTCGGCTTCTCCCAATTTGAGAAAGGTAGACATCACTTTTGACGAGAGATACGATATTCCCGTAGTCACTGCAAAAAAGATGGGGATGATAATCACCTCAACCAGTTTTTTCAACGATAGCGAAGACGCCAGTTTTGTAAAGATAAGCGAGGGAGTGAAAAGGTCGACATTTAGTCTGGATATGTTTTTTGTAGCTGCATTGTTGAGCAAGCCTGTTCTAGCAGCCCAAAAACCGGCAAGACATATCAGTACAACCTGTACAACTGCTTGAAATGTGAGAAAGGCGATATGTGGGTATGAGACGCTTGAAGAAATATTCATAGCACGACTCGAGAACAACTAGGAAGAAGAGGTGGGTATTTCTTCCAAGGAAAGTATTCCAAGGGTCCTTTGGTGGTTTTGTTTGTGCTTGGGGCAAAGTATCCTGACTCGTGTTTGTGACCGATTGCGCCTCTGCTGCACAGGGAGCAAGTGGAATAACGCTGAGAAAGGGAGGGGGGCAATGGCGACCAGACAGTTAAAGACGCAGTCACGGACAATGAAGACGGCGGACAGCGCACAAGAGCGAAAATGTATCTTCAAAATGAAAGGAATATACAGAACAAATCTCAAGTTTCAACTGTGGCTGTCCCTTTTTCAAATGGCCGTTGTCGTGTTCAGGCCGCTTTTTCCTTGGCTTCCTGTTCGTGTCTTCGCTGCTGCTGCCGCTGCTGCGCGCTGATAACGCCACCGGGAAGTGGATCCCCCGGGAGTGGGATGCCCACGTGCCCCTGTGCGAGTGGGACGCCGCGGGCGGGGAGAGAGAGAGAGAGCAGGCCAGAGCCACGGCTGGCTTCATTGGTGTCTGATACCCGTTGTCAGTTCTTGCGTCTGGCTATGTGTGGGTTGAGTGTGCTGATGACCGATACCGCGGGCTTGCGGGGGGGAGGTGCTTGGGTGCGGGTGCGGGTGCATGTGCTCGATAGCGCGTACCTCTTTGAAGCTTTTGCGATATGACCGCCTCTTAGCTCCAGAAGTCTAACATCCTCTCAGGATTGTCGTACTCGGGGAGGGGATCAGCATATATCGTGACGGCAAAACTCAAAAGTGTGAGGGTTTTGTTTTTCATGCGATCAACTTGGGTGCATAGTCGAGGCCGTAGTAGTTTTCGCCCAAGCCCAGATGTTATGTTGCTATCTTGGCCCGATTAAGATCGATCCTTTTTGCTGTTGTCTAACCCACATCACCCGCTAGCACCTTATTTACACAACTGCAATGCTCATGCTGATAAAACCTACAACGAATAAACTCCTCTCTTTTTCTAGTCAATTCACACAAATCAACTCAAAAAACAATAGGCGTGCGAGACTCAACTCACCCTAAACTAAAGGGCGCGGGTGATCCGAACCGTCTCTTATTCTCACCAATGGTGCACACCTAGCACTCTGAAAAAAAGACAGAAGTTATGACTATAACAACCCGCAACGTAACTATCCTGGGCGCGGGCAGCATCGGCATCCTCGTAGCTCAGGGCCTGGCATCACTGAATGATCCGCAAATAGCAGTATCCCTCGCGCTGCGCACAGCGGCCCGGCTCGCTGATTTTGAAGCGCGTGATAGCACGGTGACGATAGACCGACTGTTCAACGGCGCGACCCACACCGCGCACCTCACGGGGAAGTCGTTTGTGAGCGATGATACAACAACGCTGACACCGCTTGACTTCCTCATCGTGAGCGTCAAGACGTTCGCGACGCGTGCTGCGCTTGCTCCGCTCGTCGCTGCGTCGCGTATCACTCCACGTACGCGGATCCTGCTCTTGCACAACGGCATGGGCGTGGTTGAGGAGCTGTATAAGGACGTATGGCCCGATCCTGCTCTGAGACCGGTGGTGTATCTTGGTGTTGTGTACCATGGGTGTTTCCGTGCCGCGGGTGAGAAGGACTCGTTCCGGTTCGCGCATGCTGGGCTGGGTGATATCAAGATAGCTCGCGTTCCTCGGGATTTGTCCAGTGATGAAGAACAGGTCCCGGACGAACATGACACGGTGATTTCCGCACTAGTGAAGAGCGATATCCTCAGAGGCAGAGTTTATCAGTACGATGAGTTCCTCGTTATGCAGTGTCAGAAACTCGCGGTTAATGCGTGCATCAACCCGGTCACTGCTGTTTTGGACTGTATCAATGGTGAGCTCGGCGTTATGCCAGAGACGAAGGCGCTATTTACGGAGATTGTGCGTGAGTGTGTGGATGTGTTTTTCGGCTGCATGCCCAGGGTGAGTCGGAACGCTCACGCAAGAGAAGTGCTGGGACTTGAGGCGCTCGTGGAGTACGTTATCGAATGCGGGACTGTGCTCAATGCCAAGAATTCATCATCGATGAGACAGGACTGCTTACAACTGAGAGATATTGAGATTGATTACATCAACGGCTTCATCGTCAAGGTGGCTGCTGAGAATGGGATAGATGCGCGTACGAATAGGACGATCGCATTACTGGCAAAGAATAGGCTGGCACTGAATAGAGCTAGGAAAATAGAATAGACAAATAGAAAAAAAAAATCCGTCTTAGAAGATGAAACGGGGAAACGGAAGAAATGGCTGGCACACGGTGGTTTGGGCTCTCTCACACACACTAGAGATTAGAACGGTGTGCATGGGGTTGTCCTAAGATAGACAGGCAGAGAGAGAGCGCGGGATGTGTGAAGACACGTAGATAGATTCGAGGCCAAAATTGACACATATGCATGTAATAACGTCAGCAGTGTGGCTAAAGCCGGTCTCGAAGCTCCAAGAGCGAGCGAGGACGAGAAAAGTAAAAAATCAAAATGCGGAGAGTGCGGACAGGGCAGTACAGTACGAAAGAGCAATGGAAAGGGGAAACGAGGACGGGGAAAGTGAGTGCGTGTGCGAGAAAAGTGCAAGTGCCAGCGAGTGTGTGTGTGTGTGTGTGCTCGAGGCGAGTGTATAGTGAGAGGGTTAAAGTCAGAGTCAAAAAACAATGATAAGGGGGCGCGTGTCAGTACATCCATCATGCGCTGAGGAGCAGATAGAGGACCTGCGGCCTCGGGGTCAGAGGAGAGATCGGTAAGGGTGTTGATTGGGCGAGCCGGGGCGGGTGTATTGTGTGGGTCTCGACGGGATTTCAGGCAACTGTGCAGTTTTCATGTGTCATATGTTGTGGATAGTGCGGATAGAGAGGGGATAGAGGGTAGTCTGATTGGGCATTGTTTATTTGTTCTAGTGGAGTCTACAGAGAGAGAGAGAGAGAGTACAGAGAGAGTACAGAGAGAGAGGACTAGAACTTGAGCCTCGGTCCTCGGAGAGGCAGGTCGAGTGCGAGGCTCCAAGTCCAGGTCCCAGTGCATGGCATGAGCATGACAATGTATATTATGTACACCTTGATTACCTGTTCACCCGCCCCGTTATGAGGATTAAACGTGATCATTGTGATATATGACATGCTCTCGAGGAACTCTCGACGTGTCTCGCTGGTGATTCGGGATTTTAACCTCTTGTGCATTGGGTCTTTTGGATGCTACATTGGTGGTTTCATGGTTCACGGTGTAGAGTACTACTAGTAAACCGGTGCTTATCTCTCTAGAGCCCTCTCCAGTCAGTTGCCAGTTCAGTTGTCCACTCGTCCAGTTGTGTCTGTGTGTGTGTGTGTGTGTGTGTGTCTGTAATCACACATTTGACATAACATTTCTTATCATTGTTCTTTTGCCTATTGTGTATTATATAGGGACATTGCCCTCATTCCCACCCTCCCTCTCCGTTTTATTATCACTTTAATGAATACATTATTCCCTCCCAATTTCATTTCCGCCCTCGAGGCATATTTCACCATTGCTCTCTTTTATTCCCTACCCGTTCCTGTTCCATTCGGTCATCGCGATTACTGATTATATATCTATCGTCTCGCGTCTCGCTCTCGGCTTCGACCCATTTAACTTTCCCTCTCCCTCTCTCTCTCTCTTTCCATTCTCTCTCCGCAGACCACACAGACTTCTGGTGTCGTTTAACATTATATATACCAGAGACATATATATACATACCAGAGATATATATCCATCTGTTATGGAGAGAGATACAGACACACACAAACTGCCATCCCCGTCCCGCTCCCCATCCACCTCTTCCCTCTATCTCTCCACGATGGCGCTTCCAGGCGCCCTGATTGGCAACACGTCGTACCGAGACGCCAGTGCCCCCCGTTACTCCCACCCTCAACACCAGCACCAGCACCAGCACAGCTCCCACTTCATCTACCACCAGACCCCCAATTCTCCCTCCTCCTCCTCCTCGTCTCCCTCGTCATCGTCAGCCCCCGTCCTTACCCCTGTCTCTGTCCCGGCCCCCACCACGGCCTCGGCCTCGGCTCCACACCACACAATGGGCGCCGTGCACCTCATTTCGCCAACCTCAAACTCTCCAGTCTCCTCCTCTCCACTATCGAAACTGCCCCCAATCTCGAGCTTCACACACAGCCACGCACACCTGCCGCCACTCTCCTCGGTTCCACCACCACCCGCATCTTCATCGCACACCCACACCCACACTCACAACTCGCCCAATTCCGTGTCTCCCGTCTCGTCCGCCCACTACCACTCGTATACATTTTCCTTGCCACCCGCTTCTGCCCTGATGCCTGGGCCTCCCGCGGCGCTGCCGCCGTCTGGACCGCCTGGACCGCCGCACTCGCTCCAGCGTTCCTTGCCGCCGCACTCCCACGCCCACTCTGCCCCAGCCCTGTTACCTGCTTCCGAGCCCGACCGGCGCTTCCACAATAGCCATTACTCAACCGCCGTCGCCACCCCCACAACCGCCACCACCAACACCAACACCTCCACCACCAGCGCCAGTAATAGTGCCCAGCAGAGCGCTGCCGCTAACGCCCAGGCGCACAAAAACTCGATGATGACGATAAACCAGATCAACTACCCGATCCACCAGGTGCCACCGCACATGTTCCACATGATCCCACAGGAGCAATTGGCGGCGCTACCGCACGAGTCGAGTATTGCCAAACGCAAATATTCAACCGGAATCGATGAGCGCAATTTCCTCACCGTGTTTGAGTTCCAGATCAATGGCAATTGGATCATTTGGGACTACTATACGGGGCTGGTGCACCTGACGGGGCTATGGAAGGCTATTGGTAACCACAAGGCTGATATCGTGAGGCTGATTGACTCGAGCCCGGAGCTCGCCACAGTGGTTAAGCGCGTTCGTGGTGGGTTCCTCAAGATCCAGGGGACATGGGTGCCCTACGACGTTGCGCGCCGGCTCGCGAGCCGCTTCTGCCACGAGATCCGCTACTGTCTGATCCCGGTGTTTGGCGAGTCGTTTGTCGAGGAGTGTCTCAAACCGAACGAGAAGGGATTCGGATACCTCCGTATGAGCTTTGACGAGGATGAGTTTGCCACCGTTGGCAAAGATGGAAAGAAGAGACGCCGGCGTCGGTCAAGCGCTGCCACGAAGGAGCGCCGCGATAGCATGGGGAATCTACTGCCGCAGGAATCAGCGGGACTCGAAAGCGTTAAGAAACGCAGAAAGAGTAAGGAGTTTTCAAGTTTGAGCACTCTGCCAACGATAAACCAGCGCACGGAGCTCTTGCCGCCGCCGCGTACTCCTATCCTCCCACAGTACCAGCAGACGCCCGCCGCACCTTTCAACCCGGGCCACCGCTACAGTCGCAGCTTTCCGTCTTTCTCTACGCTGTTGCCAAACATTGATACCACGACCCCACAGCAGCAAAGCCAGCAAAGCCAGCAACTCCGTCAGTCTAGCTCGGTGCCGGGAGCTCTGTTTGTCAACCAGCCCTCATCGGCGAAGCCGCAGGACATCTCGGACATTTTGCGGGCGTCGATGTTCTTACACAATATGAGTGGGAACACAGCGCACGAGGATAAACCACAGCAACAGCAGCAACTACCGGTTCTCGCGCCCATCCTGCCGACCCCAGCACCAGCCCCACAGGTTAAGCGGCCGAGTTGGGAGGATGCTATCCTCAGCGATGACGACGACGAGGAGTCACTGCTGCACAGACGCAATGGTGCGCCCCAGCAGCCACGCGGTGGGAATCACGCACTCTACAGCGTGATTACAAACTCACAGTTCAAGAAGTCGATCAAGTCGCACTCTGAGCCCGGACGCGTTGCTGAGAGTGTTGTCGACGGGAGGACGGCGCCCCCGGCGCACAGGCTCTCGTTCATGTCCGATCACGATGGAATCATCACCGTACTACGTGCGGCGCGCATGCAGGAACAGGAGGACGAGGAGGAGAAACAGCGCACTCGGGCCTCGCTCGATACGGGTACCCTTGAAGCTGCAAAGAACCTCATGCGTGTGAGCGAGAGTCAGCCAGGAAGTGTCGTTGCTGAATCCGTGGGGGCTCCGCTGGCGGAGTCGCCTAACTCTCGTGGTCGCATGAATATCCACGGGCTGCTCTCTTGAAATGTTTTTTTTTCAAAACAAGAATTGTTTTTCACTGGGTTATTTTCTGGAGCTTTTCTAGCTTTTCACTTTTTTGTTTGTTTGTTTGGAGTTATCTCGGATAGTGCGCTCGGTTATACATCAAGGCAGTTTGGTTTTTTCCCCTTTTTTCTTTGTTTCGCTTTCTCTTCAGATGGCTGTTTAAATTTTTTCTTTGTCTTGCAAGCAACTCAGTTTTGTTTGTTGGTTTCTTATATACTTTGATAGGTTTTGTCTCATATCTCAAGGTTGTAGCCGGGTAACAGACACCTCGAAGGTGGAAGCTGGTGTGCTGTTGATCCGCTGTAGACAGATCGAGCCCCAACGACCCAAGGCTCAATTGACGATTAGGAGGGAGCGTATCCGATAATGGACTTTGTCTTCGACACATATGCGGCAGACGCAGAGCTAAGCGACGCATTCAACAGCCTGGGACCAGTGGGCCCGTCGTCAAACGCGAGCGCCAATGCAAACGCAAACGCCCGTCGCGTCGTCTCGCTGCCGCCCATACCTGCCCCGCCGATCAACCTGCCCGCGCTGAATACCTACCGCGATGACCTGACGCGGCGGTTTGCGGGGCTGAACATCCTGAAGACGTTGAAGCAGCAGCAGCAGCAGCAGCAGGGGGCAGGGGAGAGCGCGGCGGAAGAGGAGGCGGCGGGGGTCGACGAGACCGGGGCGGTCAGCGACGCCGCGGCGAAGTATGTGCGTGCGTCGCTGGATCTCATTGCTGCGGATGATGGGTTCAGCGGGGACGCGAGTGGGATCTCTGCTGCTGCGGGTGCGACTGCGGCCACAACGACTACAACGACTACGACGACGACGACGAAGATGCTGGGGAACAGGCTCGCGCGCGTGCTGGGCACGTCGAGTTTCGATACGTCGATCCGCGAGGCGCTGCTCGTGCTGCAGGCGCGGATCGACGAGGGTGAGCCCGTGGTGGTGGCAACGTCAGCGCCAACGGGAGGAGCAGCAACTACAGCGGCAACGACAGCCGCAGCAGCAGCAGCGGCGGCGGAGGCAGCGGTGGACTATGCGCATCTCACGAGCACCGGGATCCTCGGTAGCGTTGCGCGGCGGCGGCTGCGCGGTGAAGTCGAGGCTGACCTCCTGCGACAGCATTTCCAGGCTCTCAAGCGGTTGCAGCCCGCTGTGCGGCGATTACAGGGTGTCAAGGCCGAGCTGGATGAGCTGAACAGCGTGTATGGGGACATGTGCGCGCGGCTCCGTGGTGCGTCATCGCGCGGTGACGGGTTCAAGCGCACCGTTGGCAAGCTGGGCCGTGAGCGGGACGCGGTGAGTGTGAAGAAGGAGCTCCTCAATAGTTTCAAGCGGAACTTCACGCTGAATCACTACGAGGAGCACTGTTTGGGCGCTGGGGAGATTGACGATGAGTTTTTCGATGTGCTCGCCAAGGCGCGCGGCATCTATGAGAACTGCACGATTCTACTCAGTATGAATAACCCAAACATTGGGATGGATATCATGGGGAAAACGGGGCGGCTCGTGGACTTGGCGGTTGAGCGCGTGATGGCTTTTATAAGCAAGCAGCTCCAAACGTTTTTCGAAGCGAATGATGATGCCTCGCTGGAAAGACAGGATAACTTCAAGCGGTGTCTGCTGTACATTTTAAACGAGCGGTACTCGTCGTTCCAAAGCGTAATTGGCGAGATCATCCAGTCGCGCAGCAAGATCGTCGTTGACGATTTCCTACTGCAGCTGAACGGATATAACGAGACGATGAAGGAGCAACAGCGCGCATCGCTGCGACACACCAAGGGAAGCCGCAACCGCGATCGCGATAACGATAAGAACAACCGGCCGCTCGTGCTGTCCGCATACGACTCAAAGCGGTTCCTCGGCGATCTGCTCGCACACCTGCACGGCGTGATTGTGAACGAGCGCGAGCTCATCGAGAGTCTGTTCGAGGTGAACTCGGACTGGCCTGATTCTTCAGAATCGCCGGCACCAGCCACGGCAACAACAACAACAACAACAACAACAACAAAAACAGGAGCACGCGACGAGGCCACGGCGCGCGATCTCGACGATTCCATAACGACGATTCTGGATCGCGTCATTGGGTCCCTTGCGCGGCCCTTCCGCTCGTCCTTCGAGCAGGTGATCCGCGCAGAGACGAAGCTCACCGTTATCCAGTCGATCTACGGGTTGTTGGATCTGTACTATATGATGTTTTCAAAGATTATCCCGCATGGTGAGCGCGTGCCGCCACCGGAGGATGAGCCAACGGAGGAAGAGAAGGGAGAACCACAAAAGGAGCAGAACGCAGAAGATCAACCCGAGTCAGTCATTCTCGCTACTCTCAACCTACTCAAGGAAGCCACGGCTGAGCGGTTGGTGAGCGTCGTGCAGGGCAAGCTGCGTGCGATCCGCAACGAAGGCTCCGACACAGCAACACCAGGCGAGATTGAGAGCATCACCTCGGACCTGTCTCTGCCGGACTGGCTTGTCAATTATTACAGCGAGGTGATTCCGCTGTTTGAGAGCACGTCCGGCGACGACGATGGTGCGTTCATGGGGCTGTCGCGCGAGCAACTGCAGGAGTTCCTCGGGCTCGTTGTTGATTCCGCAGAGGAGATTGTCGAGACTGAGGCACGCCAGGACGCGGGCACGCTCGACGCTAAGTCGACGCTTATGTTCAGGCTCAACTGTCTTGACTTCATCGCTTCGAAAATCGTGACTGTCCCGCTCATGGCGCTCAAGAGCGAGCAGGTTGGCGACCGGATTTATGGCTTGCAGACCAAACTGCAGCAGCTACAGTTCACCGAGCTACTGCAGCAGTCGGGGCTGTTTGACATATACAACCTCGTCAACATGATTTTTGCGCTCGACGATGACTTTTTCGATGTTTCCGTCTATCAGCCAATCGTTGAAAATCAGATTTTTAACTATGACGGACTGCGCGCGATCAGCACCAAGATTGACAAGTTCTTACCGGTTGCCCTGATTGACACACAGCAGAACGGGCTCATGAAGCTGCTGTCCCCCGTTGTGGCAAACGACGTGATTGCGAACTCGTCAATTGCGTTTGTGAACTTCTATCACAAGCTCCAGCTGATCGCTAACGAGTATCTCGTTGTGCCGCCCGGCGCTCCTCCTGTGTTCACATGGGACGACGTGCACGTTTCAGCGCTGCTCGGGTGCGAGGAGCACTACATCAAACAACGCATGACGACCCCCGATGAGGCAGAGCAGTAAACAAAACCAACCAAATTACCTTGAAAATATATACATACATGCATTTAGACTACTTCACGTCCGAGTGGTTTGGAACTTTACCCCTCCCGTAACCTTCCTTGGCGTAGTAATCCATGGGGTAGTAATCGGCGCGCCACCTCTCGTCCTCCTCGAGCATGACCATCGCCTCGTAGGGTGTCAGCAACGGCCTGTCAAAGGCATAACCCCAGTCAATCGACAGCCGCGGACACGCAACCTGGACAAACGCATCGACGTCGTCAAACATAGCCAGCTTGCCGGGGAAGATCTCCGACAGGATGATCTTCACCACAGTGCGGCCACTGGCTACGAGCCGCCGCTCGAGCGTCTCGAGCGTCGCGGGGCTCCCCTGGCGGCCCAAAGCACCGAGGATCAACCCAACTTTCTGCGCCCGCGATGCGGCGCTGACGGCGTCCCCGCGCACCCGCAGCAGCTCGTCCTGGTCGTACGTCTCGCGGGTGAACTTGCGCGAGTACGGGTCGTACCTGAACGCCGCGAGGTTCGGGTTGTGGATCATCGCGCTCTCAAGGTGGAAGCGCCCGTCGCCGATGTACACCATTGCGTCGTACTGCGCTGTGTCGAGCCGCGCCGACGTGCATCCGAGTACCTCGCCCTTTGACAGCGGCATCGATTGCGGCGCAACAGCGTAGATCAGCTTGCGGTCGTTTTCGTTGGTCGTCTCAGTTTCTGTGGGCGGGTTCTCTAACTTCGCGCGCACGCTGTGTATCACGTTGTTGAACTGGATCGTGCCAAAGAGCGCGAGCCGCGATCCGTGAGCAAAGTTCCGCCGCAGCGTCGCCACGAGATGCGTCTCGTCAATCCCGATCGTGACGAACACGTAGAGCACTTTGATCGCCGTGATGTCAACAGGCACAAGGCACGAGTGTGCGTAATGCACGATGAAATCGCAGTCGAGCGCACGCGCAGTGTAATCATCAATGCAACACGCACCGTACGACACATCACCCATCACGAGCACCTCGCACTCGCAGAACTGCTCGAGGATATCCGCAATCACAAGTGAGTAAATCAACAGTCCCTCAGGCATCTGCAGCGATACCCTGCGCGCGGCCGCCTTCCGCACGTTCCACACCGTTTTGTGGATCTCAAAATTGTAGTTCGACGGAAGCATCTCGATCGCGCGCGCGAGATCCTTGTCGTCGAGGATGTCCTGTGGGATCTGGTGCATCACGCGCCGGCCGCTCAGCCGGGGCTTCCGCGCGCGCACCACCGACTTGGCTGCTGTCGCTGTCCCCGTGGCGGCATCCGTTGCTGCTGTCTCGGTCTTCTTGCCGCCAAACCGCCTCCTCGCGGGGGTCTCTGTGTCGGGCGTTACAGCCTTTGCGACCGACGTCTCGGTGAACCCGTCCTGCGGTATCGACGTCACGGGCATGGATGTCTCCGATATGTCTGGCATGAATGATTGAATAAATATGTGTGATTTTCTGGGGCAATACCGGAAAGGGTACTCTCTCTTTCTTCGCCTTCTCCTTTTTCGCTGCAAAAAATTTGAACCATCTCATCGCTGACGTAAAGCGTACGCCGCAATGGGCGCTCCGATATTTCACACATTACAACCCACCAGAACGACATTGGCTCATTGGTTGGCGTCTCAAAGCGACAAGAGAAAAAAAACGACTGAACATGATCACGCCGTTCTTCACAGTGTCCCAGGATGACGAGTTCCTGTACATAAGCGTTCGGATCTCTCACGTGCGATTCAGCGCACCGGCGCTCGAGATGGCTGTCAACGACAACCTCTTTGTCTTCTCGCTGCAGCCGTACTACCTGAGACTGCGGTTCCCCGGGCCGCTGGTGGATGACGAGCGGTCGCATGCAGAGTACAAAGACGACGCGGTGAACGTGCGGCTACCCAAGCTGAACCACGGCGAGGAGTTTGCCGACCTCGATCTCACGGCCAAGCTGCTCGCGCGGGTCGGCGCCGCGGGGTCAGAGGCACTTGGTCAGGGTCCGACCGCAGCCCCGCTGCTGAGTGAGGTGGGAGTCGAGCCTGTGCCTGTGGTGGTGGAAGCAGCGGTGGGTGCTACGAGCAATGGGCGGCGCAGGCCGATGATTGAAGAGCTTGATATGGAGAAGGAGCAGCGGCAGCTGCAGCAGGCCGAGGAGTATAGTTGGGAGGTGGAGCAGGCTGTTCCTGTGGATGATACCGCTGCGCTTGCGTCGCTTGAGACGCAGCAGGGCGCAGCGTACGGGTTTAACGACGCATACCGGAACATGATGGCTGTTTCCGTTGCGAATGGGAACGACATCAACGAGCTGTCTGACCCGGACAACATGGACGCGGACGCACGGGTCATGGAGCGCATCATAGCTGAGAATATCAAGTTTGATCCGGAGTTCTACGCTGCGGATTTCATAATGGAAAAGCACACGGGAGGTGGGGACGACGACGGTAAGGAGTTCAAGGCGCTGTTTGAGTGGAAGTCGCCTTCGAGGAGGAGGTTTCTCAAGTGGAGTAAGCAGCAGCAGGAGCATAAGACCAATGGGGAGACGGATAAGCTTAAAGAGTACATGCCCGTTGAATTTTCCAAGGATGAGCAGGAAAAGATGCAGAGTCTGCCGAGGAAAACGTACCTCATAGATGACCCTCGCCCGCTGTACTACGCCGTGGTGTCGCTGCTCTTTGGCTATGCGTTCGAGCTAAGAGAGAACGAGGGCGATCATAACGTGGAGAGTGCATGGACTATAGGTAAACTGTGTCCGCAGATTGCGTGCCTGGACAACAGATTAATCCAGTCGAACAACCTCACGGAAACAAGCATGCTCAAGGTGCTCATGCTCACGTCAACGCGGCGCTCGCTTTCATATCCTCTGCACAGGAGCTTTGCCCTCGTTCAGAAATGCTGGGAGGACGTGTATTTCATCCTGCGCGGTGGCAAGCGGGAGGTCCTCAGGTGTATGCTTGATCTGCGGGAGCAGTTCCGGTTTCATGACGTCTACTACGTGTACAATCTGATTTGGATGGAGGATCTGTGTGCGTGGATTCTGAGTGACGCATGCACAGAGCCCGTGCTGCGAAACCTCAGCCATGAGTTGAAAAAAGAAACCGCAGGACTGTCCAAGAGTCAAGTAACCTTTGAAAAGATAATGGACCCAGAGAACGATGACGAGATGGAGGTTGTGAACCTCGACGATATCGAGGAGCTAGCGGAGCATGCTTACAACAGCCAAGTCCAACAGGAGTGAAATTGCGTGTGATTCAATACATTATTGCATAGTTACAAGGCCTACCAAAGGGCCCATGCATCCATATCTGTTTGTGTGCCTCGCAATGACAGCAAAATAAGAAAAAGAGAAAACAGAAACCCTCCCCCATCCATAGATAAAGTACAATACCAGAAAAGAAAGAATAGATACAGCGAGTAAAAAATGGTGACGCCGCTCGATGATAATAGAGTGGAAGAAGAAGAGAAGAGAAGTAGAAGAAAAGGGGTCATTAAACGGATGCTCTCATTCGAGATCACTCAATATGTTGTTTGGGAACCGCGGGGTCCCTCCGGCTCTCTTTGCTCTAGATCCAGCAGCATTGGGTGTGTCAGGACGCGACTCGGAAACCTCGGGAGATAGTAATTCGCGAGCGTTGCTCTTGCCAGTGTCAGTGCCCTCCTCTGGTGCGTCCTGTCTCCGTCTCAAGAGGTGCGACATGTCTGAGCGCGCACGCTGATGTCCCAGCGACCTCTTGCGGGAAAGCAGCTCTGTGGAGGCTGATACTGGTGACTGTCCAGGCAGCTCGCGCGGAGTCGTCGCCGCTGCCGGTGGCTCCGCGTTTTCAGAATCCGGGTTCGACCTCCTCCGTTTGGTCCCCGCTGCAGACTTGCTGCTCGAGTCCTCGGTGCTGCTGCTATGCTTTGAGCTGAGGGCTTCTTCCTCGGGCTGCCAATGCTGAAACTGTATTAGATGGTGCGACGAGATCATGGCCTCCTGTGGTGGCGGTGGGTCCTGGTGTGGGTTCCTGCGCTGCTGTTGTTGTTGTTGATGCTGTTGTTGTTGTGGATTGCGTTTTGATGTGAATGTGACAGCGGACATTTCTGGAATGGTCGCTTGGGCCGGCATCGATATGTTTCGTTGGTGTCCCAGCGACGGAGTTTGCGTGGGGTACCTGCCGCGGTCATTGCTCAGCGATGCAACGGCCTGCGCCCCAATCTTTGCTGGAGATAGCTGTTGTTGTCTCGTGAGAGATGTTCGCCTTAGCGGTGGCGGAGTCGACGGGTTCGAGCCAGCGCCGAACCTAAAATTGATGGGTGCATTTGGGTTTGCATTGTAGCTAGTCTCCGTCTGATAGAGTTCAGCAGGGGTAGATATCGTACTGCTGCGCTCGTGATGGAAGCGTGGAGCGATTGGAACCTGTCCTTGCGCCTGCGTCTGGGCCTGGGCCTGTGATGGCGGGTTGGGCTCCCGTATCAAGGGTGCCGGCGGTTGCCGAATACTCGCGTCTTTCTCAGCCGTGGCTCTCAGCTGCTCAGGGTTAACGGGCTGGTTCATGAACAAAGACGGGATGAGGGCTGCCGGCACGTTTGACTGTATCGCATACCGCATGAGCTCAACGGACCGAGTCAGGGTCTCGCATCTGTAGTACTCCTGTTTCGTCTTCTCCTGCTCTGCTTTGAGAGCAATGGCGTGGATCAGAGACGTTTCACTGTACGGCCATGACGACACGCCGGAGCCTAGCAGAGACGCCAGCAGCGACGAGTTTGAGTTTCCTTCCGTGCCGCCGCCGGAAGGATCAGGGTTCATGGATCCGGGTGTAGGGCCTAAGGGTCTGGACGGCTTGAGAAATGGAGCAGCAGGCTTGGTGCTTTCTGGTTCTGGGGCAGGAGGTGTCGAAGCCACCGTTGGCATTGTCAAGACGGTGTGTGTAGGAATTGGAGGGAGGGACGGAGTAGATGGTGCGTGTTGGCCAGCTCAGTTTAGGCACCACGCGGGAAGGAAAAATCAAATTTAGGTCCCAAAATAGTAGTTGAAGAGAGAAAGCGCGAGGGATCCGGGGGGGGTAAGGTGAGGGCACAGCAGGGCAGCGTCTGGGCGTAATCTACCCAGAAAAACGGTGGGAATCTTCTGTTTCTCCTTGCTGGCCGAAAGTTACACTTGCAACGACAGCTGGCGTAAGGGTCTCAGCGACAATCGGGAACGCCTATTACAGAAGCTATCAATAATGCAGTCGTGGCATTGTGGGCGAATCATCCGCATTTTGCCCTCGCTGTTGTCAATTTACCGTTTACGGATAGCCGGGTAAGCCGGTAAAGCAGAGCTTACTCGATCGGGCGAATCCGGCTTCCCATCTGGGCGGGCTGCAGATTTGGGCACTTTCCAGTGCGGCGCGGCTCTTCTGACAACAGGGAGCGGTGTTGTGGTTGTGCCCGTCGTTTTCCACACACCGAGTGTGATTGTCGGTGCAGCTCTTGTCGAAGTAGGGGGCTTATAGTGGTGCTGCAGGTAAGTTGTTTGGTGTCTCGAAGGAAAACCTAGCTCCAGCACAGCCTTGAAGTAGTGTGTGTGCTATTTTATAATGTCTGCCAGTTTTGGCCCGGGTCAACAACAGAGACGCGCGCCCTGCGAGACGCGTTGAGGACACTCAGATGTGGTGAGAGAGGATGCGTACATGGGTTTCACCTTCATCTGGGTTGTTCGTGGGTATACGTCAATTAACTGCTTTCTCTGCTTGTGAACCTTTTGTTTGGTGTTCCCTTGGATTGCCGTCTCTCATATTACTTGCAAAGCGCAGTCAGAACCGTATAAGATGTCCATTGTCTCATTATTAGGAATCAACGTGCTGAACAATCCGGCACGGTTCACAGACCCGTACGAGTTTGAAATCACCTTCGAGTGTCTGGAGCCGCTGAAAGAGGACCTCGAATGGAAGCTCACCTATGTTGGCTCATCGAGATCGCTGGAACATGACCAGGAGCTCGACTCGATTCTCGTGGGGCCGGTGCCCGTTGGCATCAACAAGTTTTTATTCACAGCCGATCCTCCATCGCCGGAACTCATTCCTGCTTCTGAGCTGGTATCCGTGACGGTCATCTTGCTCTCTTGTTCGTACAACGACAAGGAGTTTGTGAGAGTGGGCTATTATGTGAATAACGAATACGATTCTGAAGAACTGCGAGAGAATCCTCCTGGCAAAGTGCAAGTCGAACACATCGTGAGAAATATACTGGCTGAAAAACCGCGTGTGACGCGGTTCAACATCGTTTGGGATAATGACGGTGATGCGGACGATTTCCCTCCCGAGCAGCCCGATGCGGATTTGGCAGACGAGGACGACCAGTACGGCGAGGAAGAAGAAGAAGAAGAGGAAGAAGAGGAAGAAGAGGAAGAGCGCACGACCAAGGCTGACGGCGACGAGGAGGAAGAGGAAGGTGGAGACGATGAGGAGGAAGAGGAGGAAGAGGAAGGGGAGAACGGACAGACGAAAAAGAAGAGGAAACTGGAAAACGGCAAGACGGAAGACGATGTGGAGGAGGATCTTGACGATGACGAAGATGACGAGGAGGAAGACATCGAGGAAGAAGCTGAAGAGGAAGAGGATGAAGAAATCGCAGAGGATGACCCAAATACAAATCGCACGCAGCCAGAGAGTGAAAGTGCTGCAACTCCCGCAGACAATGTGGCGGAGTGAACCGGCAAGCCATACAGCATAATTTGACGTTTGTACTTTTAGAGTCTAAAGATATTGAGTCATACTATTTTTCTAGTTGTTCTTCCCACAACCGATTGATAATCTGAAACGTTTTCGTGACAGCATCCCCGACTCCTTCCTCTCCTATAATACTTTGAACTTTCGCACTCATCTTGTCTGGATGCCACCTGATTCGCTCCTGTTTGATGCGCTTTATCAAAGTGATACTGTCAGTTCCTGATTCTATGAACTTTTTCACGTTGCTGTGGGACACCTCCTGTAACGACAAGCTACCTACTGGCCACGGCACAAGCGAACCATCTCCTCCCTCACTGATGTGTTCCCAAAGTTCGCAGTACTTCTCGTAAGAAACTGTCATGTCTTCACCTGTGGCTCCTCTTTCTCTGGCAGCAAATCGGTCAACCACTTTGTCGGCCTTGTAGCGCGGAAGATCTTCATACGACATCCTATAGATATGGTCGTGCGAGTAGGTTGTATGCTTGTGAAAGCCAAATGTACCTGCAGACTTCAATTCGTCGGCAGTCGGTGGCTCGTTCGAGAGAAATCGATATCCGTTAATTGATGGACCCCATTCTCGTGGACGTGCATCCGAGTTTGACTTCGCAGAGCGGGAAGGTGCGCTGTTCTCTGTTTGTGTACCCGCAGAGGACTGCGGCACTTTTGAACGATCCTCAGGTTCAACAGCGCTTTCCAAAACCTCAGCAGTGCTCTCCCTCTCTAGAGCACCTTCACGATTAATCGAGTCCTGTTTGAACCGCAATGCCCTTTTCCTTTTTCTTCGCGTACGAGACGAAGGTCGCGCAGGCTGCTCTGTCTGTGGTGGTGTCTCTTTCTTCACCTTCTCCCTTGCTTCCTGTCCCCTTCGAGACTTTTTTATATAGCGCACAGGCTCATTCGTCACGTCATCATATGCATCTTCCATGATACCCGTTTCTCCTCCATTTTCCTGCCATTTGCCTATGAAAGAACTAGCCGTTGGTTTGCGTTCCATGAGCGGCTCAGCTCTCTATATTACTGCAAAATTCAGGTTACCCTCCCTCATCCCCCAGCTCATCGCCTTTATGCAAGTAAAATTTTAGAGATAGTAAGCAGGAAGGGATCTAAATGCCTGAACGGAGCAACCTGGAACTCCTCCAAACTATACATAAAACTCAAATATGGGCCCATGGAAGGGAGTGTCAAGGGCGCTGCTGGTGGCACGGCGGCCTGGTACATCCGCACTGCGTCAGCTGCGACCGAAATCATCAGTACAGACTGAGTTCACCATGGAGCACGATGACGATCTACGCCAGCTCGACGCGCACCAGTCTCTCTCGACTGAGCGTTCCTCGCTCGAGTTTGCATATAGGCGTGAGGGCCAGGCATTTGGCCAGCTTGTGCAGTCGCACCACTATGACCTGGACGACAGCAGCAGCGACGTTGCGCTGAACGCACAGATCATCACGCGCGAAGAGCTCGAGGACGGCAGCGTGCAGTTCCGCAACCCTGAGACGGGAGAGCTGATAAAGCAGGGCGCCACGGGCAGCGATGCACGCGTACATGCGGACACGCTGCGTGGGCGCGTGAACCACAAGCAGGTGGAGTTGCCGCTCGCGATGAGCAAGGCGATCAACAACCACATCTTGGCGATCAACGACCCAAGAGAGCTGAGGGCCAAGGCGGCTGAGGTGTATGTGTCGCTAAAGGAGAGCGATATTCATGTGCCTGCGACGACGCAGCTTGATGTGGATGCTCATATCGCTTCTATCTTCTTGCAGAACTATGCTTCCATTTATCAGGTCCTCAGCGAGCTGCAGAAGAGAGTGGGTGTTGACCAGTTCAATCCACAGAGGGTGCTTGACTACGGTATGGGACCGGCGACGGGCATCGCTGCGCTGAACGAGATTATGGGCGAGGACTTCAACCCGAGCGTGAAGGATGCTTGTATCGTTGGGCCCTACGATATGCAGCGCCGCGCCAAGATCATCCTAAGCAGGCAACTCGCAGAGTACAATGGCCTTGCGGACGACGGTGAGACTGCTTCCACCTATCCAGAACAAGGGCAAGAAAATGAAGAGGAGTTTGTGGGTGAGATCATGACGAAAAAGATTAAAATTAAGACAAAGCTTATGTTTGAGTTGAGGCAACCAGAAAGGAAATACGACCTCATAATAGCGACTCATCAAATGCTGACCAAGCCAGAGTATTTCCCGCATCAAGTTGACGAAAACTTGGATACCTTGTTGCAGAGACTTGCACCGGGTGGACACCTGGTGCTTGTCGAGAGGGGTAATCCGTCAGGGTTCGAGACTATAGCTAGAGCTAGACAGGTGGCCATCCGCCCAGAGAACCATGATGGGGCAACCTCCAAGATACCTAGACGATACGGGAAGTCGCGGAAAGTGGAGGACGCCAATGAAGATGTTGAGGAGGAGCTTAAGGCCGAGTTTGACATCGAGGATGAGTCTCGGTCTCGGCCACAGCCCACTGCAAGGGAAGACTATCATCTCAAGGTGGTCGCCCCTTGCTCGCACCATGCCAAGTGCCCGCTCCAGGTGAAGAATCCGGAGTTCTATAGGTTTGCCAAGCTCGGCCGCAAGCTGAACTTTTGCCATTTCCAAGCTGAAGTCGTTAGACCAAAATTCTCCCTGGAGCTGAAGAAAGGTCTTCGGTTAGCCACGCGGTGGAGCGATCCCAAAAGCGGCGTCGGCATCAAGGGCCGGGCCCCAGTAGGAAACGGAAGAGCATACGGGCGGAACTCTGAAACGGCGAACTTCAGCTACCTGATCCTAGAGCGTTCGCAGAACGACGCGAAGACGCTTGACGAGATTGAAAAGCTGGCTGTGGAGAACGCAGGCGTCACACACGATATCGGGTTCAGCGGAGACACCCCTGACGAATGGCCAAGAGTCATGCGGAACCCGCTGAAGAGGAAGGGTCTCGTCATTGCGGAGATGTGCGCTCCCTCTGGAGAGCTAGAGAAGTGGAGCATTTCAAAATCTGTCGGCAAGCAAGACTTTCACGACGCGAGAAAGCTCGCTGGAGGTGACCTGTGGGCACTGGGTGCCAGGTCCAGGCTGCGCTCGAACAAGAACAGTGAGAATTACGTTGAGAAGCTCGAGATTAAAAAGAAGAACCTCGAAAAAGAGGCAAAAACAGCTGCGAAGAGGGAAGCTGCGAATGAGAGGGCGGAAATCAAGGCGATGAGAAGCAGCAACCCGTCCACTCTCGAGGAGCGACTATCGGTGATAGCTGCAACTGCCGCCTATGAGTTCACTCAGAAGCCAAAACAGAAAAGATCCATGAGTAACAAGTATAAATTTTAGGACGGACAGCAGCATGTACATAGTGTAAATTATCTATTAGTTTCGATCTTCGACGGGCTGTTTTGTTGTGAGGCCCTGTATTTTGTGACCAACCGCGAGAATCACCGTTCTCTGTGATAGGTACTCTTCGTGGTCGCCAACCTTTATCTTTGGAGCATCTTCACTTATCAATTTCCTCGCGATATTAGACGGGAAGTGGTTTTCGATTGCCTCTTTTCTTAGCCACATATAGGCCTTGAAAATGCGGCCTGCAGAGACGTCGAGCAAGCCCGCAGTTTCAAAGATCTTCATAAAGTTGCTCCCTGAAATCCCTCCCGGGTGCTGAACGGCTTCGCTGACAGGCGCTGAGATTACATCGTGAGCAGCGTCACAGAAATCGTAAACCATCAAGAGTCCACCAGGAGCCAGGTATCTCGCCAGTTGAGAAGTGATCTCCACTGGGTCGTAGAAATGGTGGTATGAGTACGTACAGAGCACAACATCAAATGTTCCTGGTACAAGTTCCGATGGATTTTTGAGGTTGTTTGCCTCGTTGTAAGTGTCGTCAATCATATCGTATCTATAGCCCTTAGCCGTGATATCATTCCGTTCCAGAGCAGAGATTTTGTCTTCAAATTTCTCCAGCTGATACTGCGAAATATCCACTCCGATGAATTGACCTCCTTCTCCGAGGAAAGGTGCCAAATCTTTGAAGAGCAACCCAGTACCACACGCGAAATCAAGCACCTTCACATTTGGCTTCGAGAAGACCTCGCTCTTTTCGGGGAAGATCGATGCAGTATCCACACCAAAATCTGGGAGACTAGGGTCCCCTAGAGTCTCCAAATCTGCTCCGTTAAGCAGCGTCTGCGGCGTGATGAGAGGATCGAAGTGCAAGAGCGAGTTGGCTGTGAGTTGGCTCAAAGCAATGCCCGAAGGGTGGTTATCGTATTCCTCGGCCTTGGCCCTCGAGAAAGCTGCCACATTTGCGTCTCTCGCACTATCATGGGACGCTTCCGGCCCATGTGTGTGGCTATGCGAGTGCGAATGAGAGTGAGAGTGGGAATGCATCTTGACTTATCTTGACCCGGTTGTAACCTTCTTCAGGACGGGAGAGTTGCTATTCTCAGATCTATTGTTTCTTAATAGTGGTGTGGGGTCCCATCGCCTCGTTAGGAAGCCCCGAGGTTTCGGCCGGCCCGTTCGCCAAGAGAGTGGACTAAGGAGGAGGTTCAAGGCTGGGGGCATACAGCTGGATATATGAGGATCTACTCCTGCCTTGGAACTGCTCGCGAGATAGCTGTCTGTCTGTTTGGATTTTTCTTCTGTGGATTACTTCTGAGCGGGTGCTGAGCCGAAGAAACGCAATTGCCAACATATCAAACGTACATTTAACGCAACGCCCATAGATCTAGACCCTTGAGAAATGTCAATATTTTTCAGAGCGCCTCTGGATATCGAAGTCCGGTTAGATGGTGAAGATTCCAGGGAGAATGTGGAGGTAAAGAACGTCAAGGGAAGAAAAGAGAAGCTTCCGTTGTACAAGGACGGAGAGACAGTGAAAGGACAAGTCACCGTTCGCATCAAGGACAACAAGAAGGTGGAACATCAAGGAATCAAGGTCCAGCTGCTCGGATCCATTGAGACCTCAAACGACGGGATTCAAAACGATGACTTCCTGTCCCTTGCACACGAGTTGGCGAGCCCCGGCGATTTGCGCCATCCTGAGTCTTTCCAATTCGAGTTCAGAAATGTCGAGAAGCAGTACGAGAGCTACAGGGGAACAAACGTGAAGCTACGGTATTACATCAAGGTGACTGTGTCGAGAAAGTCAGCCGATATAATAAGAGAGAGAGAATTGTGGGTGTTTCAGCACCAAACACCGGCTTCGCTGGAAGCGCTACCGCCACCTACATCAAGCGTCAAAATGGACGTGGGAATTGAAGATTGTTTGCACATCGAGTTCGAATATTCCAAAAACAGGTATGCCCTGAAGGATGTCATTGTTGGGAGAATATATTTCCTGCTGGTGCGGTTGAAAATAAAGCATATGGAGCTGTCGCTGATTAGGAGAGAAACGTGCGGGGCTGCACCACACCAGCTTTCTGATAGCGAGACACTGGTGAGGTTTGAAATAATGGACGGCGCTCCGGTGCGGGGGGAGACCATTCCTATACGTTTATTTCTGGGCGGTTTTGACCTGACGCCGACCTACAGAGACGTGAACAAAAAGTTCTCGACGAGAACCTTCCTGAGCCTTGTGCTCATCGATGAGGACGCCAGAAGATACTTCAAGCAGAGCGAAATCATTCTTTATAGAGAGTAACTACTTCCTTGCTATATCTTAAAGAATCGCACTTTTCGATTGACCGCTGTACCTGTTGGCGGCTGATCTTGTATTTATCTGGACTCCGGACAAGCGCGCGGAATCAGACTTTCCCTTGTTTGAGAACATGGAAGCTTTGCAGTTCATTTTGGAGTATCCACTTCCCGAATGGAGCTTTGACTCCTCTGCTGACAATTTTCTCGACGACGAGAAACGTGCAGAGTGGAAAAAGGGCAGTGAATGTCTGCTCGCGGAAAAGATAAGGCTGGACAAGCGAAGCGCCCGGTTTCTCGCCTCGTGCTTGCGAATAAGAGAGCCGACTCCCGCTTTCCAGCTAGCCACCATAACAAGGTGCACCTTCTATTATGATGATTTGATTACATCGCTGCCACAGTCGCTGGTGGACATTTTGGACGAGAGCCATTTTCCAGTCTGGAAACCTGATGTTCCTGCGGCACAAGGCCCCACAGTTACAAGAGCTGAGCTCCCAGGAGAAAAACTGCGGATGACAGTAAGGTCCACAACCTTTCTGAAGGAAGTCTTGAGCTTTTCAAGAATCGTTGTCAAAAGTGTACCTGACCAAATCCCTGACGAAGCACGGGCCTTAGTGTTTGACACCAAAGAGTTGATAAGTGGACCAGTGGGTGAACCAGCCCAGCCCGTTTTGGATCATTTTGAAGATCACATTGAACTTTTCAGTGAAATGGCACTATTGCCCAGCTTTTCAGTGTGGGAGAATTTCCCAGCGGAGGGTGTATTATTTGCTGAACAAAACGTCACTGGCGCAGGATTTCAACCGCCGCAACCTCGGAGCACGCTCGACAATATCCAAACGCCGCCTTCACTTTTCCTTGACAAGCCTTTTCTTCCTACTTCTGATTTTGAATCAGCCGATGAATTCTTTCCGAAGCTTGAGGACGACGCTGTGACTCATGAGTTCCCGGTTTGGGAAGACATCGCCTCGTCGTCTAAGATAAAGGAGTTGGTGAAGCAAGTCATTGAAGAAAAACTTGATACCGGGTTCAAGTTCAAAATCCAGATGCCCAATTCGCCTGCGATAAAAAAAGATGTTGATCCTAATGGCTCATTGGAGTTGGTCGAAAGTGACACCTTCTGGGAAGGCATTCAATTGGTGGGGAATATGAGCAGATCGCAGGAAGACGCCATATTCCTTAGTGCATTCAAGGATGAAGATCTTAGCTTTCCAGCCTTACATCCTTTTTCCCCGTACTCAAACTGTGCTATTCAGCTTTTTGCTATTGAAGACGGCGATACCTTCCTGCAAAACGACTTTATGCCCGAGGAATCATTTTCTTTCGGTCGAATGGTCCCAGAATCACCACCTCCAGGGAAACAAGATGGGAAGTTCTTGGAGGGTGCAAAGCCGCATGGCCTTTCTCCAGGAGTTGTACTCAAGCAAAGGGAAAATTTTGTTTGTATTCCCGGTAGTGTTGTCTCAGAAAACCCTCCGAATATCGCTGATCCACTAGCTAGTATGCCAACTGTGACGGACGTCTTTTCAGCACCATCTGTGAAACGAGCCGCTCACGCACTGGCTGGGGATAGTCCTTTGAACCGTCTTATTGCGCAGAAGGAAAAGAAGAAGAAAGTGTCAGCAGCTCAACTGGCAAAGGACGTGATGCCTGGTCTGAAAGGCTTTCCACTTTTGGACATCCTAAACTTTTCTTCAAGTTCAATCAACGAGCCAGCGAATCCCCAATTTGGAACGAAGGATGTCAGTAACCTGGAGTTGTCTGATGGAGTTGTTGGTGATATCTTGACCACGAGTTTGCTCAAAGATGATTCGCCAGACCACAATTTCTTTTCAGAGGAACTCGCAAGTTGTACGGTAAATATGCGCATTGCCTCGAGCCTCGAGATTGGTCAGCGGGAGCCGTTGTTACGCCAGCAGTTACAAGAGTTCTCGGATATGAATCAAGAACGACTGCAAGTGGAAGAATTTACTCATGGGCCTGACGAGGATTCAGAGCTTCATTTTGATTTGTTTGTATCGGCGTTGACCGGAGTCATCATTGTGCCTTCTGTGCAGATCTACCAGACCAACATGAGGACGGGCCAGCTCTATTTTTTTGAACGGCTTTCGAAAATCCGTCACCAGGTAAAAAATGTCACTGTTGTTCTGAAATTGTCTACTGATCTTCTTGGTCACTTCAATCTGAGCGAGAACTCAACGTACCTGGCGGACACCTCAAGCAACAAGAACAAACAACTGGATAGATTTGAGTCCCTCTGTGAGTCCTATGAGACTTCCCTTGTTTACATATCTGATTCGAGCAGCAAAGATTTGGTAAAGGCAATTGCTCGTCTCCTTCGGTTTTACTCACTGGATGATGCTGGCACTAACTCGGCGCCTCGAAGTGTCTCTCCGTCAACTGCCACAGTAAGCATACGAACTAACTCTTCTTTTGGAGCCATCTTCTAACGACGTTCAGGAAGAGAACGAGTTTCTCTCGAAATGTGGGGTAGTCAACCCACTCCTGATCAGTGCTTTGCTGAGCAAGTCGCCTCTGGAAAATTTAGTGATGATGTCGAAATCACATCGGAAATCATTGCTGGGCGATCTTATTACAGCTAGATTATTGGTGAGTTGTTTTCAAGTCTGAGATAAGTTGTTGAGACGACGCTAACAGATCCTACAAGGCTGAACTGGATGATCAGTTCGAGAAGATGCTACAGGAAGACTATTAAATTACTATGATTGAAAAATAAAACTTGCTTCAAGAAATAAATGTCAATCAGGAATCTATTATTTTATTTTAATCGGCAAAATATATTCCACACACTCATGTATTACAGGAGCTAGCGAAGAACTCAGAAAAAAAATCTTTCGAAGGAAAAAAATTTACTTCGGCAACTAGGTAATTTACCAAGTGAAGTGTCAAAAGAGTACTCAATGTAATACTGAAAGCTCTTAGACTAAAATAATATAACTGTGTCTTCAGATTCGTGTATTAAATGGTGTCAGAAATCTGAGAACACGGTATGTGCACCCCAAAAGTGTAATATTTCAGGATGGGGCAGTGGCTCAATGGTAGAGCTTTCGACTCCAGTTGGAATATTGACAGTGCAATCGAAGGGTTGCAGGTTCAATTCCTGTCTGCCTCATACCTATTATTTTTTTGTTTTTGCTGGAGGGGTCTTGAAGATATCCTGTTTTTTTGCCATTCCCCCGTTTATTTGCAAGTTGTCTTTTCCGACAACCTTGAGAGAACATTTATATATATCTCACCATAATATACTGAACCACCTCCACTCAATCGACCGCCGAGAGAATCGATCCGGCATAAATCCAACTGGAAAAGTTCACGTTGTGGTTACGCAGCCCGCGGCTGGCTGATCTACAGCGATGGAAATAACAACTGTCAACATAGTCGAGGGAGGACACACCGAACTGACTGACAAGGGTAGAGAAACATCTCAACGGCCCAGTCCTCTTTCTGACATCCTCGAGGTATCTTTTGCAAGGGAGTTACGATTGTGTCTATTTTTCTGTCATCCTATCTTCATTGGCCAGGAAATTGCCCATACCCATTCTCTCGAATCCAGCCAACTCACCCGCGTCCGTGAGCTTCTAGCAAAATGGTTGTTTTAGCTGCATCGATATGCACGCGTGGAGGCAAGGCGATCTTGTCTAGACAGTTCAGAGATCTGTCAAAGGACCGCGTTACTGCGCTGTTGGCGGCTTTCCCAACGTTGTTGTCCGACAGCACGAAGAACCAACACACCACCGTTGAGGACGAACACGTCAGATATGTCTACCAACCGCTTGAGGAGCTGTACGTTGTTCTGGTGACGAATAGACAGTCGAACATATTGCAGGACATCGATACGTTGCATCTGTTCACCCAGACCATCACTTCGCTGTTGAGATCAATTGACGAGCGCGAGATCTTTGAGAACTGCTTTGAGCTGCTCAGCGCGTTTGACGAAATCATCAACTTGGGATACAGAGAGAACTTGTCGATGTCGCAGATCATTACATTCCTTGAGATGGACTCCCACGAGGAAAAGATCCAGGAGATCATAGAGAGAAACAAGGAACTTGAGGCGACGGAGGAGAGAAAGCGCCGCGCAAAGGAGATACAGAGGAAGGAACTTGCCCGCAAGAATATGGACCAGTTTCCCTCCAACAACAGTTTCTCTTACGACAGCCCAAACAGCTATCAGCAGGCCACACAGCCCACTGCATACACGCCTCCTCCCCCTATTACACCCGCATACAACGAGCCCGCGAGACACGTCCCGCCCAAGGGCCGCGGGCTGCAGCTCGGAAAGAAGTCGAACAAGCCACTTGGAGGCGACTCGCAGCCTTTGCTTGTAGAGCCATCCTCGTTCCAGCCCTCGCCGTCGCAGAGCTACCGCGAGCCAGTGTCTAGGGCCACCCCGGTGGAGACTGCTCCAGCCAAGGAGAAGCTGCCAAACAACGGCATATTGATCGTTGTCAACGAGAAGGTGTCTGCACAGCTCTCGAGGGAGGGATCTGTGAACTCATCGGAAGTCAAAGGTGATCTCCAGCTCAGGGTTAGCGATGAATCTCTGGCACATGCCCAGATCGTGTTTGATTTCACGAAGGATCCAACCGTTCAGTACAAGACCCATCCCAACGTGGATAAAAACCTTTTCAACTCGTCGAACAAGATTGGACTCAAAGACCCAACTAGGCCGTTCCCCTCCAATGACCAATCTCTTGGTGTGTTGAGGTGGAGAAGCGTTGGCAAGGATGACGACAACTCGCTGCTGCCAGTGCTGGTTTCCACTTGGGTGAACAACAATGGCGACGGAACAATTGGAGTTACTGTTGAATACGAGCTGCAGAGCAAATTCCAGGAGTATGAGCATTCGGTGAACGAGATTCTATTGCTTGTTCCAGTGACCAACTGCTCGCTCTCGAGCGACGAGAACGACAACGTGTCGCTTTCGTACACCGACGAGGGCGTAGTGTTCAAGATTTCGAAAGTGGCTGAGAGGTTCCCTACCGGTTCATTTGAGTTTGTGATCGAGGGTGACGATGACGAAGCGCTGTTCCCAATGGAGGTGAAGTTCGAGCTCGAGAACAACCTGGACAATCTCAGTCCGGTCAAGGTTGGCGGAATTGTGTCTCTGGGCGAAACGGCAGGAGAGGAACTACCTTTCGATCTGTACTACAATGTGTCGACCGAAGGGTATTACATTGTTTAGGTAACTTCTTTTTTCTCGTTTCCTAAAACTTCCTTCCTTTCCCCCGTCCACAATTACTTCTCTAAGATAAACCAAAGCAGGACGAAATATAATTAAAATTGTTTTTGTTACAGCAAACGCACACATACCCTTTCAAGTATAAAGGATGTAGATTTGTAAATAAGCACAATGCAAAAAGAAGCAGCCGAGGAAAACAGAGTACATGCCAAAACCAACCTGAATCGTCTCAGATCAAATAGGTCAATCCAGGAAGGGCAATCGTGAAGCGCAGCCCGAGTCCCTTGGCCCTGTTCAGTTCTTCGAGTTGCGAAAGCACCTGGCGCCGTGGGTCTCCACCACCCATGACCTCCTTCACGTGGATAATGATGACGGTGAGGCCCTTCAGAGGTTGCGTGTTCGAGCGGGCGCCCGCGCCCGCACCGGCATCCGCAACCGCACGGCACGCATCCTGCAATGCCTCCAACTCATCGAACAAGTTACTCGGCGTGAGGTGCCCGAACAGCGGCACGTTGGACGCCACGTTCTCGCTTGAGCATTCGATGACAACCCCGCGGAGCTCACCGGACACGACGAGCGGCGCAACGGCGCGCCACACCTTGTGGTTCTGCGGTGCGATGCTCGTGCTGTCTGCCTCCACGTCTCCGAACACGAGCAGCTTGGCGTTGCCCGCGCCTGCATCCGCGCGGAAGCCGAGGAGCAGTGCTGAGCTCTTGTACATCTGCAGCTCGGCGTGGGTCGGCACGGCGTGTGTCCCGTGAGACACGACGAACGGCTTCACGCGGAACCACCTGTTCAGGTTGACCCACTGATCTGCGTCATTATCGTTACTGTTGTTATTGTTGTCGTTGGGATTTTCATTGTCGTTATGGGTGTCATGAAGGGAGGCGGTATTAGAACTCTCGCCGTACTGTGATGGGGTAATTGCCCGAAGCGTTATAGGGGATCCTGCGCGCTTAGAAGTGAGATCCGGCCAGGTACGCCCATTGAAGATGTGTGTGCGCAGATCGTGTATTGCGGAGGGGATGGCGTACACCAGTTTTGTGGTTGTGTTCGGCTGTGCTTCTGGCTGTGCTGAGGCAGCTCTGGTAGTGGGCGTAATGGGCACTGGGTGGACGAGGCCGGGGGAGTTGAGGATCAGCCCCGAGACGTGGTCGAGATGCGCGTGCGTTATCACGTAACACGATATGAGATTAAAGAGCCTCATGGAGTATTCGTAAGGGTTCATTTTGTACAACAGCGGAATCCTGCCGCGGGTCTGTGAGCGAGCATGCAGAAACGGCTCGGACAGCTCGCAGTTCGTGTAGTGCGATGCGGGCAGCGAGTCGTCGTAGAGGTTCAAGAGGTAGTTGCCCTCGTCGACTATCGGCACTTTTTCCTTCCACTTGATTCTCTCCTTGAGCACAATGTCGCATAGCCCGCTCACACCGGTGCCGGCGTCGATCGATACCAGGCAGTCCCTATCACCACTTTCCAGTATCTCCTCGAATTTCACACTGGCTGGTTTCAGCAGGAACGAGCATGTGTGGCCGTCAATTGGGCCCCCAGAGCAGCCGAGAATAGTCAGGTCAAACCTCTCTGTGTGTCGCTCGCCCATTGCGGTGTCTGTGTATTTGGGTCTCTGTCTCTGTGATGTGTGTAGGGGTCTGCTCAAGAAAGGGGAGCAGCCACACCTTTCGGAACCAAGTAGATGGAGTTCCGACGCGTCGATGCAGAAAAGTAGAACGGAATCATGGAATTACCTCAGCCAGATCAATAACAGCTGAAGTATATGAACCAAAAGGGGGGAAGACGTAGTGGGCTAAAGCCGTTCGCTGAGCTTGGCTTCCGTTAGAAGGGGGGAAGAAATGACGGGGCACGCCAGGGAACGACCACAAGACGTATATAGTGGAGCAGGGGAATCAGCAGGCAGAGTGGTGTGAGACCCCCCTGAGCGGTAGTGAACAATTGAAGAACAAGCGATAGAACAAAGAGTGGTGTCCTGAGACCAATACACGGAACAAAACGATGACGGTCCGGTGGGACGTGCTGCTTATCTCTGTTTTCGGTGCAGAGCCACTAGGCTTCCAGAAGGAATCTGCGCTTCTCCGTTGGCTGGCTCCACAAATTGCACAACGGCGATCTTCAAAGACCCTTTGCGGGTTTTTCCTCTTTTGCCGCGATTTTTCTTTTATACCTGTGCTTTTGTTTATGGTGTAGTTATCAGCATGCTCAGTCGACCATCTGCCGTGGTCGTGGTGGAACACTGCTTCCGAGAGCTCTGGCAGCTCCCCCCGACAGCTCTGACAGCTTAGACCAAATTCCCAGCCGTGCTCAGCCACAGAGCTAAACTTAGTAACACCCTCAGTTTTGCTAGCGTCAGCTCTTTGGCTAAGCAGTACATACGTATCTCGGCCACCCGCTCACCAACCAGTTCAAGTCGGAATACTTTCCTTGCTTCGTTCGGCGTCGCGAGATGAACTACAGTCCTGGCTCGAATGCGCGAGAAGGTACTAGTCGTCTTTTTTTATATTTCTCCTGTCTTTTCTATCCTAATATCTAGACGATCTGGGTACCGTATCCTTTTATAAGACGGGCAAACTCCCAGTTCAGGTCCTCGCACTTGACATCCTTGTGGAAGTCTATGTCGTGCCTGCTTTTGCTGATCACACAGTACGAATACTTGTCGATCGACCTTGCGTCTCTGTAGAAAAGTACCTTCATACACTGCTTGACAAGTGCAACTGCCTCCTCCTCAGTCACCTTTTTCGCGTCAGCTTCTGAATCCACAAGCTTCCTCAAGAGCGGAACTGCTAAGTGAGCGCCAAAACCAGTCGCAATCGAAGGCGACGAGTAAGTCACACCCTGCAGGTCGACATACTTCAGGAACAGCTCGCCTGCATCGTCAAACCCAGCAACAATGCAAGAGTTCCAGAGCGGGTTCATCTTTGACCTTCTGTTGTACAGGAGGCGCGAAAGGTACTCGTGAACATGAGACGCCTTCAGATTGGGTCCCTCCATGTCGTAGACATCCTGAACCTCCAAATCGTCAAGGTATCTCTCAATCTGCTGCAAGTCGCTGATGTCTCCGCTGATACCCACAATGGTCTCGTCTCCAACCTTGATTAGGCGCTCAATGTCCGTGAAGCGCGCCAGCGAGCCGTAAGACCCTAGGTTGTCCGCAGCAAGAACAATGCCGTCCTGGTACTTGATCGCTATGACAGAGGTACCTGTGATTATTGGCTGTTGCGTGTTCATCTTGGGGAACTCGTTGGTGGCACTAGAGTTGTTCGCGTTGGCGATCTGGTAGTTGAACTCGCCATAGGCCTCCTTCGAGGGACGGCCCCAATGGAATGGATCGTGATTCATGGTTGTCTGTTATGTGGATATATCCAACGCAATGGCCAGGGAGAAGCACCAAATTTGTCAAGATGGAAAGGGTTGCAGTCCGACGGCGTAAGGATCGCAGTGGCCACCTTGAACGGGCTCCTCTCTGCTGAGTGGCAACGGGATACTCAGCGCAATACACTGGTCACGTGACACATCATACTCTCTCTAGCACCACACCACAAGATTCTACTGATTGTATACTAAAGGTGATGATACTGTATAAAGAGGCTGCTCTAAGCTATTTACAGTGGCTTTCGATGCCCCTTTCCCGTAGACAGGCTCCTGCCTGATGCTCTTTAAGCGCCTTGACTGCGCAGCACTGTTACTGCGAGTTGGCTTGCCGAAGGCCCATTCAATTATTC
This sequence comes from Kuraishia cidri, assembly GCA_030557465.1. NCBI lineage: Eukaryota > Fungi > Ascomycota > Pichiomycetes > Pichiales > Pichiaceae > Kuraishia > Kuraishia cidri. Next base: position 60,291 of record JAKTPE010000012.1, read on the forward strand.
CACATTGTTTTATTTTATCAACACCTCAGCACCACCCGTGTTCACGTCCTCAATCTCCAAGTCATCCAACTGGGCATACCTGAATCTTTTGGACAGCGAGTTTCTCGACTCAAACGCCACGTTAGGGACCGCAGAGGATCCAGCGGCAGATGGGGATGCTGAGGACGAACCCGCACCAGGCATCAGCGAGTCTGGAGCGCACGGATGCGGCTGTGGAGGCACACTCAAGTGTTCTGGGTGCAGGTGTTAGAAGCAATGCTGGTCAATGCGTTATGGCGAGGAGCCCGACCCGCGATGCGAGGAAGGGAAACGTGCTAGAGAGATACGTACTAGGTGCCAAGTGAGGACCTCCAACGAATTTGATCAGGGGGACGTATTTCGCCAGTAGCTGAGCCGAACTTCTCATGTTGTGTGGCTCTTCTGTATGGGAATCAAGGCGGGTTGAGAACTAGAGGCTTCGCGTCTTTCAGGCAACGCCCGTTCAGACAGAGACAGAGCGAGGCTTCTCCATCTTCGGCTCCCGATGGGTGCGGGCGTGCGGAAACCGGCTCCTGTCTTTGGTGAGACAGATGTTTGGGCCGGTGTCACTGGGACGAAAAGATGCACATTGTAGAGAAAAGTGTATATTGTGTATTCCTTGTGCAATTCTATTTGAATGACCAACCAGAAATACTCTTGCAGGGGATGTGGTGGGCCTTTATCCTATGGAAAGTCGTTAATCATGGTGTCTGCCATGAAGAGCGTGTCAATAAACCGCATTTCTTGTTTACTTTTCAACCTCATCGAGACCCGAGTTGGTGAAGTTACAGAAAGAGGTGATAGAACACCTGCTGGAGTCTACGCAGGCGGCCAAACACCACGAGTCGCGGGTCATCAAAATGCTGGAAGGAGACGCACTAAATACTACTCCCGTTAAGCCAGAGGGCTTCGGATCCTCGAATTCGACCCCAGACGGCCATTTCACTCCTCTTACACACGAACAAGTCAGAAACGACCCAACAACTCCGCTTCTCAGGTCGGCCTTGCGCTCCACGCTATCAAAGGCAGAGCAGGGTCAAACGCTGTCGCCCATCGAGTACAAAAACAGACTGGACTACCTACGCGGAAGCCCCGATGACCGGGAGCGGGCCAAAGGCGACTCGTTGGAGTCGTCTGAGGGAAGCGGCGAGTCGCCGCTAGCTGGGCAGCAGGCCAACAACAATCAATCTAACGTTCTGGGGGACCTGACCAATACTCACAGTAACAAACTAACTGGCTCAAACCACGAGACGAAGGCTAAATTCAGTGACAGGAGCAGCTCTCCGCATAAGTCCATACTGAAGAGGCCAGGCACAGCAGCCTACCAGCTCTCCAAGACATTCGTCGACTCCACACCGAAGCTCAAGGCAGCCATTGGCGAGAACGGCAAGTTGAATCCAGTGAAGGCTGCCAGAGTGATGTTTTCGCCGGAGAGAAATGTGATGCACTCGCCTCTAAACTTTGACTCTAAGGTTCTTGGTGGTCATTCGCGGTCAATGCCTTCCAAGCCGAGCCCGTTGACCAAGAGTCTCTGGGACGAGTCAGGCGACCAAACTGATGACGACCACAATGCAGGAAATCGTACACAGACAGAGCAGCAAAACGATGACACGAACAGCGGGTTCAGGAGGAGAATCGCCAGCCCTCGCCGCCAGGTGCTAGACCCTACTTATAATCAACAGGCGTCGTTGAGTCCGCGTAAAACACGGCAGACGGAACGTCATTCAGTTGAATCCGAGCACATTGACGAAAGTGGCGATGTAACTGACATAGTCGATGATATCAAAGATGCGGAGGATGGGGCACAATATGCTGAAGACGAGGAAAGTTCCCCAAAGAGGGCTCGCTTTTCGTTTGGGAGATCCAGGCGCGCCGAACAGGAAACCCAGGCTGACTACCCGAAAGAGCCACTAAGCTTCAAGAGACTAATAACGGACCCCGCGATCCCATACGTGCTCTCGCTCTACCTGCAGCTTTTCTTCAACATCGTCATCGTCTCCATCATTGGGTACTTTATCTTCTCTTTCGTTTCCACCGTCCAGGCTGACGTTGAAAACAAGATCGAAAACTACGCAACGGAGGTGCTACAAGAAATCAGCCTTTGCTCACGCGAGTACTTGCGAAACAACTGCTCTCCAGGCAAACGCGTACCTGCGCTGGAGAAATCGTGCATGGCGTGGGAGAGGTGCATGAACCGGGACCCGGCGTCCGTGGGCAAAGCAAAAATTGGCGCGGAGACTTTTGCAGAAATCATCAACGGGTTCGTGAAGCCTATTTCGTGGAAATCCATTTTTTTCCTGGTTGCGATGACGGTTGGTTCGCTGGTGTTCACGAACGCCGCGTTTGGCACATACAGGAGCTTCTCTGAAGACGAGAGTCAGACAAACGTTTACCAGGGGCCGCAGCATCAGCATCAGCAGCAGCAGCAGCAGCAGCAACAAATCAGGTCGCCGCAGAAGCCTCAGTCTTTTCTCACAGGGAGTGTGCCTCCGCCGCCTGCGCCGACGCCTCATTACGAGCCCATGACTCCTCGCGATGCCAGCGTGCGTTCTCAGGTGCCCGTGAGCGGCAGATCAAGCGTGAGGTTTGAGAACTCGAGTTACTACACGCGAGACGCTCCTTCAGCATACGGCAGCAGCCCAACGGTAAATTCACTTGTGAGCAGAGAGCTCTACTACGGTAATAGGAACACAAAGGGTAAATACTAGTTTTTTTTGTTTATTTGTACATTCTAAATATCATGCGGAGGACGGGTGTTATCGCCCGCAACTAATTTTCAGATTCAAGGCATACGAAGCTTTCTTCATTCTCTTTACTGCGCTTGCTGATTTAACTGTTTGCGCCATTCCTTGAACTCTTCGGTCAGAATAGCGTTCTCGCCATCCAAGAGGCTCTGTGCCTTCTCGGCCTCCACTTCCGTCAGAGTCAGATAGTCCCTATTGGTTACCGGATTGTACTCCAGTTTGTACACCTTGCCCTCATCTTCTGGCACCGTATCCACCAGCCACTGTAGAAATCCACCGTAGAACTTGAGCGAGTCCATGCATTTGTTCTTCTTCTTCTGGTCTGGGTTGTTGTTCAGTGGGTTATTTTTGAGGAGAATGGGTATCTCATCCGTTTTGAATTCTTCGATGGATCTCAGAAGCAGGTCCTCATCTCTGAACCCGTATATCACCTTCTTTATACCGAGCAGGAAACACTGTGCCCACGTTTTGTACAACTTTTTCTCAAAATTGATGACTTGGCCAGGCCGATCCATTATCTTTGATGTTTTCAGCTCAACATAATGAGACAAAACATCATGGTCCTTCTCGTAATCACTCGTAGGGTCTGGCTTATAATCCCAGACACAATCAACCTCTCCACCTATAACCACCTTGACTTTGCCAATACCGGTTCTGACAACAGAGCAGTACTGCTCAATGCTGTTCACCGGGAGCCTGCTTCTTTTTTCGATCTCTTTACGTGTACAATCAGCCCAAGGTCTCGGTAATGTTGCGATCGCTTCAAATTTGTAGCCCGAGTAGGCCAGCTTTTTATCCCGTAGAGGTCTGTTCTCTTCCTGCGCTTTCCGTTCAGAGTCCAGCTCTCTGTCCGTTTGAATGAATATCGTGCCATCGTGCCGTATCACGTAAAGATCCACAGGGTCACCGTTATTGTAAGGAACAGTGAGAAGCTTCGTCATGATCCCCCTGAACGTTATTATATCGACATTGAGCTTCGTGCCGTGAGTCCTTTCATATTCAATGATGGCCTTCAGCATACCTTCCAGCGTCCCATCCTTGGCAAAATCTGCCTGGTGGAACTCAGAAAACCCTGACTGTATATCGATTCCATTCGGCGAGTTCAGCTCGCTGTCCGGAAGATAATAATAGCTGAGGCACGTATCGTCAATGGTGTACGAGTAATCGATGTTCCGGGAGTAGCTCGTAAGCTCTCGCGGCTGCTTCAGCGCCGTGTCCTTCGATCGCGAGATCAACGGGTATACCTTTTGCAACGGAGCCATCTCTTCAGACCAGAATCAACCCACTCAGATGAGTCATTCGCTTTTTTAGTGCTGGCGGGTATCGTTCTTTCGAAAGTAGTCTCAAACAGGGCATCCGCCATCTCTCTCGCAGCCGCTGGAAAATTTGAGCTGAGCACTCGCCAAAACAGCTTAAGGCTCACCACTTTTCCCTTGCCATTCTTCTCCAATCGATCAGCTGTGCACAGCAGAACATCGAGGAAATGTCGTATCAATTGAACGTTGCTGCGAAGGCTCCGCTTGTGGACTACCCCGTTCTCATTGCGTCTGCCTTCGTCAACACCAAGACTGACGCCGTGGTCAAGATCAACTTTGTCGACGACAAGGTGGTTGCCAAAGACTCTCCAGCCACCATCGCGCTAACAACCCCTGGTTCTTCTGCTACCAACTCCTTGGATGCACTGAATTTGTTTGCTGATGCTTTCCCGCAGGTGCTGCTTTCCAAGGCTGACTCCCAAGAATGGGTCAAGTTTGCCCTCGAGAATCTTGGCGTCAAGGACTTCAAGAAGCTGTCTCTGGACCTTGAAAAGCTCGACTCCCACCTGAACTTCCGTTCTTTCATCGTTGGCTACAAGCCCTCGCTGGCTGATATTGCGGTCTGGGGTGTTCTCAGAGCCAACGCGATCATGGGTTCCGTTTTGAAGAATTCTGTCTACATCAACATCTCCAGATGGTACTTTTTCCTCGAGACGGATAAGAGATTCAGCGGTGTCGTCGAGCTCATGACCAAGTCCATTGCCGAACTTCGCAAGATCACCAAGTCAAACTCGGGTGGGAAGAAGGAAGCCCACAAGGCTAACTTTGAAATTGACCTTCCGGACGCCAAAGACGGGCAGGTTGTCACCAGATTCCCTCCTGAACCATCTGGATACCTGCACATTGGACACGCCAAGGCTGCTATTCTCAACAAGTACTTTGCGGACATGTATCATGGCAAGCTGATTATCAGATTCGATGATACGAACCCGTCGAAGGAGAAGGTCGAGTTCCAGGACTCTATCTTGGAGGACCTGGAGCTGCTCGGCATCAAGGGCGATGAAATTACCTACTCTTCTAACTACTTTGACCAGATGTACGATCTTGCTCTTAAACTTATCAAGGAGGGTCACGCCTACTGTGACGATACCCCTCTTGAGAAGATGAGAGCCGAAAGAATGGACGGCATCAAGTCCGAGAGAAGAGACAGAACGGTGGAGGAGAACCTTAAAATTTTCACAGAGGAGATGAAGAATGGCACAGAGGAAGGTCTCAAGAACTGTCTGAGGGCAAAGATTGACTACACTGCCTTGAACAAGACCCTGCGTGACCCAGTTATTTACAGATGTAACCTGACTCCACACCACAGGACAGGCAGCACCTGGAAGATGTACCCTACCTACGACTTTTGTGTACCAATTGTTGATGCTTTGGAGGGCGTGACTCATGCTCTCAGAACAATTGAGTATCGCGACCGTAATGCGCAGTACGAGTGGTTCCTGAAGACTCTCAATCTCAGAAAGGTGCACATCTGGGACTTTGCCCGTGTCAATTTCGTCAGAACTTTACTGTCCAAGCGTAAGCTCCAGTGGTTCGTTGACAAGGGATACGTTGGCAATTGGGACGATCCTAGATTCCCAACCGTCAGAGGTGTCAGAAGAAGAGGCATGTCCGTCAAGGGCTTGTGGGACTTTGTCATCTCTCAGGGCCCATCTAAGAACATCATCAACCTTGATTGGAACCTTATTTGGGCTACGAACAAGAAGGTGATCGATCCAGTTGCCCCGAGACATACCGCACTTGTGGCAAAGGATGTGGTGCCCGTGCATCTGAGCAACGGCCCAGCCACTCCCGTTGTTGAGGACAAGCCGAAGCACAAGAAGAACCCTGACGTTGGTGTGAAGCAGGTTATCTACGCTTCAGACATTATCCTTGAGCAGGCTGACGCTGCAACACTGAGCGACGGCGAAGAGCTGACGCTGATGGACTGGGGTAATGCAATCATTGAGAAGGTGCACAAGGACGCCAATGGCGTCGTCACCTCGATCGATGCCAAGCTGCACCTTGAGGGTGACTTCCGCAAGACGAGCAAGAAGTTCAGCTGGCTGCCAGCCGAGCAGGTTGTGAAGGTTGAGCTGGTTGACTTTGATCATCTGATCACGAAGGACAAGCTCGAAGAGGGCGACAACTTTGAGGACTTCCTCACGCCCGAGACTGAGTTCCGCACTTCTGCGATTGGTGATATCAATGTCAAGAACATGAAGGTCGGTGACGTGATCCAGTTTGAGAGAAAGGGTTATTACAGATTGGATAGCGCGATCGAGGGCAAACCATATGAGTTTTTTACAATCCCAGACGGGAAGTCCGTCAGCAAGTACGGCAACAAATAAGTAAGTATGCAATCTTTTTGTGTGCTGCAATATATCGATGAGAAGTATATATATATGCCTATGATTAGTTTTCATCACAGATTCAGCAAGCGACTTTAGCAAGCATCATGACCGGTGGTGATCCTTCGAGATAATGAGGTACCTGATGAGAATCTCCAAAATGGAGACGAGAACGCTGAGGCCAATGGCCACGATCAAGACCCAGGTGATCTTGTTCATGTTTTTCTCCGCTATGGAGTCAGCGACAATGTCGAAAAAGTCCAAAAACACCTTGCACCGGTCGTTTATCACCTCCACGCGTTGGTCGATTTCCAAATACTCGCGGATAGCATTGTAAAGCGGATGCAGCGCAGGCTCGATGGACCAAAAGTATTCTGGCGTATCTAAAACGTTGGACGAAAGATTCACTTCGTTCCTCAGCTGGAAAAGCCGACCGGTCTTGATTAACAGTTTCTGCCTCGTGTAGTTCTGAAGTCTTCCGGTCAGCGCAAGGATCTTGGGAAGTCTTGAAATGCTGTTCAAAATGTTCGACATTTTGGATTCGAACATCGATAGCTTGGTCGATTGAGCAATGGAGTGCGAGATGGCCAGCTTTATTAGATGGTCCCCTGCCTTCAGGGTGATCATATCGTTGTAAATACGCGGCGTTGAGATGTCCCTGTCGTACTCAAAGTGGAACTCTTCCGTTTCGATGTCTTGTTCTGGGAGCGGCTTCACCATTAACGAGATAGGGGCAATTTCAATGTCTCTCTCGTCATCCGAGCTACTATCGTCAGGAAGACCATTGCCGTTGCCGTTCTCATCCTCCTCGTCATCATCATCGTCAAATTCGCCCGGTTGGATTTTTGCAAAGACGAGATCTGCCAAGATGTTCTTCTCGTGAACCTCGCTAAAGTTCCAGAAAACAACGACACCGTATTCCAGGACAAACATCTCAGCATGCTTCGACAAATCAGGGACTTTGGAGATGCTAGAAGAAGAGGAGGTAGAGCTCATCCTTTCAATATGCACCTTACTCTGAGTCTCAGTTTCTGGTGAGGCAGGGGAGCCGTTGCTGCGTTCCTCGTCACTTTCGGTGGCTTTCGTATTGTCTTCATACTCCGTGTCAGTGGGATTTTTTAGGCTCCGCGCAAGGGACTCCGCTATAATACTATCTGAGGGACTGCTGCTTTCAAAATACTGCGGCTCGGACGGATCAAAAAACTGTCCAGAGCTCCCCCCGTGTCCTGGAGATTGATAGCCCTCTGAATTAGACGGCCCAGCAAAAACTTCGCTCGTTCCCGTTGGCTCATCCTTAGAAACAACGGCCTCCCGATCACCGCTAGCCTGGTCGTACTCCACGCCAGAATAGTACTCGAAATGGTGGTCCTTCTGTTCCGATTTGTCAATGAAATTTTCCATCAACAGGTTGCCCCGTTGCATCTTGGCAGAGTTATTTGACTGAACCCTATAGCCATTCTCACCAGGAAGAAGTGGTAGAGAGTAGGGAATGTAGAGTGTTTCATCATACAGCCTTGGAGATACCAGGTGGTGCTTACTGAGAAACTGCGAAGTTAGTTTCATATTAAACCCGTCAGCCACAAGGTAAGCAGTTACGCGAGGATACTCTTCGGCCCGTTGCTCCTTGGTCATCTTCTCGGCCCTTGATCGCACGTATGACTCTGCTGTGAAGAGGTTAGCCGCGCCAGAAGGCTGCTGTTGAGTGGGCTTCGCGTAGTCTACCTGAGTGTCATCGTTGTCAGGAATGAGCACCAAACGCTCAGAGGTTTTCGAAGTTCTGGACGGAAGGGACCTGTTAAGTTTGGGGACACTCCTGGGGGCTAACCTGTTGTCACCGGGCAGCGCAGGGTTGTTCGGTTCACGCCTAAACGGAGTGGTGGAGGTGCTCCTATAATGAGGATCCCTAGATCCTGGAGAGGGGAGGGCACGCGTCGGCACGCGGCGCTTTGACGACGGTATGTCACTGATATCCGAGATGATATTAGACACGGAAATATCGCTGTATCGCGTCGACTGCTTATGTGGAGCCCGGGAGCGGCCTTCTGTGCGATATGGTGGGGCAGCGGGGGTTTGGTTCTGATTCTGGTTCTGATGGCTAAAGCGATGCCCAGCGAATGGCGCCTGGGTCTGATTTCGCCGCGCATCCGTAACCAGGATAGATGGTGACCTTTTCGCCGTCGGTCTCTGAGAGGCAGACATTCTCAGTTTCGCAAGCACGAGCAGATGTTGTGTTAGGCTCTCAGGTCCGGGGTCCTCTTTCCATGACTGTATCTGACACATGGAGAGGGAGGATAGAGCACACCGGGTAACACCCGATGCTCCTCGAGGTGCGAACGGATGCGAAGTTGAAGTGTGTGTGGTGGTGTTGGCAGCAGATTAATAGAAACGATAAATCATTTAATATTCTAGCAGGGACATGTCAGATCTTGATGAGGATTTGCTGGCTTTGGCCGGAGCCGGCTCTGATTCCGGGAGCGACAGCGATGATTACGAGCCAGAGCTTGCACCAACACCAAGAAAGAGATCACAATCTCCGTCCGCCGGCGCCAAGCGCAAAAGGATACAGGAATACGATGCTGAGTCTTCAGATGATGGTGAGGATGGTGATGAGAATCCATATCCCTTGGATGGAAAGTTTAAGGATGAAGCGGATAGGACCGAATTACTCGCGATGGACGAGGTGACCAGAGAATCGATTCTTTTCGATAGAATCCAAGAGATGGAGAAATATAGGGAGAGGAAATACTTGGCACTCAGAGCAAGGCAGAACCTTGCTGAGAGCAAGCTGCAAGTGGATGAAACTTCGGGACGTTCTAAGAACTTGAAAACGAGTAAACTTTCGGAGCTGAAGAAGCAGAGAGAGAAAAAGTCGAGAAAGGAAAAGAGAAGAGAAGATGACTATGAGGAAGACGAGGAAGAGGGAGAAGAAGATGATGACGACAGGGACAAGTACGAATATGAAGATTATGAGGAGGACGAGATTGAGGTTGCTGATACAAAGCCGAAGGTGAACTACAGACAGGAAGCCGGCTTGTCTGACTTGAACAAGATTAGATTGGGTAGATCGCATCTCTCTAAGTTTGTCTTCTACGATGAGTTCCCGGAGGTGATTGTTGGAGCGTATGCCAAGTTGAACATTGGTCCAAGCAGAGAGACTGGGCGTCCTCAATACCGTATGGTGAAGATTGAAGGTGTTTCGCAGGGGCGGCCGTACAAGTTAAACCAGAGGGTAACAAACTTACACCTAAAAGTGACTCAGGGGAAGCACAAGCAAAGGTCGGCCATCTCCTTCTTTTCTGACTCGCCAGTCACCGCAGAGGAGTTTGAGTCGTATAAAAGAAGGATCGCAGAGTCCGATGGGGTACTGGCGACAGTTGGCGACTGTGCGGAGAAGTATGACCAACTCAAAAAGATGTCTCAGAGACAGTTGACATCGGAAGAAATCTCAAAAATGGTGGCTAAGAGAGAAGCCATTTCGTCCTCTTCTGTTGAATCCTCCGGTAACAGGGTTATGAAGCTTTTGAATCTAAGAGAGTTGATGGCTACTGCTGCAGACAACGGAAATCTGAAAGAGGTTGAGAGACTTCAGTCCGAAATTACAAAGTACGAGAAGAATTTTGTTCAAGAAGAGACTGCGTTGGACAGAGTGAATCAAAGGAACAAGAAGACGAACGAAGTGAATATCCGGAAAGCTGAGTCGGCCGCTGCAGAGAGGAGGAAACAGCAAATGTTGAATGCCGCTGCGAACTCAGATCCATTCAGTCGTCTGCGGACTAATCCGAAGATTTTCTATACCTCTGGATCGGGCGCTGCCCCTGGACTGAAGGCTGAGGCTACTATTGAGGCAGAGAGCCAACAGCTGAAGATCGCCGAGAAGCGCGAACGGGAAAAGAAGGCAATGCTGAACAGCCAGTACAGGGGACTTGGCATGGACAGTCTCATAAAAGAGATTTCTTTTGAGGTCGAGTTTGATGCCTAAGTTTATTGGGTTACATAGTTATATTCGATCACAAGTACTTTAAGCGAACAATACGTGCTCCGTTAACGCTTTCTTTTCTTCGTCCGAGAGCCACTCATATAGTTCTTTAAAATTGCCGATGTTGTCCACTGCACATTCTTTAAAGAACTGCCTCAAAATGTCTCCTATGTCTCCATCAGAGCTCTCAGGGTGGTTCGGCCTGTCGTCTCTATCTTCCAAACCATCGTCGTCGCCGTGAATGTAAGACTGGAGCTTTTCGAAACTAGGAACCCCGACGTCGTCAAGTTCTTCCCATTCGTCGTCGCCATCGTCATTAGGACTCGCCTGCTTTTCCATGCCAATATTTTCAAAATCCCGAGACTCTGTTTGTTGGCATTGAAACTTCAGCTCGTTGACAAGGAGCTTAAGGATCTTGAGAGAGGCGGGTATTTGCTGATACCTAATGGGTAACTTTTTGGCCATAGAGCGAGTTATTATGAGGTCTGGGTTCTCAAACTGATGCGGTATGATATCCCCGTCCACCAAGAGATTCAATATTCTTTCGTCCTGAAGCTTGAAGATGCGAGTGAAAGCTTTGACGTTAGACATAATCATCTCGTAGCCCCTGACCACCTCAAAGGCGTTGAACCATATCGGCAAAATCAGGGATAGGGCACTTTTGGTCTCTCCCATATTGGTAACTTCATAATTATAAAGGAAGTCTATCGTCGCTTGGGGAGAGGCCAGTGCAAGTGTGCTAAAGATGAGCACCAGATTCTCAACTGTCACAACCTCTTTAGCCGCAATGAGCCTCAGCGTGACAGCCTTCAAGATGTCTTCCAGAAACTGACCGATCACCGCTTCATTCTGGAACTGTTTTATGATAATGACTATTAAATCCCCCAAATACATGATTGCGGAGTCCGAGAGCTGTGGAGACAATAACTTGGAGATGATCTGGAGTAAAATGTCAAATCCTGTTGTCGTCGGTACCAAAGGATCGACATATTCGGCAATGAGCGCCGTGGAGTTTTTGATGAGAGCATTGAACACTTCATTCGACGATTGCAAGAGTTGGTCGTCATCGGTGGACAGCATCAGCTTGGTCAAGATGGGGAATACGTAAGTGAAAACTTGACTTGGAATTTCAGAACTTTTTTCTGAGTTTGCCTTGGACATGAACACAGTAAGAAGCTCCAAAGCTAGACTCAATTCAGGAGTGTACTCTAGAGGTGTGTTATTAGTGTTTGCCAGTGCCGCTTCAATTGCATTCATTAGGACGGGTAGACCTTTCTCACATTGGCCCAAATAGCTTTCATTCGGAATATCTGTCAGCAAGTCCTCTAAGCACTCCTTAGCGCTCGTCGCCAAACTGAAACTCGAGGGATCTTTGAATGCGAGAGAGTATATGAGGCCCAAGACCTCCGCGCTTCCTTGGCCGGTCAGCCGTCTGTTGTCAATGCATATGAGGATCGACAAAGCTTCCAGCATTAGTGTATTTGCGTCCTCTTCCGCGTCCTCTCCGAGTGAAGCAATCAAGGAAACAAGAAAAGTCTGAATGTCGGTGTCAAATTGAGATGATCGAATGAAATGGTTGAAATATGTGAAACTTATTAGCACGGCGCATTTGACAATTTCGTAAGAGCCGCCCACCGATACCACTGGCTCACAAGAGGAAAGGATCTCCTTCAAGGATCTCACTCCGAAGGAGGAAATGCTCAAACTTTGCTCAAATTTCTGCAAAAACTTAGGGACAAGAACAACGATTCTTGCAATCAAAAACTGTAGTTCTGATTCGCCTGAGACCGTTGGGGAACCCAGCAAAGATACGTAGCTTCTCAGCAAGGAAAGTATCATCTCTAGCAACGATGAAAGCTGCAAAGCGTGCTTTTTGATATCCTCTTCATTCGAAAGCGAAGAATAGAGCAAAAATACAACGGATTCTTTGAAGGCCCAATCTGTCAGCGCATTTCTTGGCTCCTCAATATCCCCTGGAGCGAAGCTTTCAAATTTATAAACTAGCTTTTCCGTGATCTTTGAGCAGTCACGATCATTAACTTCTGTAAGGAAATCACCTATGCTCTCTCGCACATTGACAGAAACAAACATGCCCGTTTCAACTGTTACGAATGCGTTGAAGTCAGAACCCCACTCTAGCTGGGTCTCCATAGGCAGCACTGCTAGTTTGACGAGCACATCGACCATTTCGGTCAAAGTATCACTCTGTTTTGAAATTCTGGAATACTCAGAGAGCGGCAAAAAAGTCTTCAGCGCCTCTGTAATTAGACGCCTAATAACGTCATCCAGCTTCTCGCGGTCGGCCTTCTCATCAGAATAGTCTGAGTAGTCAGAGAACATGGTACGAGATTTAGAGTCGTCGTTCTCTACCACAAGCACACTGTAGATTTTCTCCAAGTTTCGCAGATCAGACACAACGATTGTTATAAGTGTCTGGAAAATAATAGGATTTTGTACGGCCAGCAACCCAGAAAATTCGTTCAAAAGGATTGAAACGGTAGAGTAGAGTTCGGACTTGAATGGCAGGACGGCTGCAGAAGTCAGGTACGATGCACCGGACACTTCTTGAATCATATCCGCAATGGCATTTAGAAATCTGGGAACTAGCTGTTCAGTCAACTGAGCACGTTGCGCATGATCTTGTGTTTCAGGACCCTGCAGTTGTGATAGACAAGTCTTGAATAGACTCAGTGCGCTCGTTTTAACGTCAAATGCTGAATTTGACTTCAGCAAACTTTCACAATTGTTCATCACGGTGACTCCAACTCCTCCTTCGAAGAACTGTTCATCGGTTACCAGATCGTCGAACAGATCGCGCAGAACACTCAAAGCACCAAGAACCTGGCTCTTTGTGCTATCACCAGACGTAGCCATGTAGTATAGATCATTCAAAAGACTTGGCCACTCGTCTGGATAATCAACGACAGCTATCTGTACTATAGCATAACCAGCACCATTTCTCACTTTCGAGTCCACATCGGCTATCAAACTCAGTAGTTGCGATCTCACAAGGGCCTTAGTCTCCTGGTTCACCGCTGGTCCAGTAAACGAGTCAAATCCCAGTGACCAAAATAAGGGCACCAGTCTCTTGATATGCAAAAGAGAAGACTGTCTGACAGCCAACTCCAGAGAAGTGTTAGATGCGATGCTGGACAAACATCCCATGTACTGAGATGGATCTCTTCGCGAGTCCTCATTAAACTGGGACTCAGCTGCACTTCTGAGCAAATTGTCAGAGCTCGTCTGCTTCACAATAAGATCCAGTACGCTTTGCTCCATCCTCCCAAGCTTGGTTATCGATCACACAGGCAAACACGCGGTGATGCACTTTTCAGACGCGCTCACTCTCCTAATCACTGCAGGTCGACTGCCAATATACTACGTGTCAATAACGGTCAGCGCCACCCAGAGCTCGCAACCTCGTTTTCTGACCATATTACAAAATGAAGAGCGATTCTGTAGGTGAGTACGTTCAACGCCGTAACCATATCGAGGCTGCTACCGGAAAAGATTGAGATAGTTTTTGTGATCATGGAGACGACGGATACGTTTATATCAGATGAGGAAGAGGAGTTATGGTATGTATCTTCTCGCCTTCACGGCGTTTAGCCCCTAGATGAGTTTACTAACCGAGCGTCAGTCCTCTTTGTGTGGAGGAGATGGACATTTCTGACAAGAACTTCAGACCATGTCCTTGTGGATACCAAGTTTGTCAGTTTTGCTATAACAATATTCGCCAGAATCCTGAGTTGAACGGGAAGTGCCCTGCTTGCCGTCGGCCATACGATGAGAAGAATGTGGAGTACAAAGTCATTTCAACAGAGGAGTGGAGGCTGAACCAGACAAAACAGGCTAAGAAGGAGCGCGAAAGGAAGCAGCGTGAGAAAGAAAGAAAGGATGCAGAGCAAGCTTCCAGGCGTCACTTGGCTGGTATGAGAGTGATTCAGAAAAACCTAGTTTACGTTGTTGGCCTGAACCCTCCTGTCAATCCTGATGAGCTGCATTCTGTTCTAAGAAGTGAAAAGTATTTCGGGCAGTATGGAAAGATACTGAAGATTGTGATCAACAAGAGGAACCCCAACCCTGCCAGCATTCACCACGCAAATGGCAATCCAGGTTTTGGGGTATATGTGACATTTGCCAAAAAGGAGGATGCTTTGCGCTGCATCGCTGCAGTTGACGGCTCAGTGTCTGATGGGCGTGTATTGAGGGCGGCCCACGGTACTACCAAATACTGCTCGTCTTACTTGAGAGGGCAACCATGCCCAAACCCGAATTGTATGTTTTTGCACGAGCCTGGCGAAGAGGCGGATTCTTATACCAGGCAAGATCTCTCAACTAGGCAAGGTCTCAAGATGGAGGAAAAGTCTGCCACTCATGGCTTGATTCCCCCGCCTCCCTCTGCATCTGGTCCTCAGACTGATGAACCTCACGATTCACGTGAGGAGGATATTCACGCTGCATTACCAGTCACGGCAGCTTGGGGCAAAGGCTCAAGCGCGGCGGCTAACGTTGAGAATATCTTGAAAAATAGTGCTGCAACAACTATTCCAGTGGCTGCGCCAACGGCTCTTGCTTCAGCTTTTCCAACATTAGCAGAGTCTTCATCACGCCAAGGAAACGGGTCTGTTGGAGGGGGTGCGGTTAATGGTAAGAAGAAATACCGGAAAGATGCCGGTCTTGCTGTTTCAAACACCGACAATATCACTGCATCATTCAAAAGCATTTCTGATACTGTGAAGATGCTCAACAGTCTCTCTGAAATCAGTTATCGGGCCAGACCTAACTTGGTTCCAGAAGAGTTTAGCCTCAACAGCATCCCACTGTTTCAGTTCTGTACCGAGAGTGCTAATACGGCGATGTCCTTGCCATCTACTAGCCAAATGGATGTTGTCAAGATGGTGGACTCGTTGTTGTATACGCCCTTTGTGAAGAATTATGGTTACAGGGCAGTTTCCATGCCTCAAGCTCCTTCACAGGACGAGGTTCCTCGCCAGGCAATGACCGCTCCTCAGGTGCCAGTACAGCAATTTTACCAACCACAGCCGCAGCGTGCTCAAAAGTTTCAGAATCTGAATTCTTCTGAAGGTGTCAACGGTGGCATTCAACTCGACGAGCTGACCCGTCAGCAACAGCAGCAGCTCATCCAACAACAGTTCCTTCAGCAGCAGCAGCAGCAGCAGCAGCAATTAGGCACTCCTTCTTCAGCAAGCATTAATGTGCTCAAGATGAAGGAAATGCTCAGCGCAGCTACACCTCCACCTCCAGGGCTGTTTGCCGGGAATGCCCTAGCCACTGGAGCCACGGGTGTGGATCAGCAGCGCTTGAGTGGAAGCAGTCCTTCGTCTGAGCTACTCAGTCACTTGATGAACGGCAAGAAGCTGAACGCCTGAATTTATACGGTTTTGTAAGTACCTGAGCTGTCTGTGTGTGTGCCAAATAATTAAAGAAAATGTAAAGTTACTTAGCATATACATGCATCATTGTTGTGTACACTACCATATTAGCATACGAGCCCCGGCGCGCCCCGGCTCCAGCGAAACCTCCTCGGACCCCCACCAAGCGGCCGATTGCAATCCGTTAACTATGGAAAATAGGCATCGGAGCTTGGAACATCCCGCTCTTTTCTCCGAAGTCAACACAGGCACAAATTCCCAAATCTAATTGATCTGAAGATCTTGACCGTGTGAAGATAATAGAACTAGGTATTAGATACAGTTGTTGCAATGGTTCAAAAAATTTCGAACGTTGCTCGGACCGCCAACCTGGCCTCGGCCACGTTGAAGTCATCGATCAGCCAGTCCCTGAGGATCAACCATCCAGTTGCTAGAACTGCATCTTCCTCTTCGGGTCCTTCCACTATGACCGTGAGAGATGCTCTGAACTCTGCCATGAGCGAGGAGTTGGACCGCGATGAAAGCGTCTTCCTCATGGGTGAGGAGGTCGCCCAGTACAACGGTGCTTACAAGATTTCCAGAGGCCTGTTGGACAAATTCGGTCCAAGAAGAATTGTCGACACTCCAATCACCGAGATGGGTTTTACTGGTCTTTGTGTTGGTGCTGCTTTAGCTGGTTTAAAGCCAATTTGTGAGTTCATGACGTTCAACTTCGCCATGCAGTCCATCGACCACATCATCAACTCGGCGGCCAAAACTTATTACATGTCCGGTGGTAAACAGCCATGTAATATCACCTTCAGAGGCCCTAACGGTGCTGCTGCTGGTGTTGCCGCTCAGCACTCTCAGGACTATGCTCCATGGTATGGTTCCATCCCTGGTCTGAAGGTCATCTCCCCATTTTCTGCTGAGGACCACAAGGGTTTGCTGAAGGCAGCTATCAGAGACCCCAACCCTGTTGTTTTCCTGGAGAATGAGATGCTCTATGGTCAATCTTTCGAGATGTCCGAGGAGGCTTTGTCCTCTGACTTTGTCCAGCCAATTGGCAAGGCTAAGATCGAGCTCGAGGGTACTGACATTTCCCTGATTTCTCACTCCAGAAACCTCAACTACTGTCTTGAGGCTGCCAAGATCGTGAAGGAAAAGTACGGTGTCTCCTGTGAGGTTCTCAACTTGCGCTCTATCAAGCCTTTGGATGTTCCTGCTATCATCGCTACCATCAAGAAGACCAACCACGCCCTCACTGTCGAGGCCGCCTTCCCAGGTTTTGGTGTTGGCTCCGAGATCTTGGCCCAAGTCATGGAGAGTGAGGCTTTTGACTACCTCGATGCTCCAATGGAGAGAATCACCGGCTGTGAAGTGCCAACTCCATATGCCCAGGAGCTTGAAGATTTTGCCTTCCCAGACACCCCAACTGTTGTCAGAGGTATCGAGAAGGTTCTGTCTCTTAAGGAGTAATCCCTAATATTCAATCAACTGCCTCTATCCTGATTTTACCCTTTGAATGAAGATTGCGAACAAAAAAGTTACTGGGAAGACACTTTCCTGTTTTTTTGTGAAATATACGAAATTTTTGCCTATTTATAACCATTAATCTTTCCTCACTTTGAATTTGGGAGTGCTAGAGTGCTATCTATTTCTGAATCTCTGTTCAGTACTCGAAAGTGCAACCTAAGTAGCTAAATACTCATATATATTAAGCGACCTGGTGATTAATGCCTTGTTTTTTTACTTTTTGCCTCCTTCGCACCAACCTCTTTAAGCTTGTCAACCCTCTGTTTCACTCTCTCTAAACTCAGCTTCACGTCACCCTTTTGGAAATGGGACATATCGTAATACACGGGTGCAAGCTCTATCAGCCATTCAGGTTTGATAGAAGTGATGGTCCGGATGTAGTTTTTGGACGTGAGCACAAACTCGTTGTATATCACCCATTCGCTGTCCTGGGCCAGAACAGTGCTTGGATGAATCAAAACCTCCTGGTTATCCTTTATTGTCAAATAACCTTTGGCGCCTGACTTCTTCTTCGCAACCTGCATGAAGAAACCAGCTGTGAGCGCCTTTCGTATGTTGTCGTAGTAAGAACGGTCCTCAAAATCTGTTGAGTTCAGCTCTAAATCCCAGCGCTCCATCAGCCTTTGGAGCTGACCGCGCACACTGTCTGCCGTCTTCAACGATCTATAAGACAGAAAGTGGTCTCTGCACCATTGATGCACGCCCGCTTCCTGAGCATCATCAGTTTTGAATGCATGGTACACATTGAGGAGAGACAAATGGTCACCATCGGGGTGGGCAAACAGGCTCTTCATCTCGTCCGCCTTCTTTCTTGCTGAAGCGGGGCGGACAAACACATTAGGCACAGATAGCAACGCCACGATGGAGAGAATTTCGTTAGAACAGTTGAACTCTGGGGACCCAATTAGCATAACCGCGAGCATCGGATCTAGAGGAAAATTAGATGCAAGGCGTCCCAATGAGGTCAGATCACCCTCATCATCGAGGCAAGCAAGATAGTTGAGTTCCTCTAGCGCTCTCATCATTGTCTCTGGAGCAGGTGGATCCATGAAATCAAAGTGGACAAGATCATCAACTCCAAGCTTTTTCAACTCAAGCACCGTGCTCGCGAGGTTACTTCTGAGAATCTCAGGATAACTCTGTTCGATGAGCTCCTTCTTGAAAGCCTCTTCAGTGTACAAACGGAAACATTTACCGGGTCTCGTACGACCAGCACGACCAGCCCTTTGCTGAGCAGATGCCTTTGAAATTGGCGAAACCAGCAAAGATTCGACCCTGATTCTGGGATTGTACACTTTCTGTTTGGAAAATCCCGGGTCGACCACATAGACAATACCATCGATGGTCAGCGAAGTTTCAGCTATGTTCGTCGACACAATGACTTTCCTTCCTGGTCTACCATTTGGCGAATAAGCCTCGGGAGCCGGCTCAAAAATTCTCTGTTGCTGATGCGGAGGTAGAGATCCATAGAGTGGATAAACTTTTATGGGCCCGCAAGATTGCTCCCTGATCAATTCGTCACCTTCAAGAGAAATTTTTCTGCAGGCGTCCTCAATCTCTTCCTCACCGGTCAAAAAGAGTAAAATGTCACCCTCTTCCTCAGTAGCATGTATCTGCAAAACCGTCCTTATGGCAGCGTCAAGGTAATCGCGCTGAAATTCGGGCGTATAATAGATCTCCACTGGATGGGTACGACCAGGCACAGCCAGCAAAGGAGCATTGCTAAAGTACGACTGAAATTTCTCAGCGTCCAGAGTAGCAGACATGATGATCAGCTTGAGGTCAGGCCTCCTTAGTGTAACCTGCTTTAGCAGACCCATCAGGATATCTGTGGCCAGCGTGCGTTCGTGAGCCTCATCCAGAATGATGCACGAATACCTGGACAAATTGTGGTCCTCCATGGCCTCGCGAAGCAACATACCATCGGTCATGTATTTCAGTATGGTCTTGTTGTTTGTCTTGTTCTCAAAACGAATGCTGTAACCGACTTCATCGCCAAGTTGCACATCGAGCTCATCCGCCACTCTTGCGGCAACGGACATGGCTGCCACACGACGAGGCTGTGTACAAGCGACCTGAGACCCTGTGAGGTGAGGCATCTCATCGTAAAGTACAAACTGAGGAATCTGCGTTGTCTTACCCGAACCTGTTTCACCGACAAAGACCATGATCTGAGTGGAGTGGAAAATCTTCAGGAACTCATCTCTCTGAGCATGAACAGGCAGGTCTCGTCTCACTTTGAGAATGTCCACGTATCTTTTGGAAAAGGGCCTTCCAGTGAAGGGATTCTTGGAGCCAGACTCCAATTTGGCAGCATCACTTGCCGTAGTTTTGTGGCGGGTCAGCCCTTGGAACTCACCATCATCGTGAGCCTGTAACTTTTCAGCTTCTCTTGGATGTGGATGTCTTTTCAGCTCCAACTCGGCCTTCTCTGCAGCGTGTTCAGGCACTGACGCATCAATAGTGCGAGACTTCTTCTTTGGCCTTTCCTGATCGCTCATTGGGATTTATATTGTGTGTATTTTAGGCGCCAAAAGTTACCGGGCAGATATTGTAGCTATCTCTGGAGTGCCACATACAAAAAATTTGAGATGAGCTGTGCTCAGTTATTTGCGCTGAGCTCATCTGTGTAAACGAAGGTACGACCGCCGTTCCCGAGGTCAGCCAACTTTGCACCGACCCCAGCACAGACCTCCAGTAAGGCAATAACCACAGACACTGACAGCGAGCCCCGCACATTTGATGCCTGGTAGAGGACTCTATGAGCTGCTTTTAATAGCATCCTCGGCCACGAAGGTGGCCGGTGAAAGCGCAGGCATTGTTGCTAGAGACCTACGTGGGTTGTGCAGTTCGTCGTGGTTTCCCAAGGTTCTCCGCACAAACGATGGTCTTTGGAATGATGCTAAGAACAAGTCTGCTGAGTCGCGAGCAAAGGCTGAGGGGTCTATAATAGATCTCCATTCGTCCCAAGATTCGGAAAAAGTGGATATCTATGAACTGGCAAGGAGGAGATCGGAGGAGTCTCAGCTGAAGCCTTCGACCGCAACGAGCACTGCCCAAACTTCTACAGACGCGAAAATCGTCAGCGGCGACAAGAGGCCGAAGCCTTCGACCAGAAAGTCGTTGAAAAACACAAGGGAGTTTTCATCCTTTGCAGTCAAACGAGACCAAAATGATAAAGATTCTAAGAAGCCTGTGATTATCGGCGAGCCCGTTATTCCAGAGATTGAACTTAGCCAATCTGCTGTGCCAAGCAGCAGGCTTGGTAGACTCTTCCACTATGGTGCGCTTGCTGCCGGTATTGGTCTCAATGTCGCAACGGAGGGTGCAAAGCATTACGCTTTTTCTCGCGGAGCTGCTCCTTCACTTAACTCTCTCATAATGTCACCTTCTAACATAGAACGGATGGCGAAGAAATTTAGCCGCATGCGTGGTGCTGCACTAAAAATTGGTCAACTACTTTCCTTCCAGGATGCAGCTGTGCTCCCGGCAGACATTCAACAAATTTTAATGAGGGTCCAGAACAGCGCGCACTACATGCCTGCGAGTCAATTAGAAAAGGTCATGAGCTTCGAACTGGGAGACAATTGGCGCAGCCGGCTTTTTGCATCTTTCGATGATGTGCCGATGGCGGCCGCATCCATTGGGCAAGTGCACAAAGCCGTGACGAAGGACCTGGAGCAGGTTGTTGTTAAGGTCCAGTATCCCGGCGTTGCAAGCAGCATTGACTCTGACCTCAATAACATCCTCATGCTTCTCACTGCCTCCCGGCTATTACCGTCTGGGCTGTTTCTGGATAAGAGCGTCGACAACGCAAGGCTCGAGCTGAAATGGGAGTGTGATTACATCAGGGAGGCTCACAATATTGCAAGATTTGGAGAGCTTCTTAAAGATGACCCTGTCTTCGTGGTTCCTAGAGTTAGACACGAGTTGAGCGGTGAGCATGTTATCACAATGGAGATGATGAAGGGAGTGGAGATTGTGAAAGGTGAATGGGACCAGGAAACGAAAAACTGGATCGCCACCAACATTATGAGACTGTGTCTCACAGAAATTGCTAATTTCAACTTCATGCAAACGGATCCCAACTGGGCTAACTTTCTTTACAACACCGAGACCAAAAAAATTGAGCTTCTGGATTTCGGGGCATCGAGAGACTTTGGCAAGGAATTTGTGAACAACTATCTCAACTGTCTAAGGGCTGCTATTCAGAAAGATCGCAAGGGGGCAGAGGAATACTCCAAGAAACTTGGCTACTTGACGGGCCTAGAATCCGAGGCCATGGTCAGTGCTCACGTCGATTCTATCATCGCGCTGGGAGAGCCGTTTTCTCCGATTGACAACAAGGGAAAGCCGTTCGATTTTGCTAACCAGACTGTTACTGACCGTGTCAGAGGCAATATTGGCTTGATGCTTGAAGAGAGGCTGTCTCCTCCACCCGAGGAGACATATAGTTTACACAGAAAACTTAGTGGGGCTTATCTTCTGTGCGCAAGAATGGGTGCCACTGTTCCTTGTGAAAAGGTGTTTGAAGAAGTCGTTGGTTTTGAGTTCACTGAGCCTGCCTAACTTGTAAATAATTTCCATAAGGCTAATGGTTTCAGCTAATATAGAACCTTAATCGCCGGTATATATTTGAATGCGACCCGATTTTATGATCTGGAGAAAAGTACACTTGTTATATCCTGTCCTGCCAGCTAAGTCTTGCGTGCAAGACTCAAACATCAATCTCAGCCCCGAACAGATAACGGATCAACCTGCGCCTGCGGCAGTGGCTCTTATATCTCCTCCACGCTGACTGTGCTTTTCTCCAACTTACATGACTGAACCAGTCTATGGATCAACTGCAGCAGCATCTACTATGAATACTATAGGGGAAGATGAGGACTCCCCTGCCATATGGTCTTCCGAACCTTCATTTCAGCGACGCTCGTCTCACGCAGCGCAAGATTCCCCGACTAAATCCACAACAAGGCTGAGAACCGGGGATGGACCCCACCCGTTAACCAGACAGAGCTCGGTGATAATGGCTGAGACCGGGGCAAAGGTAAAAAGGTCGTTTTCTTTTTTTGACGAGGCGGATAGCCATATTGGTGAGGTGGAGGAAGAAGACCGTGCTTTGCTGGGTCGTTATCACGATGTTGATCGGATATCAAATACTCAAAGTACCATGAAACAACGAATAACAAACAAACTTCGTGCCCACGTGAGTACTCCGATTGCAAAAGGTGTTTTGAAGTCCTCGCTGGCTTATCTTATTGCCTCTTTGGCTGTCTACTGTACCCCTATTGCCGGAATATTGGGTCAGTCCGACTCGAAGCATTTAGTGTGCACAATTGTGGTTTACTTTCATCCATCACGAACAAAGGGCTCCATGGTGCAGTCTGTTATCTTCTGTTTTTTTTCTCTGCTCTTTGCATTCACTGTTTCAGTGATTTGCATGACAGTTTCTAAAGATTTCTTCAACCAGGAAGAGCCTGAAATATGTTATGGCATAGACCTCCTTGTTTCTTGCTTTGCCCTTGGGGTTATTTCCTTTATGAAACAGTCTGTGAACAAACAGACATTTAACACAGCGTGCTCTCTTTCCGCGATCTCTGTCATTTCTTGTATCGTTAAGGAAGGAAGTAAAGATGGAAGTATTGTTCCCTGGAAAAAGATTCACTCATTGTTCTTGATTGTGACGGCTGGTTGTTTGGTGTCAGTAGCAACATGCTATCTTTTATGGCCCACAAGTGGTGTGCTGGAACTGAAAAAGTCATTGAATGAGACTTGTGATATTCTTTCGTCGATGCTTCGTCAGGTTTCTAACAAGTTTCTGACATACGAAAACATTGATTCTCCTGAGGTTAATAGCTTACTGCAAGCTCTGAAAAAGACATCAGCCGCATTATCTGGAAGTCTGGAAGAAGCAATGTATGAGCTTTTGCCTCAAGGCAAAGAGCAAGAATACGAGGTGTTAAGCAAGTTAGTTGAGTCCTCCAAGAGGCTCGCGATGAACATGGCCGGTCTTAGAAGATCTGCTGAGATGCAGTGGGATTTAATTCACGATGAAGGCTCTTCCTTCAACGACGATACTGCAGACCGAGCAACATTAACCAGCTTCTCGTCGCAATACCACCTTTTCCGCTCAAGTGAATCCACGACAAATTTCCAAGCTTCAGATTCAGCGCTGGAGACTTCTAGCGAACACTCCGAAAACGACATCATAGCCATGGATTCAAAGGAGCTATTTGATTTGTTTGTGTATCACCTTGGTCCTTCTATGAAGTCGTTCTCATTCACCATGAGACAAATTCTGGACGGGATCCCATTTGGCGACACTGAGGAGTGTCCTTCAAAAGAAACATCGCATTATATGCCAAGCTTGAACCTGGCCCGCGATCTTTTTAATGAACATCAAACGAAGTCGCTCGGAAAGCTCTATGACCAGGAGATATTCAGAAGAGACACAGATTTTAACGCCAAGATTGACCAGGAGGAAGTGGCGGCAAGTTGCGGAAACTTTTCCGCTTTGCTTTCGGAGTTCTCAAAGGAGCTCTCCCTCTATCTTGAGCTTCTTGATGAGTACAACATAGTGTGTGAAAATGAGCCTCAAAGTTACCAATTTTTAAAGTTCTGGAAAAGAAGCAGCGCATCTAGGAGCACTAAGAATACTTTGAATGACGCATTGCTGAGATTACAAACCTCCAACAGCGCCTCTGTTACCGTCTCCAGGTCCACATTCAGTTATCGACTTTGGATGTTCTCCAAGTTCTTCCGTCGTGTGGATGTTCAGTTCGGTTTTCGAGTTGGGCTTGGTGCTCTCGCCATAGCTATATTTGCCTACCTAGACAAGACGAAGGATGTATTCGACGATTGGAGAGGCGAGTGGGCTCTTGTCACTTACTGCATTATCATGAATAAATCTGTGGGAGGAACCACGATGACAATAAAGTGGAGATTCCTAGGGACATTTTTGGGAGCATTCGCTGCCTATAGCGTCTGGACAATCTTCGAAAATAATGTCTTTTTCTTGGCCTTGTTCGGATGGCTTGTGTCTATTCCCTGCTTCTACATTATTCTTTATTGGAAGAACAACAATCCTTTCGGCAGGTTCATCCTTCTGACTTTCAACCTTACTTTGTTGTATTCGTACACTATGCTGATGAAGAATCCGGAAAGTGTTCCTGACTATGACGATGAGGGTGGCGGTAATCCAATTATTTTTGAGATTGCCTTCCACAGATTTGTTGGTGTATCCATGGGTGTTCTATGGGCTGTTATAATGACTGTGATGTTTTTCCCTAACAGCGCACGAAGCAGAATCAGAAGGGGACTTTCCGTCCTGTGGCTGAGGATGGGCATAATCTGGAACAGCGGACCTTTATCCTTTGAGTACGTTTCTGAAACACAGGAGAACAGACTTGTGGGGATCAGAGACAGAAAGATGATTCACCAAATTATGAGCGAGCTTGAAGTATTACTCAAGCAGGCACCGATGGAGTTACGACTGAAAGGGCCATTTCCAACCAAAACGTATGAAAAGCTGCTCAAGTCTACGAACAAAATCATTGATGCTTTTGAAAATATGAACAGCATGATCGAGGTGGATACCCTGCTTTCACCTAATGAACTGACTGTTCTCTCGTTACTTGAAAACGAACGGTCCGAACTTGAGCACCGAGTCTTTTTGATTTTCTACATGATTGCATCCGCCATGAAGCTGGGTTTTCCGTTAGCGAAGAAGCCTGCGTCTACTGAGCATGCTAAAGACCGAATGCTTGCAAAACTTAGCGAGATCAGAAACAGGAATGACGACGGTGAGCAAATGCTAAAGAACGAGGACTTTGTTTTGCTGTACTCTTACAACCTGGTTACGACTTCCATTACGAACGAACTGGACAAGCTGATACATCTCGTGGGAGAGATATTTGGTCTGGTTACGGAAGACACTTTTGATTTATAGTAAAGAGTTGCAGTTTATGTTCAACTCTCTTAATTTGTTATCTTAATTTGTTATCTATGTAAATCTAGAGAGGCAGTGGGGCACGACCTTTGTGGCGCATGACTTGATGAGGCGGTGTCATGGTTAGGAGCGCAGGTGGCGAATCCCGCCTCCAGAAAAAAATTGGGAGAACAAATGCAAAACACGATAAATACTAAAGCATTGTGTCTTTCATCGAGCTCTTTCGACACCCATTTTAAACACAGTCATATCACGGTTCTACACAATGTCAGTCGTCCAGGTGAATCTTGAGTCTGAACTCGGTCAGCAGTTGAAGGGCTCGATAAGTCGGAAACTATCACAGCTCAACCTAGCAGAGGACACAGATTACGTTGCTGAATTTATTCTGGTGCTGATATCTAACAACAGAAGCCCCCATGACATAGTGCAGGAACTCTCCGCATTGTTTGGCGACGTTATCAATGAGCAGTTCATCCAGGAGGTGTTCAACGAGATCATAAGCGCCCAAAATGGGGGAAGTGCGCCATCAGCAGTGCCTGCTCCAGCGCCGGAGAGTCAACAGTCGAGCACCGCTAACGCATCAACCCAGCAAAGACAACCCGAGGTGCATTTTGACCAACAGCAGCAGGAGCCTAGTGAGCTTCGTACTTCGGTCCCAACACAGCCCCGCTCTTTCGCCAGCAGGCCCAACGGAGGTGTTGGCAAGAACGTGAGAGGGAGAGCAGGAAGACAGAATTTTGCCATGCGGAATGAGCAGAATTTCGGTAAGCTCATGGAGATGACCATGGGTGCTGGTCTAATGGGTGCTCCTGGGATGCCGATTGTCAACTTTAAGAACACTCAATTTGTTCAGAAGAAGGGCATTGGTCGGTGTCGCAACTTTCCATACTGCAAAGATAAAGAATGTCAGTTTTCGCATCCAACTAAAGTTTGCTTTGCATTTCCCAACTGCTCGAACGCTCCGGGAACTTGCAACTATTTGCATCCTGGTGAAGATGACGCTTTAATGGCAGAGCTAGAAAAGACTAGACTGTTGAGACAACAGAAGATGCAGCAAATGGGAGGAACAAGAAACCCACAATTCCAACAGCAAAGAATGATGCAGCAGGTGCAGCAGCAAGTTGAAAAACAGGTTGCTCAGTCAGTGACGTTGTGCAAGTTTGGCTCTGTGTGCCAGAAGGAGATGTGTCCATTTGGCCATCCAACTCCAGCTGACAGAGCGGCAAAGGTGACAGTTCACGAGTGGTGTCCTGAAAACAAGAATTGCACCAATCCATCTTGTGGGAAGGCGCATTCTTCGCCAAACTACAAGCCCTCGGAGCAAGAGCAGGAGCAAAAAGCGAAGAAACTGCTCGAGGCATGCAAGTTTGGTGCTCATTGCACGAACTACAACTGTCCGCGCCGACATGCCACTTCTCCGGTTCTCTGCCGTGACGGTGCCAGCTGTACGAGACAGGACTGCTATTTTACTCATCCAGTGGAGGAGAGTTGCCGTTTCGGTGTCAATTGCAGGAACGTGAACTGTATGTTCCAACATCCGGAAGGAAGAGTCGCTGGTGGTGCTCACAAGTCTGCTGTTTGGACAAGCGATGAGTCTGCTACCGATCAGAGACAGTTTGCTGTTCCTGAAGATCAAGTTATGGAACAGGCTCCCGCACAGGAGGCTTGAACAGAAGGGAGGAAGAACAGCGTTTTGAAAAGTTACGATAGCGCTTACAGAAGGGGCTATTTTTTTAGTCAATTGGATTTTCTTGACGTATTGTGTATTGTATATTGAGATTTTTTTGGCTTTTTTTTTATGGTGAATCAATGGGCTTTTCGGCACTCGAAGTGTGCCACTGTTTTGTCAAAACTTACTGTAGTGAACGCATGCTGGTATCAAATTTTATATCGTGACATGAACCAATGTTTGAGGAGCTTACAAAATAGCCAGAAAGAGGGCACAGCTTCAATCAATAGTTTTACATCATATACATATATAAGACTGATTGGCAAGCTTAGAACTTCTTCTTGGAAGCCAGGGCCTCGTCGGCGTAAACGTCGAGTGGGGACTGGACCAGAGCAAACTCCTTCCACAAGTCAGGAGTCAAGAAGCCGTAAGTGTTACCAATACCAACAAAGCACGCCTTCAAAGTGTTCTCAACAGTTCTGGTAGAACCGGAAGAAGAAGTGTACACATCCTCGATACCAGCAAGCTGCAACAGTCTCTTGACAGCTGGGGAGGCAACGACACCCGAACCTCTTGGGGCTGGGATGAGTCTGACAATGACCGAACCACACTTACCGGTGTTCTTAGAAGCCAGAGTGTGAGGAGCACCCAGGTTGGTACCCCAGTAACCGCGACGAACTGGAATGATCGAGAGCTTAGCAATGATGATAGCAGCACGGATAGCGGTGGCAACCTCCTTTGCGGTCTTGATACCAAGACCAACGTGGCCGTTAGAGTCACCAATGACAACGATGGCCTTAAATCTGGTTCTCTGACCGGCACGGGTCTGCTTCTGGACTGGCTTGATCTTCATAACCTCATCCTGAAGAGATGGAAGGATCTGGTCAATGATCTGGTACTCCTTGACTGGAAGGGAGTGCAGGTAGATCTCCTCCATGGTGGTGATCTTACCAGCATTCACGAGACGGCCGAGCTTGGTGACTGGAGTCCAGCCCTTCTCCTCCTGGCCACCTCTGCGGCCAGCTGGGCGTCTACCGCCACGGCCGCCACGGCCTGGTGGGCCGCCTCTTCCTCTTGGTGCTGCTGATGGTGCTGACATTGCTTAAATGTTGTTTGATACGTCGGAATGTACGGGGAAAGCCGATGGTGGTGGTTTTCAGTCGACGGAAGTATGGATCCAGGAAAGAGAGCCTAGCTGAGGGAGCCAAATTCTGGTGCACAGATAGGTGTTGAAAATTTCCGGGCACAAACCTTTGGAGAGTTTCCAGCCCTGTATTTCATCACGTGATTAAGCTGCCTAGATTTCCGCAAATGGTGTACGGATGCTTTGTGTGGCTGGCACACTACCGTATGCTGCAAACAGCAACCGTTATGTAAGCGTGCGCCTAATAATGCGATGAGCAACATCAAACGCGCAGAGTGGGTGAGAGACTGTGAGATTGCGAGCGCCCCCCCCCCCAGAGCCCTGTCAGCCGGCAATGGTGTGATCCTTTCCTTCTCTCCCTTTCCCTCTCTCTATTTCATATGTCTGCCTAAACGGCTCCTGCTCTCCGGTTCCATATTCCCTAAGTCAGTGATTATACACTAGCAGCCTCATTCTGTATTCGACTCCGTGCAATCAAGATACCTAAGGACCTCGATACTCAGTCCTTTCCTATCGAAAAAGCCAATTTACCCCTATTTCTGTATCTGTCTAACCGCACATCACGCGCACACGCATAGTCGCAGCAGCATTTTATTCCCAATTACGATGTCGTAAGTTGTCCTTCAAGATCCCTGCCATTGCTACTATTTTCGTGAACTAACACGGGTCGAACCAGCTCTTACGCAGAAGTTGCCGCAAGGGCGCCTACGCCCGAGGGTGGGGAACCCGAAGTTGCCACTCCACCATCCATCGAACACAGCACAGACCCGCAGGGAGGCATTGAAATTGTTTCTGCAGAAAAGGCTGAAGAGCTGAAGGAGACTGTGGAGGAGGCTGCAACTAACGCTGTGTCTTCGATCGAGATAACGACTGAGAAGACTAAGCCATCCAAGAAGACGAAGAAGCTTGCGAGCGACTACTCGGCAGTTTTGAAAACGAAGATCACCGACTTTGCTGCAGCTGTGTCTGCGTACTCTTCCAAGTTTTATAGCGTGTCCAAGGAGGAGTCGAAGAACCCAGTTGTTGCGTCGCAGATTGCACTCGTTGCTGCTTCTGTTGGTGCGGCTGTTGGAATTGCTTCCGGTAAGATTGGCGTGACCAAGATCGGTGGGAAGTACTTTCCATTGATTGCAGCTGGGCTGATCACCGGTCTCGTTGTCGTGGATGGTGTGCTTGTTAAGAGGTTCTATCCAAAATACAAGAAGGAATAGATATTTGATCCTTCCTGCTCTGGGTGTACTGAAATCTTGATTCACTTGAGTGTTTTTTACCCTTTTGTACTTGCTATTGCGGGGTTACCTGTGCAGCTATTTTTTACTACCTATATATTACCTTTACCCTTGAGATATACTCCATGTCAACTGCTACGTAGATCTTCTCTAAACAATTGTACAGAAGAAATGCAGTCTTTCGTCTAAAATATGCATGTGAACTATAAGGACAAAAGAGGGTCCTGGTAACAGCACGACTTCATTTTGCTATGCCGTTAAGTTGCCCTCTTGAGATACGAAAATCTCACAGCCGATAAAGTCGCAGTTACAGAAAAACATCCGGGAAGCCATTTTGGGCGGCCCGTCGCTTTTGAATGATGGAAATGTACCACAGGAGTATGGCCCTCGTGTTTATATACTTGGGCATGTGGATTTCTAAAGGATTTTGTATTGAAATGCTAGGGCGATTAGTGTAGTGGTTATCATACTTGCCTTCCAAGCAGGTGACATGGGTTCGATTCCCGTATCGCTCACTTTTTTCATTTATATTTTTTGTACCATTGTACTTTTCGTTATGAACGATATAGAGCAGTTTCTACCTATACGGCAGCTCCTACTTTGAGGCAGTACGTGTGCGATCTAGCGTGTTGCGGTTGTAGCATTTATTAAAGGTGGGTAGAAAACTGCCAGATAGGCGCACGGAAAAGAGCAGGAAAGACCAATTCCATTGTAAATAGAGTGAAAATGAAACTCAAGCAAATCCCTTCGGCAAGATATCTGAAAAGATGCCAATTTGATGCTAGAGTCGATGTGTGCCAAGGGTTGGGGCCAGGGAAGACCCTCATCGCCTCCCTCAGTGGGAAACGTGCTTTTCAAAGGAAAACGAAAGGATTGAAAACAAAAATGAAAACATAACTCAGACCGTGCGACCTTTTAGGCGTAGACTGTGGATGTGTCAACTTGCATTGTTGATTGCTGTGGGTATTCAACCTGCTGCGGGATCTCTTCCTGGAAATATGGATGCAGCAATGCCCTCTTAGCGGATAGTCTGCTAGCAGGATCGTAGGCCAACATGCTCTCCAAAAGATCGACACCATGTGGATCAAGAGCAGTGACTATGGATGCAAGGTTCTGTCTGCTCCACTTTGGGAAAGTCGGCTTAAAGTCCGGCAGGTAGTTTACCTCTGGCCAAACCTCCTCATTTGGCGTACCCAGTATTCTGAAAATTCTGAAAATCTCGTCGATCTCAGAATCACCAGGGAAGAGCGGCTTGCGGTTCACCATCTCGGCGAATATGCAGCCGATAGACCACATGTCAACGCCCGTCGAGTATTGCTTACCGCCGAGAAGAATCTCGGGAGATCTGTACCACAACGTGACAACTTCGTGAGTGTAAGCACGAAGAGGAACACCAAAGGCACGCGCAAGACCAAAGTCAGCGAGCTTCAAGTTACCGTCCTTGTCTATCAGAAGGTTCTGTGGCTTGAGATCACGATGCAGGATTCTGTGTGCGTGGCAGTAGAAAATCCCTCTGACGAGTTGCAGCATAAACCGTCTGACCATATCGCTGCCAAGTCCCTCGCCTTCAGGGATAGACTCCATGTACTTCTTCAAGTCGAGGTCCAAAAACTCAAACACAAGGTAAAGCTTGTGGGAGTCCGAGTGGACGATGTCGTACAGACGGACGATGTTGTCGTCTCGCAACTCCTTGAGTAGAGAGATCTCCCTTATAGCTGTCGATGGTACACCCTCATCCTCGGACTCGAGACGGATCTTCTTCAGAGCAACAATACGGTTGTTGTGTCTCGTGTCGAGAGCTTTGTAAACAACACCATAAGTGCCTAAAAGGGGAAGATTAGTAACTTGGCGCAGAACGGGGCAGCACCTTAGGTGAGAAAAGTGGCGAACACGTAAATAACTGAGATTTATCGGACAGATATACGCGTTGCCAGATGTCCCAAGAGACCTGAGCTGTAGCCTGAAATAGTTGAGGGCACTTACCTTCACCGATTTTCTCCAGTCTTTGGAAATCTGCTAGTTCAACCATTGCGCGTGGGATCGGGGATCTGGAAGACAGAACGGTTATCAAACGCGGGAGAAGAAAACTAAGCTCAAAAGACGGTCTTCTTTAAAACCAGACAGATAATAGTGCGAATGGGAACAAGAAGGTTAAAACGTGATCCTATTTGGTGCCTGTTGATGATAGAGCAGCAACACCGGTGAAGGGGTTTTGAGCGGTCGTGCCTGTGTGGCCAGTTTCAGGAAATTTCGTTTGTTTACGTTTCCGCTTCCTTCTTGTGTGTTACGTAATCTATCGTGTTAGGTTACTTTCCCAGATCGTGGGGAGAATGGCTGTGCGACGAACATATAATAGGGAGAGCCATGACATCGATATAGAATATATAGAAGGTAACATATGTTCATCTGCGGCCCTGCTACAAGCTGAGATTCAGCTGTTGGCTTCGGCCGCTGCAATCGTCGTACCTGCGCGGCAAGCCTGTGCTGTGTTGTCCTTGCATCACTCCTTCTTTTGGGCTGCAAGTCTCGCGGCTTTTTTCAAAGCCCTTGTTCTGATCGACTTGTGCATGCTGTAGTTCACGCTGTTCGCAACTTTAGAAAAAACTCCAACGGTGTTTTCCAACCACCAGTGCATCAGCGCGTGCGCGACGTATGGTGTCGAAGTTGCGAATCTGTCCTGTGCACCACATCTGCGCCCGGCGCTCCTTAGTGCAGCAGCAACAAACTGCCTTGCTGTCGGGATCGAAAATGAGGACCTTCTGATCTTTGACATTGCCGAGGTGACGAGGTACGAAAGCACAAGCTCGACATCGACATTCTGCGGTTTGAGTTCACCCGCCAGAGCAGCAGACCAGCCCTGCAGGAAAGATTTCGAACCAGAATAAGTCGCCAGCAGAGGCGTAGGAAGCAAACCAGCAAACGAGCCCATTGTGAGGATCAGGCCACGGACGCCCTTCTGCTTTGCAGCAGTTGCAACGATTACTGGGGCGACGGCCTGGGTGACACGCAGTGTCACTGTGTTGTTCAGGGTCAGAATATCACGCAGCTCCTTTTCCTCCGTTTCCAAAAATGGAACAGGAATAGAGTGCGACTGGCCCACATTGTTGATGAGCACTGTCACTGGTAAGTCTGACACCAGTGCCTCGATGGCAGCGTAGTTCTCTTCCTTGTCAGTTGTGGCGTCAAATGCCAAAACCTTGGTTGACACCTTGTATTTTGATTCAATGTCTGCGGCAATAAGCTCAAGCTTCGATTGGGTGCGCGAGATCAAGACAATGTTGAACCCTTTCTTCGCCAACTGGAGGGCAAACTCTTTGCCAATTCCGTCGGATGCACCGGTAATCACTGCCCAACTGCCTTTTCTGGCTCCATATTTCTTGAACTTGTTTATATGGATGTTAGTATCTTAACACGCAGTGATTGGAGATTTAGAAACTTACATCAACTGCAGGGAGCAGAAAGAGATCAAAAATGAGTGCAGTGTAGCTCAGAGTGACCGTCGTCAGCTTGTAGACACCCACGGCCAGCGCAGCATAAACAATTGACGACAAAATCTTGGAGTCTATATTGTTGATGGCTGAAAGGACTGACATTTTGCTTTTTGAATGAAGAATATAGGCCCAGTACTCAGCAAGAATAAACGATTGAAACGATTCGTGTCAAAATGCTCTTCTCCAAGAGAGGAAGAAAAGGTCGTCTCTGACCCACTACAAAAGCTCCTATAATACAAAATGTCACATACAGTACAATAAACTAACCCGGCAAATCAAATATAGTTGATAGCCTCTAGCTTTTCCTCAGTCAAACGCGCACGTATTTCCTCAACGACGCAAACCCTATTGAGCTTATCCACCTCGAGCTCCAAAACAACTCTCTTCTGTTGCAGCTCAACCAAGCTCCTGTCACTCGTGTCTATCTCATCCAAGATCTTCTGAAGCGCGCCCCGCTGCTCTCCCGACGGATTCAACCGCACAACCCAGTGATTCTCCCTCACTGGACTCACCTCCTCCGGCGCAGTCGCGCTCCTCAAGGGCTCCAGCGCAGAGGACGCGCTTCTATCGTGCTCCTCCCTCCTGAACTCGTCCTCCTCGTGCCTGTACGACTGTCGCCGCTCGCCCTGCTCATCATATGGAGGCCTGCCTCCTCTGAAGCCGCCCCGCGGGGATCTCCCGTACGACTGGTGTTCCCCGCGGAACCCGCCCCTGTATCCGCCCCTGTGTCCGTTGGGCGTGGCATAGTCCGCGTCGTAGCTCGACGCACTGCGTGAGTCGGATGAGCCGTTCCGGTATGCGTGTGCCTGTGCCTGCCCTGTGTTTTCCTGGTAGTCCTCTTCGTTTCGAGTGTAAGATGATGTCCTGTGTGGACCGCTCGATCCACGCCAGCCACCACTGCCGCCACCACGGCCGCGTGGCGCCCTTGGCAGGTGATGGTTATCGTAACCGCCTCTTCGGCTATCGTACCCACCACGGTGGTTGTATTCCTGGTCCCTTTGCCAGCCTCCGCTCATCGCGCTTGTTGATGATCTCAAAAGAAAGAGAGACTACATCTGTGTGTGGTTAACAAGTTCGCAAGTTTTGAGAAACTCGACTCACAAAAGTCGGTTATCGCACTACACATCAAACACTTTCACTAATTAATTATCTTTAAATCACTTCCTTAGAAAAATCATCTTAGCGGCTCCAAGGCTCCCGTTTACTTAACAGAACACTTGCAAAAATACCCGCTGCTAGCAGAGTGGCCGTTCCCACGAAAAACCCCTCTGAGAAAGCCGAATCGCCAAGGTTGGAGAACAAATTGGCTGGGTTCAAAGACGACAAGAGTCCGCTCATGAATCCAGAAAAAGAGCTTTCCTTCACCGGCTCACTCAACTCCAGGAGCATTACAATGCTTTCCTTGTCCAGCTTGTCGTAAAGTTCTATAGCTCCCACCAAGTCTTCCTCCTTGTCGACAGCAATCTGGTCGCCTTCTTCATCGAGGTAGCTCAATTTGAAAGACACATCCGCCTTATCGACATTGATCTTGTCAAAAATTTCCTTCTCAAGGCTGGAGAGTAAATGCTCGAACTCCACATAGTGCAAACGAATTTTATGAATTCTGCCAAAGCGGTAAGACTTTCTCAAGTTCTGCTGGATCTTGAGCTTGAAAGTGAGGTTCGGACCAGAAAAGGTGGAGGACAAGATGGTGGAGGGTATGGATTTGTACTTGTTCTTAATCAGACGAGACTCGACTTCAATCTCAGCGGACTTTCCCGCCTGCTGTGACCCGGTCTCATCCTTTATCTGAGCAGGGGGACTAAAAGCCATGCCTCTAGACTCTGTTGTGTAGGAGCCGTAGCGTGGTGACGAAACAGAACTCTTGTTGAAGCCGGTTGACATGCGACGATCAGAAGAGGCAGAATATGATCTTCCCTGAGAAGTAGCGCCATAGGAGCTGGCGATCCTGCCGTGTGATTTCTCGTTGGTGTTGATCCGGCTCAATGACCTGTCCAGAGATCCCCAGAACTGGTTCCATGCAGGTCCGTTAGCAGCAGACGATGTGTCATAAGAATTGTGTCTTGCATCGTCATGAGCATCAACATCAAACATCAGTTCGTGGTCCATATCACGAGGCCCGCCAGATTCATCATACATGCTTCTGTCCAGCTGCTTTAATAAAGCGTACGTGAGCTGCAAAACGCTGACAAGACCGATGACAGATCCGGCAGAGTCTTTGACAGGCAAGTTAAGAAATTTTCCCTCGTACATCATTCTCAAAGCTGAGTGAATTCCAAGCTTTTCATCAGCACAATTTGGGCTCGGAGTCATGACACGAGTAATGCTGGTAGTTTTTGGATCGGAGTCTGAAGACAAAACTCTGAACACGATGTCCTTACTGGTGAAAATTCCAATAACCGGCTTCGAGACATCACTACCATGGTTGTCGCAAACAAGAAGCGCCGTTGTTTTCTTCTCTTTAAGGAGTTTTGCCGCTTGCAGCACCGTGTACTTTGTGTCAATGAATATAGGAGGCGTAATCTCCAGCTCTATATCCTTGAGGACCGACTTCAAGCTTGGTTGCTCCATCAGATCAATGAGCCTCTTGAAGTCATTAAACAGCTTTTGCTTTTCCTGTAGAATCTTGTAGTCAATTAGTTCGGCCTGCGTGACTGTTTCCTCCAAGGGGCTTACAATTGTGTAACGGCTGAGGCTGTTGACCGAACTGCCACCAAACGGCTCTCCAGAGTCCGCCACTTCGATTTTGAAATCTTCAAAAGTCGACTGCAGCTTCTTAGCATCAATGGACATCTTCTCCAATCTGATCATTGCCTGATAAAAACATTTGGTGATATTCAAAACTCCAATCACAGTCCCTTCCTCATCAACAAGAGGCAAGTGTCTCACTTTTCTTGTCACCATCAATCTTAGCGCCTCATTAGCAGACGTGTTCACCGTTGAAATAAGTGGATTGGGGGTCATGATCGCCGAGACTGGGGTGTTCTTAGGGTCAACCTCCATGGCAACGCCTCTGAATGCCAGATCTTTGGCGGTGAAAAGCCCGGATATCCTGTTGGATTCAGCCTCTTTAACAATGATGCAGTGGACGCGTCTATCACTCATCACCCTTGATGCCTCACTGATACACAAGCTCGGTAAACATTGCACCGGAGGATCAGGTCGCAGAGAGAACACGCTTCCTGGGTTTCTCTTCTGTAGTTTATGGATGTCGCTCATTTTATAGGTGCTAGACGCCCAGCTTGCCACCTAAGTGAAGTATTTCCACAGAGATAAGAGGCGCGAAACCAGGTGAGGGGGAACAGCAAGTGATCTTATAGTGTTTTTTGTGTTTGTTTGTTTTCAGGTACTACGTGTCATAAATGGACAGCCGAAGTGTAGATGGGACTCAGCCCAAACGTGTTAGAAAACGTCTCTGAGGCTCTTCTGAAGCATGAAGGTGAATCCGTTTATCAGTTTGAGCTCATCCCTGTGTGGCGCACGACTTTTGGAGATAACGATCGTGGTCTGAGCCTATTGGAAATGATTGAGGAGCAATTAGATTGATAAAAAATGGGAATACCGAACGGGAGATTGAAGGGTGAAATCTTCTTGAGATACATAGCTATTTATGAGACTTTTGAGAATAATATGATATTTCCAGATTTTTCTCAGTTTAGGGTCAAATAAAACACTCTCCTAGGTCTAGGAAATGCGACTTCCTTACATTATTTCAAAAAATATAAAATAAAGCATCAGTATAATATTGTAGGGGGAAAATAGACGGGGTGGTAAATATGGGAGAAATATATGATTCGCTAAAACCTGCAACGATTAATTAGATATATAAGATCCTACACCCAAATAAGGTAATGCCCAAAACGGAAGTTACCCGGCCTCATGCCTTGGGGCGCTCAGAGAAATGGGAAAAACGCCTATTACATCCTCAGCTGCAACTCTCACCCACAATTTGGGTTCTGCATTACGGTGCCTGGTGACTATTACGACTTGCACTAAATTTACGACGTTCACTCACAGTACGTGCCTCAAAATGTTCATATACGTCGTAGCGAGGACAGCAATAGTGCTGTGCGAAAAAAATATAACACACTAGCTGAGCCCCCATGGTTGATCATGTTTTTTGGGAACGCGGGTTCTGACCCGGATTTGAGATATCGGCAAACCCCGAATTTATTTACGATTTACGCGCTCTCACGTGGCTGCCGTACCCGACTTGCGCCAGCTCTCTCCGATCCCCCTTTCGCGCCCGCATGGCCCACGGGGACAAACTCCCCTATTTGGTCGTTCGAAAACCGTGTTTTTCTTTTTTTTTTTGGCATGACGGTTTACGAAACTAACCTATCGTAAAAAACACACATATACTTGTGCATGATTACGGTGATATCAGTGGAGAGTGATTATTTACCTTTGTTTCAGCAATCCAGTACGGTGTGCTTGCGGTGGGGGGAGGGTGAGCGAAGATGTTGTGTCTCGCAAATCTCTGCCACGCCTACCGATTTTAACATGTGCACGAGCCAGGGGCTTGTCTCGTCGGGAAGTTAAGGGACAAACAGCTTTGGCCCGTGAACGTTGGGCAAATGCCTCAGCTCAACGCTCGACGAAAAAAAAGAGCGGCACCTCGGGACGGTCCAAAGTACTCGATGAATTCAGCATTCAACAGTTATTGCATTCGACAGGGCCCCTTCGGCATTCCCATCTGTAGAAATATGTAAACACCGTCGGCTTCTGAAAACTCTTCTGGTGTTGCAGGATTGAGTGTTTGCCCAATTGAATCTGCGAAAACAGAAGCGCATCTATAAAAGTTCCGCCACGGGACTGACGCGTCTTGCATGTTTTTGTTTTACCCCTGTTTTTTTGAGGGCAGCGCAAATCCGCGAGCACATACATACGTACATTTGGAGAGGTGTCCAGCAGCTGTGATGGCATTCCATTTTTGACCTTTGATAAACGGTCAGCACACACGGTAGGACGGGACATCTACATGCACCGCGGTTGAATCAGAAAACCAGGTTGGTACAGCCTATTACGTCACACAAAGGGATCTCGTGCTCATCAGCGAGTGAAGAGGATATCAAAAGTACCTGCACAATCTGGGAATTACTTTTTATACAAGTCGTAACTTCGTGTGAAATATCAAAAAAAACAGACAAATAGAAAACAGAAGTCCTTGCTATTGTCCTTGACATATTACAAGATGAACCGGCTTTTTACTAACGGTCATGTCAGAAATGCCCTTATGACGAGCCAGTGAGGCGAAGTACAAGAATATGGATTTGGTTCCTGCAATTTGATTGCACAATAGGTTGTATACTGGGCCTCAATAGGGAGATGCAGGCACTCATGGTAGGACCTTCCTGTAGTATGTTTGTTTCGCTGTTCATCGCACTGTGTATACACAAACAGAGCATTCTCGTAAATGTAAACCATTCAGCTGGATCTCTACAATCATTTACATCGATGAATATCTCAGTTATCAGCCATGCTAGTGAACTTTTGCCTGTAGACTGAAAAGGTAAACGCAGCAGCTCTTCGGCAACTTTGTCGCATTAAGGCAGACAGAGTAAGAGAGAGTAAACAAGTTACTCCGTGGTACCAAGTCGGGCACGCAAAACGGAACTTTGCTTGAACGTGCTTCGTGCATATAGGCCGGGACTAAAAATGCACGCTCACTTTTCGTGGCTGTTTTGGGGCACATCAGAGGGATGATCAACTCCCTCTGTGGCTGTGTTCATGCGAGTGAACTTTTGGCTTCAAACCCAATTGGAGGGGAAGGTTCTTCTTCCGCATGACCGTACATTCCAGCTTGTAAGCTGAGCCTCGGATTGGACAATACACAACTTTTGATGAACATTTGTCGTTCGGCCGATGTTTTGATGAGCCAACGAGGAGTCATCTCTGTCTCGCTTTCTCCTTTGGTCCTGTCTGTGGCTGAACCAAGGCAAATGTTTTTTTATACTGTGACATCCAATTACAGTCAATTGAGCTTTCTACATGAATAATTGAATCCTGGCTATGCAGCTATGCCACGAATATACGAGTTGCTCCCATCGCATATTCTTTCCTGATAGCTCGGAATATTTTGAACCTTATCGTTTCGGAAAAACAAATACTTCTTGTGTTATGGATCGCTCACTCGAGCTGCCGTATAAAGCCGTGCATACAGGACATCTCAAGACACATGCTCCTTCAACCTCACGTTTCTTTTTTTCTGGCTTCTTGCTTTTTTCCCCTCAGACATCAACGTGCCCACTTCCTAAAATGGACGCCAGTATGGTCGATTGCAGCGGGACGCAAGCCGCCCAGCGACGCGCATGCGGCCTTATGCCAGTCCCACAGGCCCCGTCTGCGCAGTCTGCGGAGATTTTTATACGGATGAAAAAGAAACGACGAACGTTGCCCAGTTTGTTGAAGGTCGATATAGCCGATACCTTGAATATATGGTTTTGAGCGACTATCGTAAATCCCAAAGCCAAGAGACGTATATCCTAATGCCTTGTGTATTTTATAAACTAGGAAATACGATAGGCATTGTCATATATTTAGATTTTTTAATGCGGCATGGCCCCAACGAAGGGGCTCAATTCGCCTTCGAGTATTCACCGCAGATAGCAAACCCGCAGACATGCTGCTGCGCGAAGGCTTCAAAGGAAGAATTGAATATAGTGGTGGTAATCACCTCGAGGCATTGCTCTACGCACGGCGAACAGAACAGCCTTGCACCGCGTTTGTTGCCTCGAAATCCTAGATCGAAAACCCTAGATCGAAATCACAGAAGATTGCTGGTTATGTTACCCAAATGGCATTACACACGAAGCGTCAAAAGAGAATTTACGAGGCAAAGCCACGAAGATGAACACCATCAAAGAGTGACCCCTGACTGCGGTTGATAGATATTCAGGGACGTGGAGAATCAGAGTCATTAACAGACGAGCTTCGAAAATACTTGAACAATGTAAGACCTATTATTACCCAGATCACAAATGTGCAGGGGAAGAGGTACGCCATCTTGTTTCTTTTTAGTGTTTTTTTTTAGCTGACGGAGCGGCCCGAGAGTAGTGCGGAACTCAACAGATAGGTGTGTTCACCGAGATGCCGGGCAGCAAAAAGAATTCTCTTGCTGCATTTACAAGGACACGGCAAGCTCTTTTGCAGAATGAGGCCCAGTGATTGAAAAAACAAATAAACTTTCCGTGCATCTTATCCTTGGGGCATTGCCATGTTTCAAGGGACTGTTTCATCTTCGGGTAATGCCCAACATGTAGAAGCCGCTGCTATTGTTGCCGCTGGCTGCGTAACGGAAGATCATCGAGAAGAGTGTTTCCATTGGAATTGAAACGTCGAAAATATTCCGTTGCATATAGTATTCAATTGTATTTTACATTTACAATTAGAGTTCTAAGGAGTCAATCGGAACGGAACTACTCTATTCTTTTTTAACCACAGCAACTCAAGTGCGGTGTTCCGGATGTTGTGTTAACACAACGGACAAACTGAGGGGTTGAAAAATTAACAAAGTGGATTGGTAAGGCGTATAGGGTGTAAAGGAGTGAAGAGGGGAGTAAAAAAGTCTTCCATGCGTCGGCTCAATCCTTCGCTGGTGCCAAAATATGGTGCTCGACTAGAGCTTACGCATAGCAAGCATAAGTATGACTAGCCCCAAGTACGAAAAGAGGCTCATTTGATTATTTGTTACGGAAACGCACTACCTCCGCTCACATGCTAAGGAGAACGAGTGAGTCAGGAGAGTGAGAGAAACTGGGCGAATAGGCAATCACGCATCGACCATGCCAAGTGAGGCTGTGTTTTTATTTTTCCAATATTCCCTCCTTTTTGTTTTCCATTTTTTCTTTTCCTTCTCTGGCATTACAAGCTATAGACTAAAAATAACAAAAATATATGAGATCATTACTGGGTAAACTCTCGGCATGAGGGAAGAGCTGCTTGTGGGCGTTTCGGCGACATATTTCCAAACAATAGGGGGAGGGGGGAGACTATTTGGCTTTTAGCCTTTTTTCCTAAAACGCACACGACCCGCGTCC
Source organism: Kuraishia cidri (assembly GCA_030557465.1). Classification (NCBI taxonomy): domain Eukaryota; kingdom Fungi; phylum Ascomycota; class Pichiomycetes; order Pichiales; family Pichiaceae; genus Kuraishia; species Kuraishia cidri. The sequence goes on from JAKTPE010000012.1 coordinate 101,106, forward strand.
CGCGAGAACGGGGTTTTGGAGCCGCGCTGTAACTCGGCGTGCGCTCGCCCAGAGCTACTACTAGTGTGGGTGGGCATTCTGTGCCGAGGGTAAGAGCTGGAGTGTGGAAAGCTGCAAGTGAGCAATGACTAGCAAATGGGAGTGCGTGTGTGTGTGTATGTCAAAAACATCAACAGACCCGGAATAATACAACGGACGAAGGGGGCAAAAAGCGGTCGGCATTAGGCAAGTGAAGCATTTACACACATAACCAGACGGTGCTAAAAAGACGGCATTGAAGGGCGAGTGGCATCGATTCTTTTAATCGTGGCGAGGGCGATCCCGTGCGGTGACCGTTGTTTCGTCATGGAGGCCAATAGCCACGGTGGGCGGGCTGACATAAGGAGGCGTAAATCACTCTCGTTGAATTAGGCGTAGCACGGCACCGGCCCCACGCGCCCATGCCCTGCGTCGCCGCAAGAGACGCGTGCTTCCAAACATTGTCGTCAGAGTGCATCTGCACGCAGGCAGCGCTGCATTGCAGGCGAGATTGAAGATAGCAGCTAGGCTCACTCCTCACCTCTGCCCGCAGCACCACAGCGAACGTAGCCAGGACGCTCCCATGTCCCAGGGGATGGCTACCTAAAAAAAAAAATACGTATTTAAGTATTTGACTCCCCTGCCCTTCGTTTTTCCAACTATCTGGTAAATATTACTCAAGAGGTTCAAAATACCATACTCGTCAACATTATCCACACCTCTGTCCAGACCGCCCCACCTAATACTATACACGCCCCTTCGCCAGCACGTCTGTTTTATACTCCACATCCTCAATCGCTTATTTACCTCTCCGTGTCTCTGTCTCCTTCACTGCCGGTGAGCTATCTTTTCCTTTCCCCAAGCTAGACTGGAGACAATGTTTTCTACGGCCTTTCCCAACTCTCCATCCTCGGACTTTGACAATATCATGCACTTTCCTCACAATGGCTCGCTCTACCCTATACCTGAGAACACTCAATTGAATGGCATTGACGACGAGGATTACCCATTTGTGAATGACCTCGTGAATGGATTCATCTCCACCACAGCTCCAGCACGGACATCGTCCGCAGCGGTGACTACTACTCCACAGCAGCTTCATCAGTCCAACTATGACTACTCCGTGGGATTCGCCGACTACAGCGAAAATGACAACAGGCTCCTTGACCTTTTGCCCGCCACACCACTGGTTGACAGCCAACAGCAACAAAGACACCAAATTACAGAAACCACAAGGCTGATCAATTCATTGGTCTCGCAGACAGAGGCGGAGTTCATCAAGTATGAAGAGCAGATTGACCTGTTCCCACCAGCGTCGGCTTGCACACCGCCGGGTGGGTTCCTCTCTAGGAGAGAATCGTTTGAGAGCGACTACAACCAGTCTTCGGATCGCTCGCCCTTGTTGCATCGCAACGTCCCACAAATGTCCTTTTCGACAAGCACCTCTTCCTCAGACATGACTACGCCACTCAACAACACGGATGACGCCGCTGCCGCAGTCTCAGCTATCACTGGTGTCGGTGCTCCTACGCGGTACGCGGTGGTGCGTGGCGTTAGCTCTGGTGGCAGTGCCACCAGACCTCCAAAGACCGCTCCTGGCTCTTCATCCAAGTACCTCAAGGCGCGTCTGCAGATGGTTGATGCCGAAGTCAACGAGATGTGCATGCCTGAGTGGAGCGAGCTTGAGAAGGAGGACAGGAGGAGAATCATCAGGATAGAGAGGAGGCAGAGCGGGGCTGAGATTATCGCCACTTTTTCCATCGTTGGGTCTGCGAAAGAGAACCCAGCGGTTAAGCCCGCCTCTCCTGGTGTTGACGTCGTCGAGGTTTCATGTCTCGAGTGTCTTGTCAACCACAACTACGACGACGACGAAGAGGATGCGTATGGAGAGGAGTCCAAAGATGAGGCTGAGGGTGCTGCCAGAGTTTCATCTCCACCATCTCTATCAACAGACAGGGAGTACTACATCACGAGTGTTGAGGTGATTAAAATCGTCGAGCTCTTGATTGGAACCGAGAACCCGGATCCAGCCGAGCGCCGTCGTGAGCGTGGCAGGGTTCGCTCCAACTTGGTTCCCTTCTGGTCCCGCAAGCCAATTTCATCAAAGAAGTATACTTCACCTTCGCCTTCACAGTCAACCGAGCAGTCCCCAAACGAATGCAACAACAGCGAGTGGAATAACGACTTCAGAATTGAGCTGGCTCAACGGATCATGGCTTATGAGACAAGAAAGCCAAGAGGGTTTGACAAGGAGGTGAGAATATTAAAATGGGGTAAATTGATTCCAGCTTTGCAGAGAGCTTTGCAAAGTTATTACGTGAAGATTCCGGTGTCCAAGGCACAGTGCTAGTTATGCTTAAGGGGGAAGAGGTGTTTTGTTTGTCTTTTTTGCTTGTTTGTTTTACTATCTCGTTCTTTTTAAATGGAGTCTCTTTGCCTTTTGTATCATATATCTACGTTTAAGTTTTTTAACTATTGAAAGAATTATTCATCTTCTAATTCATACACTAGCCGATTGTCCGTGGTTTCTTGTGTGTTGTGCGTTGAGGTTTTTTTTCTTGCACAGGAGCCGTGTGGTACCATTGTTGTTTTACCCCTTTTTCGTTGTCGACAACTACACCCCCTGGCGCTTTTCATAACAGGTAGTGAGAACCCTCAGTCGAGAAAAGTGGCAAAAAAACAATATTCTAACCGGTTGCAAGAATTACAAAATTGAAGCATAATCAATTGAACTTTGGCGAGACCGTGTTCCTTAAGACCGGACCACACATTTATGGAAATGGAGGACTAAATACCAGCAGACGAACAGGTAGAACCTAGACCCGCGTGTCTACAACGCACTGCACCGGCAAACCACCAAGCTCTAGAGCCTGCGACGCCTGCTTAGCCCTTATCCTCCTCCTGAGCTGAAGCAGCGGTCACGCTATACCAATATCGCTCGACTTGCAGTGTGACTTGGAGAACCAGAAAATGCTGGCTCTGGGACAAGACAAAGAGCTAGAGCTAGAGCTAGAGCTGACAAGTGACATCTGGCCTCTGCCTGTCCATCCGTTTGCTCTCCAGCTCCAGCTCGTAATGCACGGGCTCAAACCACTATCGATACTCTAAATCCAAAACCATCGTGCGCACTGGCATGTAAAATGGAGCATAAACTTGACGAGAGCGTTGGCTCCATGCACCATACACTGCGCTTGCTGTCGACATGGCCAGCTCACGTGTAAGCTTCCCACGTTTAGGCCTGCAGCACACTAGACATGCATCCGGAAAGGAATCACTAAAATATGGATAAGACCAACAGCGTATAGCGTCCCTCTTGGTCTTTCACTGTTAACTGCCTACCCGATCGTTACCATGTCCGCCTCAATCACCAACCCCGGTCGGATGTGCTATCTGTGATTCATGCCTTTGAGTTCTACTTCCGCTGCTCACATACAACTAGTTGCTCAACAACAAGCATCTTGGTGGGACAGTCGGCTAAAGGTTCCAACTCTCCTCAGAACTTTCAAGGAATATGCACAGAGGGCTAAACGTTTTAGTGTGGCGTTGCAGTTCGGCGCAGAGCTTACTCAGTTACCAGCAATACTCTCCTTTTCAACCTTTAGGGGTACACCTTTATTAGCAACAAGGTTGGATATTTCGTACCTACGTGTGCTTGTCCGCGAGTGTGTTTGTCTGACAAGAAAAAGTCGAGGCTTGTTTTCTAAGACGGTTCACGTCTGACAAAGGGGGAAGACACACAAGAGCAATCTTCGAGTTAAACCCGCTCGAAGCAGTAGTTCATGCACGGGGGGTTTAATTCTTTAACCACAGTGAAAGTACAGCCAGCTCTGGTCGAACCGTCTATCTACGGGTTACTCATTGGACAGAGATGTCACTGTAGGTCCCGCGGCGTACTAAAAGATGGCTGACATGACCAGAGTTCTTGCATCTCGTCCTCCAATGACAGTCGCATCTTCAGTTTGTTCCTGAATCACTTAACACGTTCAGCGCATAGGGTCACCTGCCCACCAGTCGCGGTTGAGTCGTGACGAGTCGGACGCGCTTCATACCCGAGTCACTATTGGCGATTAGCGCCTCTGATGTCAGACACAACAAATACCGAGAATGATGCAAGAGAGGTTGTTCTATCAACTACGTGGACTTGTACCGTGTCTCTCGCAATCTCTTCTCCTTGCATAGATTCCTTTTTGCTTTCCAGAAAGCGCTGAGCAGGCTTAATCCAGTGCGCATATCATCTCTGCATTGATGGAACGTGTTTGACCCCTCCTGTTCACGCTATCAGTTTTGACAGCTCAGGCTATACACCTTCGCTAAGAATAACTGTTTGGATGAGGGGTTATTTGTAGTGGAGGTTTTTTTAACCCAGCTTGCTGGCTCAACCTTGCTTGAGCATCTGCCACAGACGCAGAAGGGCTAATACCAGCACTTTCTCGCGGTAGCATAATTTTCCGGCTCGTCTTTCTTAGCCTTGCCCTCAAACAGCCTAATTGCCTACAGTAGCTCGAACGATGGATACTCTGAACAAGTCAAGAGTCGCAAAGGTCTTCTGCGGCCTGGAAAAGTAACGAGGAAATCAGATAATTAAGGTTGGGCCCGGCTTGTGACCGGTGCGTCGGTCGTGCCGGCACCGTATGTGGCTCAACACGGGAAGGCTGGCGGAGAAACCCAAAATGGAAGGAGTCATAAATGAAAATGGGATGCCCCAAGGGGCATCACGGGAACAGTAGGTGGTTTTTTTTTGACAGCCCCTTGAGCCCTAAATCGTGCTGCTGCTGCTCATGCAGAGAAAGAAAACGATAGGACGGCCCAGTTTGAGCAAGGGTCGTCATGGACAGGATGCCGTAATTGTAGCAATGTATCTTCTCTTTGAGGTTTAGGATAGCTGTGATGGAGCAACAACTGTTCAGATTGACGGACAGACACAGAATCGGTATACTCAATAGAATCTTGCATCGCTTTCAACACCATATTGTAATAACTTCAATAGAGGGGAATTTCAATATTCAGAATCGTATAATTGTAGATTGCTTGCCGACTCTTCCATTTCCCCAACATGTTTGCGTCCCGCAGCAATGCCGAGTCGTCGTCACTTGATGTAAAATGCAACATATATGTAACATACATACACAAAAAAAGCAAAAAACAAACTCGCATTACCCTTGCGTGGCAAGTTGTTAAGAGAGATTACTGAACAACATTAGGAGGGCATATTGGACAAGATTGGCAGTACCAAGCAACAGCGTGCGCTTCGCAACTTGCGTGTAACGTGCATTCCCAATCCATGGAGCAATACTGAAGTTGATGAGCGTGAGCTTATATAGTCGGACCGACTGGCATCACTTCACACACTCGGATAAAGCACTCATGGTGATCCAAAACAAGTGCAGTTCTGTCAGAAAACTTCGCCGAAAACCAATGCAGTTCCTCTATTGTAAAGTTCAGTTCGTTCCAGCCTGAGCCCGAACTTCCAGATTACACTCTATTGGGGTCTACATCGACAATAACGCTGTCAGTAAAAATCAATTCGAACCAAAAAACAGTGAGAATCTTTGGGTTCGGTTCTGCCAGCAACGATGCTTGCTTCTGTGGGCTGTACGAACTCTTTTTGAACTGGAAAGCTTGTCGAGAATCGGCGTAGTTGGACTGCGAGTGCCTGAACCGTTCTATTAAGGTATCCTCTGTCCGGATGACACCTCGTCATGTACAGGAGGATGTAAATGATAAACAGCAAAGAACTGCATCGCTCGTACCTGCATGGATCTTGTGATTCCGCCGTCCGTCCACCTTTTTACAAAGCCCACAGCATTTCAGCCAGATGCATTATCGAGATACAGAACACGGCAGGCGATGGGTTGCAAACTACAAGCAATTGCTTCGGGCGATATACAAGTGCGAGAAGTCACAAAATATTTCGGGTGGCTCTTACGAATTTGTAAGGCGGATCCGTCATAAGTTCTGGCCTTGCGAAATACTTTCTGCGAAAAGCACTAGAATTGACCACCGATAGAGGGATCGGTTGCCTTGGGCTACATATACAAGAATGGCAAGTTGAATACTGAGCAAGGCGGATCACCCGCTTATCCCCGCCTATACCCAGATACGAGTAAGACACGACCACATTTGCTTATATTCTTCGGTGTTTGATTTTTGTCTTTTCCCGAAGAACCTGGGAGACTCCCTACACATTCAAAATCAGCTCCTGGGCATGAGAGACGATGACGGTTCTTTGTCAGACAGTAGCCTTTCCGGACGAGATGGATGCAGGCCGTCGTCGTTTGTGGGGAACAACGAGCTCGGCGATGAACTGAGCCCGGTTGAGACCCAAACGGCTTATCAGGATGGGTTTCAAGAGGCGCTGACGAACTGCAGCGAGGTTGTGAGCCATCTAAGTGAGCACAGTGCCGCCGAAGACAGCGGGCAACAAGGATCCGATCCCAGTTCTCTTCCTAGTCCCAAATCTCCAAACCATGGGACTGGCGTTTCTGGGAAAGTGGGGATCATGGATGACTCTCTGAACCGTGAACGTGCCGGCGTCCTTCTAGCATTTCTCAAGATCTACGTCATGATGTGAACGCTCACGTTGGTAGTGATGTCAATATTTTACGGATCTTACTACGACCGGACCCAGCATTTCAAGAAACTTCATATTCGCGTCTACACTGACCTCGACGTCGCGGATGGGCTCAGTTACACTGTGGGTAGCGTTCTGGAGAAGGCTTTGAGCGCGCCGCCAGTGAGTTCGTTGGCTGGTTGGGGAGTTCGGAATAGTTCCGAGCTTGTGGAATATGCGGAGAAGCACAATTTGGATGGTGGCATGGAGGGGGCAATTCACAGAATCATCAACCACAGGGAGTGTTGGGGTATTTTGTTTGTTCCGGCAAATAGCACTCAGAACCTGATGGCGGCCTTTGAAAATGCAGATTCGTCGTACAATGTTTCACGCTCGTCGGTGCACTCGTATATCCAGAGCGCAAGAGACCCAACGAGCATGTCCATGTATGTCTCACCAACATTGTACAAGCTGGAGGATGCTTTCGATAAGCTGACCGTCACCACAATTTATCCCGAACTGCTACGAAATCTCTCACAGAGTCAAAGAGATAGACTCGCAGAAGATGCCCCGGAGCTTCTGTTTTCGAGGTTGTCCTTTGTCTACAACGATCAGATTCCATTCACAAACGCCGAGATTTTGGCACCTCTGCAAGTTGGACTTATTCTGCTTATTATCGTTTCCTTTTTCCAGTTCAACTTCTTTGCACCGGTGCATCAAATACTGGCCCCTAGGATCCACGCCAACCACTACATATTATACAGGATGTTGGCGTCGCAGGTGTCCTACCTCATCCTCTCTCTTGCGTCCGCCTGTGTTTCAGCTGCATTTCAGTTAGACATGCAGAAGGCGTTTGGCAAACCGGGATTCCTCGTGCTCTGGATGACGCTATACCTCGCGATGGCTGCCGTTGGCGGCACGAACGAAAACGCATCGATGCTCTGCATCGCAACGTTCCCACCACTGCTGGGTTTCTACCTCTTGTTTTGGGTCATGTCTAACATTGCCCCCTCGTTCAGCTCTATGGCTGTATCGTCGAACTTTTACCGGTATGGATACGCCATGCCCATTCATGCCACCAATGAGATTTTGAAAGTTTTGTTCATGGGTACGTGGAAGGGGAACCTTGGGAGATGCTATGGTGTGCTGCTTGCTTGGATAGCGATCAATAATATATGCATGCCGTTCGTCCTCAGGTTTTTTGCCAGGAGAATGGCTAAGAAGGCCGCCGCCGGACGATGACAACTATGCATTATTTTTTGAAATTTATCGCGAGTTCCTTATTATTAATTTTAGTCATTTGTTTTGAGAACCACACAGCGTGTGAAGGCGCAAACAGTTGTTCATGCCTCGTTTTTGAGTACGCCCCTTAGTCAGCCGGCCACCAGCGGAGGCAACATCTCCAATTAAGAAAAAATGGTTGCAACATTTGCAACAAACACCAAGCTAAACATTTGTAACAGGCACCGAACGAAAACCGTCGGAAATATGAGAATGACATTTTGACGCTTTCATGTATCCTACCAAAGGTTACATAATTGCTTACCAAGCTCCAATGACTCAGCGATGAACTAAGCCAGATGGGTTCGCGTTCGCGAGATGCCTCGCTATGGAAAAGGATTACAAGAGCACACGAGAGACGCGACGCGCGGCTGTGATTGAGACGAGCTGATTCAAAAAACGAAACCTACTATGAGGAGTGTGATATAGCAAGAAAAAAAATGGAAGACCCGCCCAACACAACAACGCACAGACTCCCCTCTCAGTCTCTGGAGGAGCTGATACGCGGTCGACTGACGCAGAAAGTGTACTCTTCTGGGTCTGCGGTTCTCGATCGACGTTTGAAAGATGGCTTCAAGCCCGGGTGCATCTACGATGTGCTTGGTATGCCTGGCTCAGGCAGGCTCGAGCTGCTGTTACAGGCTGTCGTGTCTGCATCCGTTGCTGGCCAGGTGCTGTGGATCGAAGCGAGCTCGCTTATGCCCATCAGGAAACTCGTGCAAGTGCGTGGGTTCAGCAGTGCTCAGCTTGCGAATATCTCGATAGCCCAGGCACACACCATGGCGGAGCTGTTTGTGCTGTTGCGGCGTCCAATGGATGACTACGCTCTTGTTGTCATTGATGGGTTTTCGAGCCTGGCACAGCGGACTCTGCTCGAGCATGAAAAGATGCTCGATGATAGAAAACGGGAGATTTCAGAGACACGGCAGAGACTAGAGCGTGAGAGAAAAGAACGGGAGATCAACGGTGGAGAAAAATCAGGTTGGATGGAATTACCGGTTTTAGGCCCCAATGCCACCGTCAGGATTCACAGAACAATCCAGGAACTGATGCTGGTGTTGTCGAGCTATGCGGCGAAAGCTCAAGCCGCAGTGATACTAAGCGGGACCTTGACTTCCATGAATCAAAAGTTTTACCCCCAGAATTACGGAGTCGGAGTAGGAGATGACAAACCTGTCAATCAAACTATGTTGTCCCCAGTCTTTGGAATGAATTGTCCGTGGGACTCCAGCATTACAAATCGAATTTTGCTATACCGGGACTGGATCAGCCGTCCCGAAGACGGAGCGAACTACTTTATCGAAGCTGTGTCATCACCGCATGCCCTAGTTTATGAGTATATCGGCGGCCAGCTAAGAATACCAAGAGGTTTACCGGCCGTTAGGCTTCGGCTCGGCAGAGATGGTCTGAGCGATGACGTTATCAATATTCAAGATGGAGCGAGAAGCCGGAGTTACCTTGAGCTTGGAGACGTGTGCTCGGCGAGTGAATCGGTATCACTGAAGAAGAAGCCGAGATTATAAATTGATTAAGCCCCTACCCCCGGGTACACGACCGGGCGAAACGTTAAATCCGATGCCGGCCGGTCGGACAACACGCATTAGGAAATTAACAGCGCGGGTGCTCCTTCTTAAGTCCGTAGCAGCCAGAGCAAGTCGGTGGACCCGTTTAGTTATATATAAAAGCCCGTGTACACCCTTAGTGTATATTTCTCCCCTGACTCATTTGAAAAATACAGAGAAATAGCATAAATATACTTACCCACTGCGCGAAAAGCAGCAATGTCCTCGATGTCGAACGATGAGAACGACAAGACCAGCTACGTACAGGAACCAGAACGCATCATGGACCCTGAGAGAGGAAATGAAGCTGATGAGGAGCAGGAAACCAGACCCCAGTCTCTGTTCAGAGCAGTGACGCAGTACTCTGAGTTTTCCGTTATTACTGGACGCGACCCACCGCCAGGTCCGAGCGAACCAGAAGAGAAAAGCAAACCTGACGGACCACCTAAACACAAGTTTTTCGCTCCGGAATTTAAGAAATGGAGAGTTCTGCTGTCTCTTACATTTGCAAAAACGCTGCTGCTGATGTGTGTTTGCATGTTTGCGTGTTTTTCGATTTACTGGGGGTCGGTGTTTGACAGGACGCCGAAGTTGAAGAACTTGAAGATGCTCGTGGTGCTGGAGGATGTATCGGCGGGACAGCTCCCTCTGATTTCGAACGCTGTCAACGAAACAGCACATATACCAGCGGTGATGGCGCGCGGGAATTGGCACGTCATGACAGCTTCTGAAATGCAGGAGTCTGCAGACAAACACGACAACACGGTGAAGGGCGAGGTGAACAGGCTGATTCACCATCAGCTGTACTGGAGCGCGATTTACGTACATACGAACGCGACTCAGGAGCTGGAGTCTGCTTTCAGAGCTGCAAACTCGAGCTTCACAGCTGAGGAGGGACTCATCGATGTGATCTACGAGACGGGGAGGGATTTCCAGGCTACGAACTCGTACATTGTGCCGTCGGTTGAGGTTTTCGAGAAGGCGTTTCTGGCGCTGGTGGGGCAGGCGGTGTACTGCCCTTGGTTTCCGACCTGACTTCGAGCCAAGTGAGCAGACTCGCAAGCAACACCTCGCTGCTCTCTGAGCTGCCGTCGTTCTTCTACGACGACCAGATCCCAGTCACCACGTCCGTTGTGATTGCGCCGTCGCAGGTTGGCCTGATTTACCTCATTATCCTCACGTTTTTCCAGTTCAACTTTTTCATGATGCTCAACGCGCAGCTCGCTGCCGTGATGCACACTGGGCACTACCTGGTATACCGCATTGTCTCTGCGCAGATCGCGTACCTCATATTGTCGCTCGTGTACTCTGCCATTTCGGCTGCGTTCCTCGTGCCCATGAACAAAAGTTACAGCGGAGGCTTTGCCGTGCTGTGGATGGTGAGCTATCTCACGATGGCGGCCGTGGGAGGCGCCAACGAGAACATGGCGCTGATATGCTTCGGCACAATTCCGCCACTGCTAGGGTTCTGGATGCTGTTCTGGGTCGTTGTCAACATCTCGCCCACGTTCTCGCCGCTTGCTCTCACGTCCGCTTTTTACAGATATGGATATGCCTTCCCCATTCACAACTCGTACGAGGCTACAAAAGTCGTGCTTTTTGACACATACAGGGGACAGCTGGGCCGCAATATTGGAATACTGATTGCGTGGACTGTTATCAACATTTCGGTGTTCCCATTTTGTCTGATGTTCTTTGTGTGGAGCTCTAGAAAGAAGGCTATGGCTGCTAAGGCTGCTGCCGAGAAGGCTGCAGGAGAAAACTCAGAGAAGAAATAATAATGATCAATGCTGTGCCGAACGTTGTATATACAGAAGGAGAATTTAATGAAATGGATTTGAGATTTTTTTTTGTTCGAGCGAGCACACCCGGATGGGATGGATGGCTTATTGTTGTTGTTGTTGTTGTTTACATTTTACCCTGCAGGTGTTATGTGCCCCTTCTTGACGTGCATGTACCAAAATGGGGGCTTGGGAAAAGCTTAGAGCCGTCAGCAGATACAGGATGAAATCTCTGCGGAGAGAGCGGAGCGGAGCAGGGCACTTGAAATCTGAGCGAAAACAGCAGCAGCAGAAGGAAAAAATAAAAAACTTTAAAAACATGAAGTCAATTATTTTTGGAAATCGGCCAGATCACACAGATTCGCTCGGGATATCTTTTCTATATCCTAATGACCCTAGACACAGCTGTGCTTACGTTGATGAAAAAAGCTTTCCGTCGGTGAAGCGTGACATCTCCGACGAGCCTAGTACTAATTTGAACCGGGCTAGCCTGCCCGTACGGAGCAACACCATAAGGCGACGGGGGCGGCAGGGCACGGCACATCAGGCAACCATGTTTATGTTTTCACCAAAACGGGAAGTAACGTCAAATGACATTGGCGGATTGGAAAGCGGATGGAGTGCGTGCAGTGTGCGGACAGCCGAGTAGGACACATAGTTACGGCCCTTTGTGTGCTGCTGGTACGAGTTTTTCCCGATGGAGACAACCGAGGGCACGACTCGCAAAGAGAAAAACACAGGGCCAGACCTGTCATTAAAAGTGCCATTCGGAAGGGACGACACCATATTTTTATAAACAGAGCCGTATACACGTGCCAGATGTGTTACTTTTTGTGGTGTAGGATAGATGTAGATGTTTATTTTAGGCAATGGGTGCCATATAGTGAGTGGGTCGGTACATTTCTCCTGAGGGCTTTGTTTTGTTTCCTTCTCTGTTGTTCTTCTCTATTGAGCGGAATGTAGTGATGGCTGTCGGTACCAATTTCTCGCGGTGCCAGCTGACGTAACCTGTTTGTTTCGAGTAGGACATGTGCCGTATTGGGTGCAAACTGGCACCAGCGCCTTCCCACGGAAGAGCGAGAGCCAGTGACAGAGAAGAGGGGATATATGCCTATAATTCCAGGGTGTTTATTTCATTGGTGTCATGTAGAGGGTATTTGGTCTATCTGTCGGTCTCGATCAGACTCGAATTGCCCGAACCACTGCGTGTTGTTTACTTTTGCCGTGTCCGAATGGAGATATTGGATACACCCAAACAAAGAAAAAAGGGCTTTTGATAACAGCCAGTGAGGTGTGGTCGGGGCCAGGCGCCAAGGTTGCTTGAAATTCAATCTCTCTCCCCTTGCGTATATGGCCATTTCTATTTAAACAACAACAACAACTACAACAACAAAATACAAGACAAAAGTTCAAGCACTACTAGTGTAAAACGCCAGGTGCAAGCTTTCCTACTGTAGGGCGGACAACGCCAAATGCCAAAAGTCCTGTCCGTAATTGTGTAACAAAAGTATCAGATGTAACACTGTAGCTCTGGCTCTCTCCCAACAACACCAAACACCAGTGCTCCCACCCCCCTATATTTAGAAGCTGGTAGCCGAAAAACAAAAAATAATCAGCAAAAATCAGCAAAAATCCTATTAATAGGGCACATGCCCAATTGGGCCCCCGACCCTTTCCCAAAGCGGCCAACGCGCATATTGGCCGCTGCACAATGCACAAAAATTCTGATGCGCCGTGCTTTTCCTGCTTCTCCTTCTCGAGCAGACAACACCGGCGTTGGATATATAAAGGCTTCCCGCCCCCCACTATCTTACTCTGCTATTCCCCTTTTCCTCTCCTCACGAAATCGTCTGTCTCTCGCTTATACTACCACCCTATTTCCTCAAAATGCAGTTCAAGTTCCTTGCCCCATTGGCCTTTGCCGCCTCTGCTTTCGCAGCTTACTCCAACGAGACCGTCTCCACCATCACGTACGAGACCACCATCTCTGAGGTTGTGACCGCCCTCACCACCTACTGCCCAGAGGCCACCACCATCGTCACCAACAACGCCACTTACACCGTTACTGGCGCCACCACCCTGACGATCACCAACTGCCCATGTACCGAGGAGAAGACCATCACTACCACCACCGTGACTACGTGCCCAGTTTCCTCGGCCTCGTCTGTCTCTGTTGAGACTGAGTCCGCCGTCCCAACCATCTCTACCGCCTCTACCAACGGTGGTGCTAAGGCTGGTGCCGTTGGCCTTGTCGGTGTTGTTGCCGCTGCCGCTTACTTGTTGTAAATTGTCTAAAATAGAGACAGATTTCTGTTGATATGGACTAATTTATGAAGGGTGAGATGAGTGTGTGTTGATTTAATTTTCTAATTCGTTTGAAGTCTTTTACGTTTATTCTTCTTTCATCCGTTGAGGCTGATCTTTCCGATTTGACGATTACTTGTATGGCTTATTTTATTTTATGCTACAAAATGTATTAAGTTAGATAAGCTCTTTGATTATTGGGAGGTTTTTTAATATATCTTTTTTTTCACCATGAATTGAGCTGTAGAACCTGAGCTGGGGTGTCGCAAAAAAAGTCAGGAGGCGAGAGGTGCCAAAAAACTATGACTATACCTTCTAATTTTAGAGGGTGTTGTTTTGTGTTGTGTTTTTTTTCTCGCACTTTTCACAAGTGTGAAACCGTAGATGGGGTAACCAGGATATGGTGTGTAAGCCTCCCGATTCGGCGATTTCCGCTCTTCTTGCGGAGCGGTTGCGAGCCCGCGGGGAAAGTCGTGTGACTTCAGGTGGAATCCGCGCCCGGTGATTGGCTGTCCGCGCTGCCCCTTGCCGCCACCCAGCTTGGCGCTTGTGCGAAACTGTGCCCATCTAATCGCTACTACTTCCTCTCGGGAGCCAGCTGGCCCGACAGCTCGCTTGCTCCTAATCCGAGGCGAGATTGGGGGGGGGGGGGCCATCTGTGTTAATTTAACTGGCATCCCGCCATCTCAGCTAATGCATCATCCCTGACACCCCGCTTCTGTTAATTAATTCAGCAATGAAGAGAAAATGGAGCTAGTTTTTTAGTTCGGCCGTGTGAGGGTGGATCAGGGGGCTGGCAGACGGAGAGAGCAGCCAACGTTGTGGTGTCCGATTTAAAGTTGCGTGCGCTGGCCGTGCTCCTTTGGCAGACGAGATTTGGACATCTCCGGATGTTTGCCATGTTTCAACGCCGGTTGCATTGCAAACATGGCGTGGTGTTGCATATATATGGAGTGTGTTTGCTATTGATCTGTAAAACATACAAGTATAAATATAGACAAAAACGTGTATATATATATATATAGACATCTAAATATATACCCACTCCTATGCTGACACCCTCTGATACATCAGGATATACGCTGTCTTTGCATCTTCCAGCCCATACCCGGTATTATTAACCACGTCGTTGGCTTCAAGTTTCACAATGTTTGTATCATCGATGCGTATCCATGATTTCTGTCTTAGGACGTCAATTGTATAATGCCCACCTTCCGCACTCATGCCGTGATGGTACACCACTCCCTGTAAATTGTAACTCCTCTCCAGAGGTTTTACAGATATGCGCTTGCACGAATCTGAAATACACTCCAGCGGAATCTCCAGCTGATGCCCATAATCAATCCTCTTCCGCAATTTTTCAATGAACCCATAGTGGGACTGAAACCCATTATTATGACCATTAGGACTCTTGACCGCATTGCCTGATCCTGTCCCTGTGTGTGTCCCCGTCCCTGACCCGCCATACTCTTCATGGCTCGTGACATACGAAAACCTCTTCAAGTGGATGATAAGCACACGCGGTAACTTATCTATGAAATTTTGCTTCTTCGCCGTAACTTCCTTCCCCTGAGTCGACTTGTACGGTATCTCCTCAGCCTCCGCCAGCAGCTTGAACGCGCTCTCCAGAGTATTGACCCTCGGATCGGAAATGTCCAGCTGCACGTGCATGAACGGGTCGAGAGTTATGGATTTGGACTCCTTCTGTCTCGGAATATCGAGCACCGATCTGAACTGACCACCGAACAACGACACAATGGGCGACGGCTTAACCTCAACCGTCCTCTTGGCTGCCACTTTCTTGTTGGACCCAACCTCGAGCCACCCGTCATCAGTTTCGTTGGCAAGCGACGCGGCCGTTTCCTTGCTGTTGTTGCTGCCGTTGCTGCTCGCTGTGGCGATGGCATTCGTAACATACGTCCTCACGTCAGCGTTCGATATCGACTTCAGCAACACCTTGGTGTCGTCGTCGCTGAGGTCACTGATCGCATCGACAAATTCTTCATGCAGACCATCGAGCAAGTACCCTAGAAACTCCTCTGCATCCTCCTGTCTGCCCCATTTCAAATGTGAGAACCGGGGATGCGTCGATATGGCGGAGTAGAAAATGCTGGGCGACAGAGGCTCACCAAACTCTTCACCTGGCTTGGTGCTCTTGGCGCTCTTCGGACTAGCGTAATCATCCATGAACGATATCGTAGCATCCAGCAAGGGCGTCTTTGATTTGGCCCCTAGCGTAGCCATCGTCCCATGGCTGATCACCTTCAGCACGCTGCAGAACGGCTCACAGTACATGAGCAACTGCAGCACGGAATTCATGTAGCAGATATTACCGGTGTTAACGAGTCCCCTTGGAGTCGACACGGCGCCGCTCGGACGTTTCAGGCTCTTGTCAAACATGATCCGCAAAAGCACAATCCCAAGCGGCCTCAGACTGTTATCCATCGCAACGCTCACTGAACCATTTCCCGACTGTCTCTTGACACCGTCCGGCGACTTGGACCCTTCGGGCGTTCGTATCTTGGCCCTATTTGTCTTCTCCTGCGCAATAGTCGACCACGTTTTGGGGGCTTGTTGTAACACCACAGGCTTCACCTTTACGCCCTCCTCCTCCTTCTTCGTCTTCTCATGCTCCGACCTCTGCTCATCGCACACTTTCTCGCCGTACGCGGCATCCCCCCTCATCCTTCTAATCCGCAGCGATATTTCCCTGTTCTTGACGAACCCAGCCTCACTCGTGCCGATGTACACTGGAAACGACACACGTCCCACATCGCCTACACCCATCGGTATACCCATGAACTCGAACCCCCTGTTCCGCGCAACGTAGTCCGCAAGCTTAGCGCTATCCTCCTTGCGCACCACCAGCGGCGCCGTCGTCGTCGTCGTCGTGTCTTCTGACGACTGCCGCACATTAGCATCGCCGCCATTCGTCCCATTCTTGTGGATCACCGTGCTCGTGGCGGTGGCAGTGGCAGTGGCGGTGGCCTCTCCAGATGGAGCGGGTTTTATATTGTCATTTGTGGTTTGGGGATATGCAGTCATTCCATATGCTGAATTTTATGTGTGGTGGTTGATCCAGTGGTTGATTATGCCGGATCCTGTATGCTCGAAGGATGCGTCTTTTGTTGCAGTGTTCTGTACGCTGCAGTAACCGTAGGCGCGTTTGATGTATGATTAGCCCTTTTTTTGTGTACAGAGCGGGCCCTGGGGAGAAATAAAGAACAAATCGAAATGCAATAGAGTGAATCAAAAGTCTGGGGTTTGTGCCCTTCCCTCGGTTGGTGCCCGTGGTTGAATTTTTTTTTCAGGGAGTTTGCACTTTGGTGGATCAACGCTTTGGAATACGCACGCCAGAATGTTGATTGTTGGATAACCTCCAACAAATGGTCAAAATACAACAAAAATGTTCATTATTTTCTTTTACTACTTTCACTTCTGTGTATTTTGATTATATCGGCACAATCTCGTTGTGTACCTGGATCCATGCGCCTATGTCTAGCAATTCCTGTGTAATGTACGGTGCAAGCTTATCCTCGTTAAGCCTCCAGATGTAAAACGCAAGGATATGCTCACACACCGGAGCCGGATCAATGCTCCCGCAACGCACTCCCCCAAACGGTGCGCCCCTGCCTGAGCTGTTCCGGGTGGTTGTCGCCTCAACACCCAACCCCTCGAACTTCATCTGCAGAAACCGCACACACTGACAGTTCCAATGGCGGAGATCAACCATGTGTGACACACCGCTAGTCACCACAGCCTCCTCATATATCACCTCCTCTGCAGCACTCACGGCTAGAGCAACACCATCGTCGCCTTTGTTCCTCTTTCGCTTCACTTTCTTTACGTAGTTCTCGCGAAACACAAACACCTCGGGGGGAGGCAGGTCGCTGTGACCACGATCGAGGGTGTACCTGTGAAGACACCCGAGCTCCACTGCCTGAATTGCATTGAAGAACACCGTGGGGAACAGCGCGGTTAGCGTTAGTGCTGCTTCTTCGTGTAGCTGCAACTGGCCATGTTTGCGTTCGTTCTCGCCCTCCTCCGGCCCCATCGCCGTCGACTGTTCCGGCTCAGCTCTGTCCGCGTCTGTCTTTAGCGCAAATAGATCTGAGCATAGCTCCTCAATCAGTGCAGCAAGGTTGACCTGTGGGAATACATCACTGCTGTCCCCCGCCTCACTCATGCCACATGGTGAAGGCAACAGCTTCTTCATGTCGGCAACGGATCAATCGCGCTCTTGTAATCACACGGTTAGCACACGTCTTTTTCCCGATAAGAGGTTTATTTTGCTTCTATTTGGATTCTATCATTTTCTTGCACACCTCGCCCCAGATCTTGATACCAGCCTCAATTTTCTCCTTTGGCAGAAAACTGAGCGATAGCCTACAGCTGGTCTTCCCCCAGTGTCTCTCGTCGCCGACAACTTCAAACAGATCACCACCAGCGATAACCACGCCCTCCTTGCCAGCCAGTTTGACGCTCTCATTGCAGTCGACTCCGTCGGGGAGAGTAATCCAGACAAAGTACCCACCATCACCACCACTGACAACGGTCCCACTAGGCATGTACTTCTCGACGGACTCACTCAGTGTTTTACTTCTCTCAGCGTAGGCGCTCCTCAGACCGACGATGATCTCGTCCAAACTTCCGGAAGTGATCATCTCGCTAACGATCATGCTGTTCATATGTGCTGGAGAACCACCGGACTTGTGTGCTCCGCCCTGACAGATCAAACGAGTCAGCACGGGCGTGGCTGTTTCCTGCCAGCCGACTCTTAACCCAGGTCCGACAAGCTTGGAGAATGTGCCGTTCGACACCGTGTTCCCGATAGCCTCGGGACTCGAAATTGTCTCTCTCTCGACATAGCAGAACCGGGGGACAACCTCTGGCGTCTCTGCGCTTGGAACAGTGTAGTCCAGCAAGTCGTACACGTCATCGCAGATGATGAGCATATCGTATTTCCTCGCTAGGTCAATGAGTTTGACTCTGCTCTCGTACGTCAAGGTACCACCCCGTGGATTCGAAAACGTTGGCGTCACGTACATAACGTATCTGAATATTTTCTTTGTTTTTCTCTTTGGATCATGAATAGCTGCGATATCCTCCTCGCTGATCTCCTCAACGGGTGAGAGCGAGTCGTAGTGTTTCAGCTGGGCCTCGAGGAAATCCAGGTCGATCTGACCGTCCGCGAACTCTTCGACTCCGGTAAGCCTGCCGCCAAACCCGGCATCTATGAACGCTGCATTCACAAGGAAGTAAGTTGGGGTAACCAGGAATCCTCTCCTAGTCAATCCATTATGCGCCGAAGTGGTCTGTGCGAGAATGTTCATGATACCGTAACTCGCGCCGTTAGTCAAGTTGATGCAGTCGGCATGGGGTGTTTCCTTCAGGTTGAACACCTTCTGATTCCATTTGCTTATCGTTGTGCGCACCTCGAGGTTCCCGAGATCGGGGCCGTACATTAGCGGGTGTCTGTTTTGAACATCATCGTACGCATCGGCGTCCTCGACTACACGGGACAGAATGGTCTCGGTGGCCTTCAGGACCTCCTTTGCGGGGAGAAGCGACGTGGATGGATGTCCTCTGAAGAAATTAAACGCCATGTTTTTGGTTTATCCTCGAGATATGTGCCCCGTTCAAATAAGAGGATAAGGAGATTGAGCTTGATATTTATTCAATTCCGGGGTGCCTCTATGAACGACGATAATGGACGTATTACCCTACCGCTGTGACCCGCGACGGGTGTAGCGCTCCGTCTTTTAAGCGAAGGATTTCGTTCCCCGACGATGCTATCGCTCTAGATTTGATTCGCTGTCTATTTGGATGGGGCGCGCTCATATATGTATGGAATACGGTTGCACTTGTTGCGCCGACTCAGTTGAAGTGCGAGGCAATGTATTGGTAATCTTGTCGATTAAGATCAGCCGTCGCTGAGCCGAGCCCCAGCCGCTCTGCCTCTCACTCGGTGACCCCTGGTCTGAAAACGCATAATCTAATAAAAACAAAAAACGTGACTCAGCACACTCCTTGCTTTCTTTCATCTTCCACAGTGTGAAATGAGCAAGTGAAAGCCCAGATAGCTGTTCCAGCACACACTCGACTTTGCACTCTGCCTCACATTTCGGGTAACTTGAAACGCAGAATCGTGCACCACCCAACACCGCCTGCGACATTTGACATGTTGCGCTCATCTTTAAAGTTTATTGTTTTCGTATGTCTTATTCCTCACAACCGATCTCTAAGTAATGTACCTAAAACCCCAGACTTTCTCGTCATTCGTGTCTATAATAACTTCGCGGTCACTAGCCAGGATCTCCTGCTCGCGCTTCTCCAGCTTTCTGTTTTCCCTCTTGAGACAAAACCCGATGACAAGAGAAAGGATGGCAGCCAGAAAGCAAACACTCGCCGTAACACTTCCACCAACGGCATATCTTGGACTGTCGCTGTCTGGGTAAAGGTATGTCGCGTATGTCGACGCGGAATTACCCAACATATTGACAATTGCGATGCAAGCAGACCGCTTAGCCAGAGGTCTGGGGAACGAGTTGGCGACCCAGGCAAGAATGATTTGGAAAGCCGGCAAGATCCCCATCGGCATGAGAAACATGGCAAAGAATCGGGGCCCCGTTTTGGTTGTGGCCACCGTGATGACGTTTCCAATGCACGCCAACATCATGGAGGCCGCAACATGGATGGAACGCTCTTTCATGCGACTCGAGTTATAGGTGACGGCGAGCGAGGTGATGAACCCGCAGAACCAGACAGGAACGGTGAGGAACAGTGTGGTGGTGGTTCCGTATCCCAGTGTCTTGACAATGGAGGGGAAAAAGTACGTGAAGGCTTGTCCGATCAGGTTGAAGTGCTGAATGACGACAAACAGGTAAAGCCTGTAGTCCTTGAATGCCATGATGGTGGCTTGCTTCATTGAAGCAGCCGCTGAGTCGTCTGCCTTACCGATGTCCTGGATTAATCTCCACTGTGCAAAGTCTTTCTCTTCCTCGTCGAGCCATCTCGTCGTGGCGGGATAATCCGGCAAGAGGAGCGCCGCGCACATAGCCACCAGCATTGTCGCAACACCCTCGATGATGAAGAGCCATCTCCAAGCACTTAGCCCACGCACTCCATGCATGTTTCCAAGCACACCAGCACCGATAAGACCGCCAAACATGTTGGCCAGGGCCGAACCCCCGTAGAACATTGCATAACGGTGCGCAAGCTCATCACGAGTATACCACGACGACATCACCATCATGACGCCTGGGAAAAAGGGCGCTTCGACGACACCCAGCAAAAACCGACACGCCACCATTCCGGAAAAGCTGTGTGTTGCGGCCTGGCACGTTGACATCATGCCCCACAAAAGAACAAAAGTGCACAGGTACAGCGAAGGATACTTGACTTTAGTGAGGACCAAGTTGGAGGGCAGCTGGCAGAGAATGTAACCACAGAAAAGCACGGATGTGATGATGTTGAACTGGTTCCCCTTTAGTTGGAGATCTTCAGTTAGTGTTCCAAGCTTGGCCTGGGCCAGGTTACTTCTGTCCAGAAAGTTCAACAGATACATCAGAACGATCAACGGGAGTAGCCTGGTGTCGACTTTCCACAGGATTTTCTTGTTCAGACGAGCCCGATACTCAGCAGGTTTCAAATGGAAATCTGGAAGCCGAAGAGCTCTGCACTCTGCAATAACATCATCCTCATAGCCTTGTTTCTCCTCCGCTGAAACCTGAATGGATTCGACTTGTTCGATCGATGGCTTCGATTCGAGCCTTGGAGAGCCGGGAATGTTTTCAGTCACGCTCTTAGCCATATTCGAAGGTATGCGGAAATATATGGAAATCCACCAGGGCAACGATGGAATTGAACATATACTTATATGACAATCGTGGGGGCACTTCCAGTTACTAACTTGCGCGGGACTGCATCAGGGAAACTCGCCCCAAAGACGCGATTCCTTACAATTGTCGGTCTTTCTTTCTCTCGGTATGTATTTCCCCCGCAATAGTAAAAGGAGCGAACGAACATCGAGATCTTCAAGACAAGCCATGCCGGCAGAATAGAGATGCATTCCTACGCTTATTGCGCTGGTGGTTTGGCCAATTAGGGCGGTGGAGACGGGAGTGCGGGAGCAATGTTTAGGACCCGGGCAATAATGCGGGGTACACCAAAGTGGCACAGGTGCAGGAAAATTCAGGGACTTCACGTCTCATTTAGCCGGTCCTCCACGTATCCGCTGTCACTAGAGAAACATCATTGGAGAGTGCGGGCGATCTAATCTGGTGGTGTGCTGACGCGACAATTCGATGTGGGGATGACATTGTACCGACGAGCATTTCGCACATCGCGCTGTCGTCCCCCCACCCTTTCTCTCCCTCCCAGCTGTGTTTCACGCCCCTCCACGGAGACTACCAATCTCCTATTGAAAAATAAAGGAGTGCGTATAATGTAGGAATGTGCGGTTTGTCACCTTGGCCGCATTTTTCCTTCAAGATATATAGGCAATGGCTACTGTAATCTTGCCGTGGGTTGCACCAATTTTCGAATTACGCTGCCTGATTAAGCAGTTCCGCCATGACGAAGCTGCTGGTAAGCGACCAGCTTTTAGATTTTAGCCAATTTAGTTGATGGGTTGATGCATCGTGCAACAGTCCTCAGTTGGGGCTGCACTTACCCAAGAAGCAAGGGCACCTACCGCCAAGTTTTACTGAGTCAGCCCATGGCTTGCAAAGACAAAAGCAAAAGATTTCCACGAAGGTAAAAGAATGCTTCCTCCAGGGTATTGAGCAGTTTGCTTTTCCTCTTCTGTTGACTGAGATGCTTTCTGGAGCCCATCCCCACAAAGGCACTCTCTGGCGAGTCCCTCTGTTTTGGCAACATATTTAGAAGAGGAATACATAGCCGACGCCACTCGTCTCAAAGATCCTCCCCCAAGAACTAACTGTTTGGAAACGTGAGAGTGTTTTCCGTAATAAACCAGCAATCAAAAATCGTCAAATGCCTCTACAGGAAGTTGGGGCAGATACACCTTCTTGGATGAACATATCACGTGACATACCATAGCACAGTGAGGACGGATCATATTGAAGTTACAAATCCGTACACAATCGTTGGCGGCCGATCAGCAACGACACAAGGACAGTTGAATTGCCTGTGACAATTTCATAAAACAATTGTGACCGTGCCTCACAAATTTGCGAGACTCGTCCTTCTTTCTGGCTACACTATTTCAATCTAACCATGACAAAACTTTAGATTGAACGCCAGTCGCCTCGCACTGACCGCTCTACACAACTAGGCTGAGAAATAACGCTGTTGGGACTGAGTGACCATGTCAGGGAATGGATATGTATCTTGTGTGTCTAGAAATAGCAATTGTCAACGCGTATTCTCCACTGGATTCCTTTGTCTATTATTCGGGAGTCCGATGCAACTCCAAAACATCTTTAATCAATTGGCCCTAAGTTCAGTATTGGACGATACAACCGAGAAGTAACGTTTCGGTGTTGCAATGGTATCGGTTTTCCGAAGATTGGCTAGCCGACTTTGAGATCCGACATTTTTTATCGTGCACCAACCGCATATACCGTTGAGGAAAACAATAGGGCCCGAGGACGCGTTAAAATTTAAGAAGTCCTGCTTTTCACATCCATCAGGGAAATAAAAAAGGCTCCTTGCCGGAATTATTGTTGTTTTCGGTGCCCATGCGATTGGGTTCCTTGGATGATGAAGGAAATCACACTATTTTGGAAAAAAGGTTTCGGGGGGTTCCGTAGCTCGGTGATGAGCGAGAGCGGTTCTGCGGTATCTGCCCGACTTCCCTGCACATTGGTAGGATGTCGGATCTACCCGACTAAGAAACTGAGATCTCCGAAAGAACATTTAAACTCTTAGATTTCGCCACGTTTTTACATCGGGGTATCTTCTAAATATTATTCACAACTCATTCAGCAATGGTCATTCCAACTTACAAGTACGTTGACAGAACTATTCCCCGTATCTCTCTTGCCCGCCACGAGGATCGCAGAGAGGAGATTAAAGAGCAGCTCTTTCATGCGGCAACCAATTCGGGGTTTTTCTCACTTTGTGACCAGAGCTACCCCTCAAAATCCGATATTGAAGAGATGTTTGAACTGAGCAAACAATTTTTTGATCTTTCAACGGAGGCCAAGATGAAAACTCCGCATCAGAAACTCAAGAATACAGGCTACGAATCTCTAGGACAAATAAGACCATCTACAGGGACAGCTGACCAGAAAGAGTCCAACCAACTGCAGCTGCACCGCATTAATGACAACTGGCCCGCAACGGAAGATGTTGGGGAGGCATGGAGGATCAAGACCCAAGAGTTTATACTCAAATGCCACAAAATCAGCATGTTCGTCATGGAACTATTTGCCGAAAAGCTTGGATACCCTTCTGACTTTTTTACCCATGCCCACAATATTGAAGCGCCAACTGCTCAATCAACATTGAG
The DNA here is from genome assembly GCA_030557465.1 of Kuraishia cidri. Taxonomy (NCBI): domain Eukaryota; kingdom Fungi; phylum Ascomycota; class Pichiomycetes; order Pichiales; family Pichiaceae; genus Kuraishia; species Kuraishia cidri. The sequence goes on from JAKTPE010000012.1 coordinate 125,079, forward strand.
ATTGCTCCATTACTTCGACTCCACTGGAAAGACCGTTGGGCAGAACGACTGGAGGGCCGGCCCTCACACCGACTTCGACTGCTTGACTATGCTCTTCCAGCGGACCGGCGACCATGGACTCGAAGTGTGTCCCGGAAGAGAAGCACATACGGATTTTGGCTACAATGACCAGTGGACAGCGGTGCCTTCAACTACGGGTGATATTGTTGTCAACATTGGAGACATGCTTATGTCGTGGTCGGATGACAGACTCAAGTCTAACTTTCACCGCGTCAGGCTTCCGGGCCCCGACGAAAACCAGAAGGACAGGTACACCATTGCCTGGTTTAACCAGGCCAATACCGACGTGGTTATCCAGGGCCCTGAGGAGAAGTACCCTCCTACAACTGGGCGCCAGTTCATCGAGGACGCGATGAAACGTAATTTCCAGATACTTCAGAAGCTACAGGAAGCACAAGTCGCTTCTTGAGCTATATGAAAGTAAATAAATAAATTGATGTAAGTCTAGGGGCTTTTCATTTCTAGTGAAAAATCTAATGTTTCTGCAACTCTCGACCTGTGGGGTCCAGAGGATCTGTGTTGAACACTTTATCCGGGTTCATTATTCTGTTGGGGTCCAATGCCAATTTGATCATGCGCATCATGCTGACTGCTTCAGTTCCCAGTTCAATTTCAAGGTACTTCTTCTTTCCGTAACCGATGCCGTGTTCTCCTGTACAGGTTCCCTCATTCTCCAGTCCCCTCTTGACCAACCGATCAATCAAAACAGCCACCCTCTCCTCAGCTTCCGGCTTATACATGATGTTAAAGTGGAAATTACTGTCACCAACGTGACCCAGGGTCGAAAAATCCACCCCACTCTCTTTCATTTCTCGGTGCGACTCTTCCACGACAGGAGTCAGTCTGGACAACGGGACGGCCACGTCCGTGCCCCACATGCGAATGTCATCTCCAATTTCACCATACGCGTAGTCAAGGCAAATGTAATGGGCGTTCTTGCGCAGACTGAAGAGCTCGTCCTGCTCCGCTTTGTCTTTGGCAAAGACGAATTGCTGACACCCATTCTTGTCTGAGATGGTCTTAGCTTCCTTGACAAACTCGGACAAAACAACGTCATTCAAAGCACCAATTTTCAAAAACAGCGAGGGAGTTTCTTGCCAGACTTTAGATGCCGTTCCGCTGTAGTTGATAAATTTCATCATGTTCGAGTCCAGCATTTCCATCGCCTGAAGCTTTAGACCTGCACGCAACAGACCGCTCACAGTATCAGTGACTTGTTGAATAGAAGTGAACTGGGCGATCACTGCAGTTTCAACCCTGGGCTTTACGTGAACTTTGATAGTTGCTTCTGTAACTATCCCCAAAGTTCCTTCACTGCCCACAATAAGGTTGGTCAGATTATAGCCGGCGCTGGACTTTCTGGGACGTTGCTTGGTCTTCACAACAGTTCCATCAGCAAGAACAACAGTCACACTGATAACGTTTTCCTTCATTGGTCCATATGCCACGGCATTGATTCCCGATGCGTTCGTAGCGATCATTCCACCGATGAAAGCATTGGGAGCACAATCAGAGCCTAGAATCAGTCCCTTTGGAGCCAAAACACTGTTGACTTCCGCGTAAGGAATTCCAGCCTGGACAACCACATCAAGGTCTTCCTCATGAAACGCCAGGAACTTGTTCATCTTGCGCAGGTCGACGCACACGGCCGGCTGTCTTGTAGAGTATATGTGCCCCTCCAACGAAGAGCCAGCTCCAAAGGGGACAACAGGCACACGGTATTTGTTAGCTATTTTCAGAAGCTGGGAAACATCCTCTGTTGACTCAGGAAACACCACACAGTATGGGTATTCCTCGGGCTTGGGCAGGTGATGCGGGGAGGCTGGATTAATCGCGTGGGCCCGTAGATCGGAATCCAGCGTGCTGACATTGGCCTCACCAATGGCTATAGCAAACTCATCCACAGCTTGTTGAAACTCAGCCTTGCTGCAGTACACCGGTGGCTGGAGATAATTCAGAGGAAGAGTCGACTTGTTGAAATCGGTCGAGTACTTTGAGCTCTTCGTGCCGAATATATCGGACAAGTTGAACCCCGCGAGAGCCAAGGCACTGCCGTACAGAACCAGATTACGAGCCTTTTTCGGACCCTCCGAGCCGCCTTTGTTGGACGTGGATGAAAATCTCAGGGACCTGGATCCAGAACTCCTCGGTGACAAATAACCGAGCGTTAACCTAGTCGCAAAGGGCCTTTTGTTACCCAACATTGATGGTCTCATTTCTTCGTTTAGCCGGTGTAACCACTTCCAATTCACGCCGAGCTTCTATTCTCCCGGATTTCTCTGAATTATATTGCAATAATGAGGGATTTAAACGTTTTACATTGTGTCGGTCATTTAAACGGATCTGTGCGAGAATGAGGGAGGGGGGAGGGGTCCGGGGTGAGACCTGCAGCGTAATTTTCTGGGGAAGATGCTGTGGCGGGTCTCGGCTCAACATTGGCCCTTTATTGTGTGTCCCACGACCGTGAGCGTTACAGCTTACCTGTTTCTATCTATGCATGAGTGATATTTATTTCGAGTACCTTTGCATACACTACACACATGTTTTCTCACATACACTATTGAAAATCCCACAAACGGCCGAAAGCCTTTCGGCTCTCTGCCTTGCATGCTCGCTAGAAGTACTCTTGCAGTCTCCTTGTGCTGCTTCTCCAGCCTCTACCAGTGCCCCTAGGTTCATCTCTGAACTCGACCAACTGGCCTTCGGCGAAACTGGCCTTCGGCGACGGGCGCCCCCCCACATTGGCAGATCTTCGAAAGACTTTCAAAGATTTAGAAGAAGTACTCAAATGTCTGCAGGCTAGTTGTCCCTCCAACACAGTTTTGGGAGGACGGCCTTAGGATTTCTGATGTATCGCACTGCCTCCGCGCACACTTCTTCAAAGGGCCAGGCCTAATATTCGAATCTTGATGGCTCTCGCCGCGTATATTTGTGGGGTGGTGGTTTTCACCGTGTATGAGCCGTGTACAGTTGCGTCGGCGTCTGCTCAATGAAGGTCATTGTGGAAACCTGCGTGTTCAAAGACGTTGGCTGGTGATTCGAGAACGGCACTTGCGAGAGCGGCACTTGCGAGAGCGGCACTTGCGAGAAAGACGGCTGGTAGCTCGGAAATGGCCCTTGTGTGAAAGACGGCTGATAGTTCGGGAATGGAACTTGCGTGAAAGACGGCTGGTAATTCGAAAACAGCACCTGTGAGTTCAGAGACGGCCGGTAATTTGGGAAAGCGTTCCAAAACTGTGCCTGAGAAATCGGCTGGGAGAATGTCAGCGTCGTGATATGTTTCGTACTCTGTGTGTATGTGATCTCCCCTTCGTGTATTGCCTCCGTCTCAACGGTCTTTTGTTCATCTTGCGTCTCGTCGACCTCCAATTCTCCCGTCGCCTGGGTCTCTGAGAACACAGCCGCCCGTGTAGCCTGCATCTCTGCACGTCGCGCCGCGTTGCGCAACCGCACATTGTTGAGTGCTGGTCTTCCACGGGTTGGGAGAGTCCATGCGGGGGCTAGAGTTCTCAATTCACGGGGCATCGGCGGCACATCACCAGGTTTACATAGATGCCACTGCTGATGAAAGAGCTCGGGCTCCAGCCGCTTTACGGAGTCCAGATACTTTTCGATGATGTGTTCGCACGGCACACCCGCTGTGCCAATGGAGTTGCAGTTGCAATTCAACTGCAACTGGGATCTTCCACCTTGAGACCCTTTCCGAGCTCTTAGCTTTTTTATAACCTTGTCGACGTATGTGATGACTTTCCGACAAACTTTTTCCGTGAGGGGATTACAAAAAGGTGATTGCAATGGCATTCGGGTGCAATGCTCTTTCGCCAGTCTGTACTGATTTTCAATATATTGCTTCTCGAGGGCTATCCCAAACTCGCGCATAACCGTTAACAGATTATTGTCCCTGGTGCACAGTCTCTTTTTCAGCCCAGCATGCCCGCGCGTTGTTCTCTTCTCCCAGATACAAAAACTGGGATTTGTGAAGTTGAAGAAACATCTCTGGACAATCTTCAAGCCACTCCTTCTCAATATATTTGATGAGGTTCACAAATATTGGCGCATTGTACTTCTCTTTGAAGCGGCCCCAACACAGGTCTAACCGCGTCTTGGAGTCTGCATTCACAACGCTCTCCCATTGTATTTTCATGTGATCCCACGCCTGATCTGTTAGTGCCTTAATCTCGTCGGCGATTTCCTGCTCTGTCAAAAGTTCCTCGTTTCTAAATGGGTCCACGCCAAGCCCAAGGTCTTCAGGGACGGCTCCCATTGTAGTGCGCGCATCAGCGATGCACTTCTTCAGAAGCGGCTTGGCATGCACCTGTACACACATATTTACATGCCAAATGCAAGGGATCATGTTGGTGTTAGGAAACACGCGCTTAGCAGCCTTCATGAGCGCGCGTTCCTTATCCGTAAGTATGGTTTGAGGATGTGGCAAATCGAAAAGGTCGAAAACTGCTTTGAGACAGTCCAACATCTTCTTATATGTTTCCTCCTTTTCGTTACAAAGAAAGGCTAGCGCCACAGTAACGTTTTCTCCTGCACATGTATGCCCGGCAATATCGAGGAGAGGCATGTTGTGCTCCTTTGTTTTTTTTTAAGTGCAGCCCATTGACAGCACATGCGGGTGTCGTTTCAGCGTCTCCACGCCGGTGTGATGAATAGCGAACACATTAAGAAAATGATCACCATCATCTGCATCACATTGCACCTCCCACTGTCCGTCTTTGGGTAGATCCATAAGAAGCGCCTGTAGCGGAGTTCTTCCGGCAAGCATCTCGGCATTATTTACCGTCCGGCGGTTATAGATGTCCTGGGGTATTATGACACGTTCCGGATCATTCGCCCGTAACATATCAATACTCTGGCCGCTCCTGGTCTCGCGTTCGAAAGCTTCATCAATCATGGATGCATTGGTAGCGAGCTCTCGGTTACGGTGGACGTGCTTAGATGATATCGACTTCGGATTGTGGTTATGCTGCGCGTTTTTGATGACGATTTCCCAGAGCTGAGTTGCTTTGCGAAGTACTAAGCTGATCGCAAACGGACACTCAGTCGAGTTACTGAGAGCCGTGCGTTGGCGAGAACCGTGCACACGGTTGCGATACTTCCTCGCACGAGCACAATAAAGCTCAGCATGACGACTGTTCGAGTGACCAGTTGTAACAGAGTAACCCTGTGTTCTCGTGAACTGGTCGATCGCGGCCTTAGCAAGCTCACGGCTCGCATAAAGCGCTCCAGTAGGCGGGGGTTGCATCAACGATGTAGTTGAAGGACCAGTGGGAAGGGTTGATTCGTCGGCCGAGAGTTCTTCGTCGGTCGGTACACCTGAAGGACTGTCATAGCCTCGCATTGATTCGTTCAATTGTGCTGCAGGGCGCAAGTTCGCTCAGTATTAGCATATGAACATCTTGTCGTCTTTCGTGGTATTACTTACGTGAGTAGCTGTCATTGTCTATATCAGATCCGGAGAAGCCATGCCAAACGTCATCGATTTTGGAATAATGAATAGAGTGGTAGGCAGAAGATAGACAGCGATTTGAACGAAAAGTAAACAACGCGTTCAACGCGACCCAGGCGTTATCCATCAGGGTAAGAGTGTGCAGGCTCAAGTTAGAAGCCTGGGCTGTTTCGCTCTAATCCCGTACGCGCAGGGATTTTTGCAAAAAGTGTGGTGGATACAAATGTACTCTTTATTTCTGTCGCTTTAGCGCCAGAATTAACTTTGCAAGTGAGCGCTGCTTGTAGAACCCTGATTCTGCAGACCCTGATGATGACCGACAAACGGTCCTGAGCGATTCGTACAACGGGCTATCGGCTAGTCCTGTATCTCTCTCGTACCGCGACAATATATCGGTATCTTGAAGCTGCCTCTCAGACCTTGAGAGCACTCGGTATACTAGAGTGTAAACTCTAGCAGAGAGTTTAACATCATTGAACGACCCCAGAAGGTCTCCGATGTATTCCGGCCGATCAGCCACCTGGAGACCCCGCACAAGATAAAACACGGTCTCTTCATTTGGCCGAAGCCCCTGCGCTAGAAGGTTCGAGGTAACACGCAATGCTGTTAGCACGTCCCCGTTTCCACTCATGCAGGACAGAAACAGATTCAAGGACAACGAGATTCTCGGGCTCACTTTTGCTCCAGCTTTATTGAAGGACATCAGGTTGATTGCCCTGAGGACGTTTGACTCTGTGAAGTCAAAATTCGATCGCAGGAGATCAAGAAACACAGGAAAGTCTGTCACCTTTAGATTCTTACACCTGGCTATCATTAAATCTCCAAAATGACTGTCGTTGATCACCTTCAAACCTTTTTTCTTTGCAAAGGCTTCAAAGAGCAATACTGCAAACATGTCTCTCGTTCGGGCGCCCAAATAGAGTCTGCTCGCAAACATGTAGTTTTTAACCCATGCAATGAATGTGGGGTCTCCGTTCCTTGCTGCAATTTGGCAAGATTCAACCATTTGGGCGTCGGTCGCGAAGAAATGTGGCTCTGTGTTCATATGTTTTTCCCACAACCAGTGAAGCATGCGATGATCTTGGAGATGCACAGCCTCAGTGAACAAAGAGGTCAGAATTTGGCTGTTTGGTGCCATTTGCCCAGCTTTGTAAAGTACAACGGTCACACCAAATGCATCTTCCACCATATCCTTAGCCAAAAGATGGTGTAAAAGAAGCTCGTAGGGAAACCGGTCAATCTGAACTCCTGCCCCAAGAGCTTGCTCCAGGACAGATATAGCAGATGAGTACTTCCCCTGGGCTATGTGCATGTGTATCAGCAGACTGGATATTCCTGGACTGAGACCATCAAAGGACTTGATATGTGTAGTGAGTGATGTGTTGATGTAAGGAATCCAGTAAGTGTACAGCTCTGTCAGTCCTTCTGAGGGAAGTTGTGCCAGCTTTGACAGCTTGGATATTATCCCATAGAGTATTCTTCTTCTGGCTTCAATATTCAGAGTCTCATCCCCGAGCATCGTAGCCATATAGCGAAGCTTCGCACCATCCAGCGTGAAGCTGTTCAGCCCCAGCAGTACCTCGGATAGCCTCAGCAACTTTTTCGAGTCACTGGCGGACAATCTCTCTATGGCTCTTTCTATATTTTTGCCGCTGACGGTGTTTTCCTTGGTGTGAGTTAGTCCACACCATGATAGGGCAGAGAGAACATCAGCACTGACTGGGGAGTTCAGCGATAGGTTTGCAGATGATGAGCTATGCCGCAAGTATGCAAGAACCGGCGGTCGAAAACACCGGCCGGGTGCCCGACACAAGCAGTGGCATAAGGCCCTGGACCTCTGCATATATTCGAGTTGACAGTAGGCTGCGCCCTCTGAGACCACTTTCAGGGCACCTGATATGGCTAATGGTTCCTCACTGTGTTACAGCTCCCAAAACGTTCACTAAACACACGACTTTTTTTGACTGAAAAACGGACAAAACCCTTCGAGTCGCTGGATTGGTCTCCACGATACGGGTAAAGTGCCAGCAGAAACACAGTCAGGCAAAATGTTCAGGTCGGCCTCGGTCAGAAACGTTAGCATAAGGCCAACACGTGCGATTTATCCAGTAAGTTAAAGTCATTCGCTTCACTCTTTTCTAGCATCAGCCATTAACATAGTCGACAGAATGCACTTTTGACTGCAACCAGAAGTCCGCTAGGTGGGTTACCCAAATATGGCCTGATTGGTATCAACGCCGTGCGTCATAACTCAACAACTCCTCCTCCGGAGTTTGGCAAAACTCTCACCTCATTTGACTCTTCGGACATTGTTGAAAAGGCCACGACACTGACCCACGATCAGATCGGGTACCTTCAATCAGTGGGACTGGCAGAGTCGTGGTGGTACTGGCCGGCTGATTTCATACAGCAAATGATTGAATATACCCACGTGCTGACGGGGATGCCTTGGTGGGTGGCTATTCTGGCTACGACTATTGGAATTCGAGTCGCTGCCTTTCCTCTATTTGTGAAATCGGCCGACATGATGGCCCGCTCAGCCGCGATCAAGGACAAAGTTACCGCTGCAAATAACGAGATCAAACTTGCCCAGCTGTCGGGAACTGTGCGTGACCAACAGCTCGCGAGAACTAGACTCACTCAGATGTACAAACAGCATGGCATCAAGTTCAGATGGTTTGCGGCACCTGCTGTTCAAATAGCGCTGGCTATTGGATTTTTCACCGGTATTCGCGAGATGGCACTTTTGCCAGTTGACGGATTCACAACTCAGGGTTTCGCATGGTTCCAGAATCTGGCTGAAGCTGATCCGTACTGTGGACTACAGGTTCTGTCCGCTGCTATGTTCATGACTTCGTTCAAACTCGGAGGCGAGATGGGAATGAATCAGTTCTCTCCCCCCGTGCGGAAGATGATGCTCTTTCTGCCTCTGTTGTCAATTCCCGCAACTATGAACCTTTCCTCCGGTGTCGTCCTTTACTTTGTGGCTAACGGTTTTTGTTCCCTCCTTCAGAGTCAGATATTCCGCTCTGAAGTATGCAGAAGGAAACTGGGGATTGCTCCGATAGTGAAGCCGGATCCTAACCAGCCCCAGCAGACGTTTGCTGAAAAGATTGAAGAGATGGCTACCAAGTGGAGAGAGAACAGCAAGGCCAAAGTTGATCAGGCCGAAAAGGTGCAAAAGACAAACGAGCAAGTTGCCCAGAGGATGCAGCGCAACAGGGTAGTTGTGAGAAGGAACGCGAAAAGTAAGGGGAATGCAAAGAAGTGAATTGCCACCGACCTGTAAATACTATTTTATTAGAAGATGATATCCTGTATGTACAACAATTGAAGAGGTAACGATGTCGACATCCTCCTACTTCGAAGACGCAACTACTGACCGTTGGTGTCTCCCCACCTGTAAATATTCCAGCCCAGGCTCAAACTAGCATTCGCATAGAGTTCAACACACTGATCGTCACCAGCGGCCCCGGCCCCAACGACAAGAGGCAGGAAGTGCTCGTTCGTAGGATGCGACCTCCGATACAGATCTCTCCACTCGTCCTCCGTTTCCAGCTTCTCAAGCTCGGCCAGAACAGCGGGTCCGCTATATCCCGTCAAGATCTCAGTGACGACACGATTGAAAGGTCTGACGTACGGCATCAGCTGTTCGGGATACCTCATTGAGGTCCCGAGATCGCGGAGGTTATGCACCGACATGCCTGAGCATATTATCAGCCCGCCTTTATCTCTATACTGCGACAAGATTTGGCCCAGCTTGAAGTGAACACCGACATCGGGCGAGGATGTCAGGGATACTTGAACCAGCGGGACGGCAAGGTCCCATGTGCCAGAGTCAGGAGACTTGGAGTCGGTGAAAGCAACTTTGAAGGGGACCCACACTCCGTGGTCAATACCGCGCACCGTCGTCTTTGCATCAAACCCGTCTTTTGCTAGAGTGTTTCCAATATTCTCAGCCAGGCTTTTGGAGCCTGGTGAATGGAACTGCTCTTCGTACATCCGGGGAGGAAACCCGTAGAAGTCGTAGATCAGCTCATTGTCCGATGGATCCAGTTTCGTGCTCTTGCTTACAAGAGCTTCCGCAGGATACGATACCTCCACCATATTTGCTCCGTCAGATTGCCAGTGCGCTGACACAACGATTATGAAGTTCGGCTTCAACTTAGTCTTGATCAGGGCTCCCGTCTCTTTGACTTTCAGGAATGCACCTACATCTCCACCAAACTCTTCCTCGGGGTACATGAAAGTTGGCCCGCCGTGGCTGAAGAAAAACACAGGCGATCGACTTTGCGAGTCTCGAAAATGGTACTCCTGGCCCATTGTGCTTGCTGCTGTTGTAGTCATCGCAGAAATTGTAGCCTTCTTAGAATTGACAGAAACGGTTGCGACTTTAGGAAACGAAGAGAATAATGTTTGAAACCACCGGGACGAGAGAAAAGGCATCAACACGACAATCGCAGATGCAGTTGCCCACAAATGCCAGTTCATGTAGGATGCTGGAGTATAACATGATAACAGGTTACTTAAAGCATTTCTTCCCCGGATCCAGTTCCTTATATCCTCAGTGCCTGAGCCATACAAGTGCACAGAGAGAGTCTTAGTCAGATTAGAAATTGGGGAATTGACACGACCTTAGTCAGCTGGCTCTGCACAGCCTTGTACTGGCCGGAGACCTCTGGCTTTGTGCAACTTCCAAGCGAGTTTGCTATCAAATGGGGTTCGAAACTCCATTTTCAGCTGGAGAATAAACATACGGTGGCATCACACTCAGTCAATAAATAGACAAATAAATAAATATGTAAATAAATAGTGCAGTAACAGTCTAGAACACACAGAGGATACAGAGGACACAGTCCTTCAATCGCAGCATGCTTCCAAACGGCAATTCCCTTCCTCGAAACCCCAAAACCTTTATCACAACAGCTCATCATCCTAATTGACAGAACTTTTAATCACCTTCTCGATCTCCGTCTCAGCCACGCCCTCGAGGTTGGTCTTCACCTCCACGCCCTTCTCGAGTCGCAACGTAAGGCTTGGGGGAATACCATAGGCTTCTCTCACCAGTATATGCAGATTTGGATTGGCCTTTTTCAGCTCAGGGTAAGACGTTGTAAGAAACTTTCTGTTTGATTTTCGGTTTTCGTTAGTTGGTTTCAAAAGACATGTAAAAAGCTGCTCATCATCGAACTCACCTCAAGGGCACGGAAGCCTCACCCGTCTGGGAAAGAAAAAACCGCAATTCCTTCACTGCCTTAGGCAGGGCAAACCTCGCTGACATTCCAATATAGGTGGATTTGATGCGAATATATTTCTACCCCTGCAAAGCGTTCAACGAGGATGATCGCGATGTTGAAGCGTTTCCAATTGGCCCCTCTCTTCCCGGCCATCAGGGCCACAAACCATTTTTACAAATACACGACTGTATCGGTAGCGCTAACGAAGTGAGGATAGTCCGGTTATATTTTTGCTCCACTACATCAAAACCGTTTTGACTGAACAATGGTTATTGACCAGACCTTTCAGGATGCATCTGCGTTACTCAAGGCACGGCGTTTTGAGAGGCTGAGTGGGTCAACCGTCTTCCTTGCGTTACTCACCCTAACCGGTGGGCCGGATCCAGCGCGAGGGAGTTGAGGACCCTCCACAATTATCTCGTCGGCCTCGCGGTCATTCAGCGTTCGAGCCGTCAAAACCGCTCATATCGCACTAGACTCAAAAAATACTCAAAACTTGCAGGAAATGTGTACCTTTCGAGAATAACCAATGAAGCTGGAGCTGGTGAGGGCGCGTTTGTGTCTCGTTGCCATGTAGCGATTTGGCTCGATCTAGAACGGCTCGCCACGTAAACAGCGTACATCGATCGCCTGCGTCTTCGCAATATTGGTCATTAGTGGTGACTCGTGGGGGGTTCACTGCTATTATTACGACTACTAATTGTGACATGGCCAAAGTTGCCCGTCTCATGGGCAAGGGGCGAGACCGAGGCACAGACAGTCTCGTTGCAAGCCATTGTACAAAAGTGCCCGAAAGGGATGAGCCACATGCTACACAGAGGATCCGGCGGCAGCCGAGTGCGGCCAGCTAAACAATTGAAAAAAAAAAATCGAAAAAAATCGGACCTCATCGCAGTTGGCGCAGGCTGACTTGAACTGTTTTTGGCTCAAAAAAAGATTTAATACAAATTGAATCCTCTGAACACGCCAATTTGTATTGGCGTGTTCAGAGGACACAATTTGTATTGGCGTGTTCAGAGACTCGGTAATTTAGAAAATAGACCGGCCAGCATACTGTTTCATTATTATGAACTGTTATCAAACTGTGAACTTCGGTGATTCCCAGAAATTCAACTGGGCTTCTCTTCTTTCTTAAAAGCGGAAGGACCTGTAAATCGACAATAAGCCCTCATGTGAAAATAGAGGTGTGCCGTCTGCCGCACAACACCTCAACTCCGCATTTCGACGTGCATGTTTTGACCAGGGCTGAAGAAAAATTGTCCTATTGTTGGAGAATGGCGAATGGCTGACGCATGGTTCTTTTTATATATAAATAATTGTGTTCTCCCTCCGGGAATACCGTATAGCGTGGTTCCCTAGCTACAGACACCTTTCAAACAATGCAGAATACCAACAGAGCCAGAAGATACTCACAGGTGGACGCTCCAGCACCATCGAGCACCACTACAGACCTTAAGACCGTCTCGGCTTCCCTCGTCTACGTCTGCTCTCTTGCGTACTTGATATTCAGCGAGGGACACATCATCGTCTAAGAGCTGGAGGCACAATACAGCGTCTTACAGTATGAGACAACACGGCTGGCGTGGGCCAGCCGAGGTTTATTCTGGAAGCGAACCGGATCGGTGACAATGGGGAGGAAACTTCAATGACCAAACTTATAACGAAATATGTGGCGTCTTGTTCTTTTTGACACAAGCGCTAAAGAAACTTAATACAACTGATGAACTATATTAGGAAGAGGGTATATGAGTACAAACACGGATTGGCCCACCGTGGCCCATGATTAGAAAGCCTGAACAGAATGAACAAGAAAAGTAAAAGTAACGATGTAGTATCAGCTGCTTTCCAACAGCTGGGAAGTGTCCTGCGAGTGTGTAAAAACACAAAGATTTAATCAAAAAAAAAACAAGAAAAATGGCAACTCACGCGTTCCATTCATTATGCAAGCCCTCGTCCGCGTCCTTAGTTTTGTCGGCGCTCAAATCGCTTTGTGAGCCTCGCGGCACAGGAAGGGAGAATGACTCTTCGGCAGTGACGTCTTCGCCTCCAGCATGGCCAAAAGCGTCCCTCCCAGTATGTAGTGAGACTTTATCCGGAAGACTAAGAGACTCGTCTGAGCCACCTCCTTCAGGTGTTTTTCTCGAATTCTTGTTGTTGTTCCTTAAAGGGGAACTAGTCTCCGAAGCAGCAACCGCATCAACTAGCTGCTTCTGAGAGGCATCTCCACCTTGGCTCACTGGAGTTGAGATGTCATTTTCGCCTATATCGAGAATCGAGGGGCGCTTGGCGTAAGAGTACTCGCTCGACTCAGCATCGCCTTCTTCTCCCTCTAGAGGAGAGCCCGATTGCGAATGCGAGCGCTGAGGCGTAGCAGGAGCAGCATCAGGTGTGACGTTTTCAGTCTCGGCCACCTCCGCGAGTGTATCTGGCTTGTCCGTCTCTGTGGCATCGTCGAAACTATCTTCACCTTCCTCGAAGGGACTGAAAGGGTCAGCGCATTGCGCAATCAGATCGTCTAGGCCTCCACCTGACCAGCCTTTCTTTGCTATGCCCTCGTATATTTCCACTTCGGCCCTCACGACGGAACTCGCGCGACTCAAAATCTGCGAAGCCGACTCCTGTACTTGCTCAAATGATGACAGGTAATAATCATGCTTGAGCTTATCAATTTCATCAAGCTGAGATGCCAGCTGAAGTAAATTACTCCTGTAAGTCATGATATTCCGTGTTTTTTTCTTTGAGAATTTGATATTGTCCACTTCGTTTTGCTTTAGGCGCTTGACGTTTTCCTTGACCACCTTCCTGAATGTCGCATCTTTCTCTGTATAGCTGGATTGAAATTCATCGATTATAGCCACCACCGGCTTCTCGAAGCTTGTTTGGATGCTTTGGGCCAAAATCTGTTGATGGTTGCTCACGAGATAATGCAAACCACCAGCATTCATCAGCCCCTGCGAAGCAGTTCCTGACCCTTTACACCGAGCACACTCTTCCAACGCCCGACCAAACTCACTGGCCGCGTTGGAAACTACCATTAGACTCTCACGATATGCAGCAGCAGTCTTCACCAGCTCGTTATAGCATCCCACTGTTTCGTTCACATCATGACTCGTTATTAAAGTGGGCAAATCCAACGCCGAAACTGTCGTTGACGCTATGCTGCTGAGCGTGTTGTACGATCCGCGCCTCGAGAATCTGCCCGAGAGGGATGACCCGATACCCGACTGCTGTCTCGTTGGTGACGTTTGGCTCGACTTGGATACCGGCGAGACCGGTTCTGCAAAATGATGTTTATTGAAATTCCTCGGCGAGCGAGCAGATGAAATACCAGACACCGTAGTTGCGCCCGAGGGGGCCCCTGTGCCATTCACATAGGAATAGAATTCCGATAGGTGAGGAGGGGCCCTCCTCATCGGCGACGCCTTCTTGCCGTACGAATCGTAAATGGCTGACATTCTTTTTTCAGCTTGTGAATACGTCTAGGGGAGAAAAAAGTTGACAAAAACACCCTTCGTGATTATTTTGCACTTTGGGAGATGGGGGGAATGTTGTTTGCTGGACGCAGACGCCGTTGTCACCTGGTTTCGGAGCTTGCTGGAATACGGCACACCAAGGTAATATGAAGCCTCGATAAAAATACAAACAGCAGTATATGCTTTACCAGATGGATCAAACTAGGCTGTTTCCTATAAGTATCAAAGCAAACAGTTGGAAGACAATTGTGACCTGTACAATGGAGTTCAACCCGATTGTTGTGCTCAACAGCGCGAGTATCTTTCCTCCTCAGTAAGTAGGGCTCATACCAAGTCGTGCATCACTCATATATATCGCTCGAGAAAGTGTTTTTTCAGCGGCCTCAACAGCTCGAAAGAGGTATCGATTGTGTGGGTTCATAAGACGAGTCCTTGTGGTCATATCAAACAGGGTCACCAATGAGGGAACACTTGAATCTTATATCGGTGCTGCATAGCTGGCGTGTTACCTCGTTCAGGTCGCACCGCGCGGTTTCGGGCTGCGAGGGGTTGTTACCCATCTGCCGCTCGTTCTTTTCGACGACTACCGCACCATATGCCAAGGTAAAGTCCTCACCCGGTCGCGACACGGTCAAGCCATTGCTTTCCAGGAAGACATTTCTGATAGACTCTTACAAGCACTTCCTTGAAAGCAATGAGATTGTCTTGTTCCTACACCACAACAATCTCGTCAAACAGGACAATACGAGGTTCCGCAATGAAATTGCAAAGGCTGGCGGAGAGTTGCGGATGGTCAGGAACCGATTGCTGAAAATATATCTGCGGGCTCAGAATCAACCCGATCCAGCAAGTAAGGCGGCTCAGCGGTACATTAAGCAGAACAACGCAAGTCATCCTCTCGAACCGCTTTTAAATGGACCTTCAGCTCTTCTGCTGATCAAGAATATGGATCCACCCGTGCTGAAAGAGGTGCTGAAGAAGATCAAGGCTGCAAATGAAAAGCTCTTCGTTGTGGGTGCCAAAATAGGGAACGAAGTGTACGACACGAAACAAGTTGACGAGCTCAAAGAGCTTCCCACAAAGGAAGAGCTGCAATCACAGCTTGTGGGTGTTCTTTCCATTCTGGGTGGTTTGGGATTGGTTCAGACCCTGGAATCGGCGTCAAAGATGATCTACTTGACTTTGGATGCTCACCGAAAGGACCTGGATCCTGCTACCGAAAAGACGACGCCAGCTGAGACCGAAGAAGCCGCCAAGAAGGAGCCTGAAAGCTGAGTGAAGAATAGCAGATTTGGTGAATAACCAAGCTGCTTATGTACATATCAAAATATTGTCATCTTATGCCCATTATCTTAGCAGAAACAGCGGTATTGATCCGAGTCTTTCTATTTGCCCGTGTTACCAATGACAGTGCCAAAGATGAGCTTCAGAAATTTTTTCTGAGTATTGATGCTCCAGACATCTATAAGCTACGAGATACGAGCTGGTCATAGAGAATGTCGGCTTCTGATGCAAAGATAGAAGACCCGGTGGATACAGTCAGTGAGCTGGAGGTGGTTCGCAAGCGCAAGAAGTACCGCCTCGAGCAGGAGCAGAAGCGGAAGACACTGAAGCATGCTCGGTTCGAAGAGCTCGAGTCCTCCGTTGAGCCCAGCGCCAGCGGGGACGCCAACATAGAACTGCCCCGTAAGAGGTTTTACCGGCAGAGAGCGCACTCAAACCCGTTTTCGGACCATCAGCTCGAGTACCCCAGGTCCCCTGATGCCATGGAATGGGAAAAGTTCTATCCTGGGTTTGTTAACTCGGAGACCGGGAAGCTCTCGACGCAAGTGGAGATCGCAGATATTGGATGCGGGTTCGGTGGGTTGATGATCGACCTGTCGCCCTTGTTTCCGGAGACACTCATATTAGGCATGGAGATCAGAGTGCAGGTGACGAATTACGTCGAGGACAGGATCATTGCCCTGAGGCAGAAATTCGCAACCGAGTCAACGAAAAAGATGTATCAGAATATCAACGTGATTAGAGGAAATGCCATGAAATTTTTGCCGAATTTCTTCCATAAGGCACAGCTGAGCAAGATGTTCTTTTGCTTCCCTGATCCTCATTTCAAGCAGAGGAAACATAAGGCGCGAATCATCACAAATACTCTTCTCTCCGAGTACGCCTATGTGCTGAGGGAAGGCGGCGTATGTTACACTATCACAGATGTGCTCGACCTGCACGAATGGATGGTAAAACATCTGGAGGAGCATCCCATGTTTGAGAGGCTCCCGACCGAGTGGGAGGACGAAGACGAATGCGTTAAGGTCATGAGAGAGTCTACGGAAGAAGGCAAGAAGGTGGCCAGGAACAACGGGAGTAAATACGTTGCGTGCTACAGGAGACTACCGGATCCTGAATTATGACTTACTGCATACTGTACAATAATCAAATCAAGCATTTTTATCTTATATCGTGATTGAAGATGAGAAAGTTTCGGAAGGAAAGGAATGGAATGTTAAAAAAAGGTTAGAAAACAAGAGAAAGCACAAGACTATTCTCGCCGAATATGTATATCTGTAGCATCTGCAGAAACCCATCATTTTCAGTTGTGCGAGGAAGAACCACCCCCAATGAATCTTTCCTCTTCGTCTGGATCAACGACACTTGCGTCTTCTCCATCAGCCTTTCTTCTAAAAATGGACGAAACGGCCTCACTCCCACGTCTAATGCTGCCTCTAATACTGTTCTGGTCGCTGTTCTTGTAGGCCAGAATTGATGCATGGTCAGGAGGCTCAATGTCCTGAGGTAATATCAGGGGCGACGACTGAGACTTCATGCTCATACTGCTCGACACAAGAGCGTTCAACGCACTGTTGTGTGGTACGTTGTCAACAGAACCTGGTGGAGGTTGTCTCGCGACAGCAGCCGCTGTGCGGAATCTTCCACCGCCAACGCTGACGTTATCATCATCCATCGTGGAACCATACGTCGAGGAGTTCCCATGGAAGCTGTAAGTCGATGACCTATCATCGAACAAGGAGTCCATATCCTCCAGGTGCAGACCACTGGTTTCAGGGTATAAAAAGTAGACGGTGATGACCGATAGGAAACACGAAGATGCGTGAATAAGGTATAATTTCCAGTGAATAGCTTCTAGAAGCACAGGGCTCAGCTCGCCCACGACAAAATTGGCGGCCCAGTTAACTGCAGTTGAAAGGGAAGCGCCCTTTGCCCTCACGCTGAGGGGAAGAATCTCTGGAGGAAAAAGCCATGGAATGGGACCCCAGGAGTAGCCAAAGCCGGCGTTGTATATGATGACAAAAATGACGACAAGGGCTGGAGTATGCTTCACATCTAGAAAACTAGAGTAGGCAACTGCTGATAAAGAAAACCCCATAAGTATTCCACCAGAGACAAGAATGGGTTTCCTTCCCCAATTGTCAACAAGATGCCAAGGTGGGATGGTGCTGAGAACATAAACCAGAGAATTGATACCCGTCATCAGAATTGCATCTCTGCCAACCCATCCGGCCTTTTCAAAAACCATGGGCGCATAGTAGGAAATGACGTTGATGCCGTTGAACTGGGCAAATGCTTGAGCACTCATTGCAATGAACAGCCTCTTAGAGTATCTCCGAAACATCTCAGCATAACCCTTTTCGCCCTCGAGTCTTCCAAGTAGCACGTTCTCTTTGATACTCTTGAACTCGTCGCGCGCCTTGTCGGCGTTTACATTTCCCTCAGAGTACAGGTCAGCGATAACCACAATCCCCTCCGGGTCATGGTCATGGTCTAATAGCCAACGAGGACTCTCCACAATCACGAACGAGCCCGCGAATAACAAAAATCCAATTATGCACTGCACCAGCAGAGGTATACGCCATGACAGATTATTCGGGATGAAAGAACAAAAGTAGTCCGTCCACACAGACGTGGCATACCCCACAATGTTCCCCGTGAACTCGACGCAGGCGAGTTTACCTCTGTTGTGCGGAGGAGAAATCTCAGATTGGTAGATTGGGACGATAGTGGATAGCAAACCCACACCGATACCACTAATGATTCTTCCGACAATCAGATGGTGAATCGAGTTTGAAGCAGTCTGGAAAGCACCTCCAATGATAAAGATCAGCGCACCGTATCTGATCGTGCGCCTTCTTCCAATAACGTCACCAATGTGACCGACATACAAGGATGATACCAGGGCACCAATCTCAAGGATAGCAACCATTGTTCCAATTGTAGCATTGGAGGGATAGTCAAAGTATTCTTTGAAGTATGGGCCCGTGATGACACCCGACATGACCTGAAGGACCTGGTTAGTACTGAAGCTAACAATAAACCCGCAAGGACAACTGGAATTATACTCACTCCTTGATCATAACCAAACAGAAAAACACCCAAACTGACAAAAACACTGGTGAAATAGAGGAGGGGCTTGCCCACAAGTGGACCACTTGGAAGGTCCTGCGTAGCCTCCATTGTAGCACCTGACAATTCTATCCCCTGTTGTTGAATATGCAGGAGTCCTCCGACTCAAGCCCTCAAATATGTTTTTAGAAGAGAAAACCAAAAGTAAAATGAGCGGGAGGCCACTACTGATAGAGCCGATTGATGTAGAAACAAAAGCAGAAACAAAAGCAGAAACAGAAGCGCGACAATCAACACAAAATTGATTCGACCTTCGGATCAGCACACGTAAAAACCAATCTTTGCTTCCTGCCCGGTTTTGAATCTCACAGACAGTTTACTTGGAAGCAGCTTCTTCTGGTTCGAGGCGTAACCAAGACGAAGTGGTTGCACAGGTAAACAACACACACGTACGGCGGCCGTGGCACTCTGGAATCCAGTTGGAGTTCACGAAATACCCGAGGCGAGTGCGAACGCAGCAATTGTCGTGGGGTTATCGATCCCTGACGTCATATGATAAACGCGTCCCTTGTTGTTGTATTCTGTATATTTATTTCATTTTCACATCATATACTAGCATTCCACATATATAAGTTGTCTTCTTCGGCTACAACTGTGAAGTAGGTACAGTCTGGATGTTGAAGGAAACAGAGGGGAACTGAGTTATTTCAGCTCGCACCGTAGCCTCTATCCCAAGACTCGATAGGATTCCTCGTATGATGCCACTAGGAAACCAAAGATACTATGCAAGAGAGGGTATTGTTAGTCATGCACCATTACTGGAACCTTTTCAGGTGAAGAACACTTACGGGTTTAGCCTTTTTGACTGTGTCGGCTAATCCTTCGGGGCTATTCATGTTCAGCAGAAGCCGAAACCTGTTATCAATTAAAACAAACGTGCCCTGGCAAAATAGTTAGGTTAAAGAGATTTCCAGCTTGAAAGTAGGTTCGGAAATACTCACAATGTGGTTAGTCCGCAGATTGTCCATCTGCTTGAGATATAAGAGCTTCCACACGTCCCTGCAGATGAATTTCATTATGTCCAGAACCTCCATGATCTTCAGATTTCCATCATTCTTAAGATATATCAAACAATCCGTCAATTTGAGCCCTATCTCGTAGCCGTAGCTCTCCAATTTGAATATGCTGTTTTCATTCTGCAGGGCATCGTCATCGTCAAGAATCTCCACTCCTCCAGGACGCTCGTTTTCCGGCGCTGTGTCGTCAAGCGCCCTTATCTCCTTGTCATCTGAAATCTCAAGTTTCTCGATACCCAGCGATTCAGGAACAATACCACCAATTCTCTTTGTATCCCGCGCCAGCTTGTTTGTAACCCTGATAGAGAGCGGAACAACCTCCATCAGCAAGTAGTCCAAACAGAGAGCATTAACCTGACCCTTGAACAAAGCGTCATCCACCTCATCGCTAGGAACAGCGGCCACAAGTTTAGCTGAGCTCATGAGTATATTATCGCTCAAACCGGCAAGTGCGTTCTAGTTCTCTGAGTGAGTGATCTCCTCGGGTTGAGCCTCATAGTGATCCAACACGACGAAGCTCCCCTCAGAAATGAGTTTCGCACTCAAACATAAATACGTAACATTTTCACCATATGTAAACATATATTTTTCATAAAGAGCCTAACTGACAGCCTCGCCCCCGCTGACAAGTGTTTGCTCATCAAAGACTTCATCCGGCTTCGTCTCTAAGCGCTTCCATGATCGTATGCTGTTTGACTGCGCATTGACTTCAAATACCCTCAATCGTCTCGTGGTGCCTCCATAACCAGCATACCCACCTTCGCCAGAAGCACCGCCATAGCAAAGCCATATTTTGCTCTCCTTGCCTTCGATCTCCTCTGTGTGGTAAAGACAGTAGTCGTTGCAATGATCATGCCCCACAGACACGACTTTGACACCAATTTTGCCCAGCAAAGTCCTCATGCCCGTGTTATAGTTTGGTGCAGTCACCCCTTCTTTGAGATTGCCAACGAGAGGTCTCGCTCCCTTATTGTCGTTGAAATTAACCTCTCTGTACTCAGGCAGTGGAATGTGGAAAAAAGCCATGGATAGTGGTATGTTTGAGTAAGCGTCGCGCATTGGTTTTGTAGAGGCGTACTTGTGCTGGACAAACTGAAGCTGATCTTCCTTGAGCCAATCGTACCCCGGATTTGTCTTCGGCGTGAGAGAATACTTGTGTGTATCCAAGAAGTACATCGTTAGCGCGGCGCGTTCTTTGTGGTGATTTTGTGGAGCAACTGTAAGCACATAGTTGCCAATACCGCTGACGCTTTCAGGTCCCGCAGACGAAACGCAGTAGGGCATAGAAGAAGCAATTTTCATCAATGTCCGGCGGTCCAAAGAGCCTTCGTCATCGTGATTCCCAAATACAATTGCGTACGGAATCTTTTTCTCTATGAACGGTGCCAAAGATTTGAACAAAGCACTCTCTGCGTCAGGCGCTTCATCTCCAAAAATTTGGTCACCTGAAAGCACAACAAAATCTGGTTTCTCTATGTCAAGCACATGGTAGACAAAGTTTAGAGTCCGAGGGTCCGCAAGACAAACATGATCTTTATCTGTTGGCTCTGGAAAAGTGTCACGACACTTGCCGTAGCCGGTTGAGAAATGCAAATCTGCAACTTGGAGTATTTTGAACTTTCCGGACTGGCCGATCTGCAGCGGAGCGTCTGGGAGAACGGCACGAAGCCCGTCCTTAAATGATAGGTATACTTGATGGTCACTGATGTGCGAGGCATGCTCGGATGATGTCTTCCCGTGGGTGTAGTGAGTTCCTTCGATCGCTAATGGCGTTGGAGTGATGGACCACCCAGGTCTGGGATCAACACAGTCTCTCCCGAACAAAACATTCACGCCACTTACGGCTGTCGATTGCGAGTAGGTTCCAAATCTAACCCAAAGCCCATATTCTTTTTCGACCCATCCCGCCTCTTTGACCTGTGCGTGGCTTGGTATTTTGATGTCATCCTTCAAAGGCGCCGGGCCATTGAAATCAAGCAGGACATTGAGTGGGAAACCTGCTTTATTCCCCGGGATAGCTCTACTCCAATCGCGTACAGCAACACCAGTTATAACCTTTGTCTTCTTTATATCATCAATGTCCGAAACCTTGATGGTACGCGCGTACAGTCCGGTGGAAGTTGTCCATTTCTTTCCAAGAGTGAGGTCTTTAGGAACGCGACTCCAGATGGTTTGTACACCATCAGGCATCTTGTTGTCATTATTCCACGAGCTCTTGAACCGGCACTGCTTGTTGAATTTGTAGCATGTCTGAAAGTGTAGATCGACAATGACTGTATCCTCAGAAGACAGCCCGAAAGAGTGAGAGAGCATATGCTGAATCGAAGACGAGGGTACAGCAACCTTCGTCATGAGGCCAATTCCACATAGGCATCCTAAGGCAAGAGCCAGATATATCAGCTGCCTCAGCCATCGCTTCGATAAGCGTGGAAATCGCACCATGGTCTGCTGTTTGTATAAAAAGCGTGCCAGTGTACTTCTTCTGGAGTTGTCCTCTCTGTACCTTTTGACGAGGCTCATCGCGGCTGATGAGCTTTGGGTCGACCTGCGTCGACTCGTGGTGATTCGGTCCGCAATCCGCGCTACATTGCCACTGTCCGTTGAAATGAAATTTTTTCCGTTCTCCCAATATATATCTTATACCCTTAGTAACTCAGCACAAATTTGAAAAATAGCCGAATCGCCCATGTCTGTTTCAGCTTTCGCCGCCCTCTGGATCGTCTTCCCCATGATCACTTTCTCGCACTGCTGCGGCCGCGCTCGGGCGATGGTCACCTGTTCGTAGCAGGCCTCCCGAATTTGATCCAGGATAGGTATTGCTCTGTTGCCCTGCGAAAGGAATTGCGTAGTGGGGCTTCCTGAGACGCACATCGTCCACGGGCAGGTACTTCTTCCCAATCTTGAGGGACAGGGGACCCTCGAGTCCCTCCAGAGGATCCTTTCCCTTGACAGTTTCTTTCGTTGAATTTCCCTCTTCTGACATGAGAAGACAAGTAGACAAACAGACTGAGAGTGTAAGAGTTAGTTAGAATAGAATCGCATAATGGCTGTGTGGGGAGGCGCTCACGGAAACATACGAGACGGCTGAGTGCTTCTTTACACACGAGTTTTGGCAGACACCTCATCCGGAAGCGAGTTGCTCAGATGAGGCCAGCTTCGATGTGGGTTTAAAGGGTACTGTAAGGTTAGCCAAACTGATCTTGTTCTGGTTTGATGGGCGAAATATAGAAGTCCGAATATGCTGTTTTCGGATTGGCATATCTCGTATACCTCGCTGG
The DNA here is from genome assembly GCA_030557465.1 of Kuraishia cidri. NCBI lineage: Eukaryota > Fungi > Ascomycota > Pichiomycetes > Pichiales > Pichiaceae > Kuraishia > Kuraishia cidri. The sequence goes on from JAKTPE010000012.1 coordinate 148,017, forward strand.
GCGTTATTTTTGCTATTTGTGGCAATCTTCTCATCTCACTGTCGTTGAATGTTCAGAAGCAGGCGCACCATGACATGGATAAACACGAAAAGAGAAAGCGGAAAAGAAGTGGGGTGCCGTCCAGCTCGGAGCCTACGGATATTGCGCACTCAGGCACCGATACAGCGAGCCCGTTGACGCCGACCGAATCATACAGACACAAGGAAGGAGGAGGAAACTATCTGAAGAGCGTGCGATGGTGGATAGGATTTGTTCTCATGACAGTTGGCGAGATTGGAAATTTTGTTGCATACGGGCTGGCTCCTGTATCACTGGTGAGTCCGATGGGAGTGGTCACTATTATTTCGAACTCCACTTTCATCGCCCCGGTTCTGTTCCATGAGCAGATCAAACGAAAGGATATCGTTGGAACTTTCTTCGCGGCTTGTGGAGTGGTTCTGATAGTGCTGAGCTCATTGAACTCGAAAGGCAGCAACGATGATCCTCATGAGGGTATTGATGACCCTTTCCGGTATATTGACTCGATCGTGCTTTCGCTGAGAAGCATGATCTATGTTATTGTCACGACAGGTCTCCTCGCATGCTCGATCTTGTTCATCGCCCAGTGCGCTCATAGCAGATCCATCAAGTATGTGCTGTGCAATCTATTCAGTGTGGCTCTGTTTGGATCTTACACCGCCATGGCTACGAAGCTATTGTCCATGGTGATTGAGTTTACTCCCTTCGATGAGGCAGTTTTGAATTATCGCGTCTACTTGCTCCTCCTTACAATAATCCTCACTTCAGTGTTTCAGATCAGGTACCTGAACAAATGCTTGAGGGTTGCCAACGCTACAACTGTCGTACCTGTTCATTTTGTATTTTTCACAATGTCAGTTTTGGTGGGTTCGATTGTTGTATTTAAAGATTTTGCCGATAAGACCAAGCTGGAGATGGCTGGATTCGCTATGGGGTGCTGTCTGACCTTTTTTGGAGTATTCCTGATATGCGAAAATGAGCCCACAAGAGACGACGGCACCACAAATGCCTTGCGGCATACAGCATTAACAGCACTTGAGGCTCCTGTCATACGCCCTGAGATCGTAGTTTCAGGCACGGACACAATCGACCAAGAGCGAGTGGCTTTGGAAGCGAAGAAGGGTCCTCCGTCGAATCTCACAAATGATACCTCTATGAAGGTATTCGTGCCCAATTCACCTAGATTCTTGGCGGAATATGGGAGTGTGCCACAGCTGGATAACAACGGGTCTTCTGCTTCTTCCATCGTTTCCACTGACTCACAAAACGAAATCCCCGAGGTTAGTGAACGGCACTCGGAGGAATTAGTAGCGAGGAGACCGGATAACCACCACCCATGTGCGGGCTCGGCAATAAAGGCTATGCAGAGCTCCAAATCAACGCCTGAGCTGAACGTTCATCTGAATGGAACCAGGGCGCAAAGCCAGCAGCACAGGTCAGCCGTTCCTGCATGTCAGCGGCAGGAACTCGTCGTTAGAAATACAGAAGTGCGGCCTCCGTTAACTACCCTTGGTAGTTTGGCGTCGTCTTCGGTATGGCTCCAGAAGCTGCTGACCCCCTTGGCGAGGTCTCCCGTCGATGAGCGTGATCATAGTCACAGCGACTACTTTTCCGATAGAACACCAGCCAGGCGAAACAGTCTTTCTGAATTCCACCACCCTGACTGGGACATGGATCCAATACGACACGACATACTGGGCTTGCAAAACAGCCGAGCTGCTATTCTTGGAAACGGCTATTTTGTCATGTCTGGGACAGGAGGTTTGATTGTAAATGCTATCATGGGGCTTGATGATGAGACAGATGAAGACGAGAACTATGCAGCTCACGGAGAGACGGCGAGCATCGTTTGATGACGGACCTGAACTTACCTCAAATAGAGCTTTGATGTATTGTCATAACCTTATTAAGCGCGTTTATAAATATCGAACGGTTATTATGATCCTGTATTACTTTTTATTCTTTGGAAACAATGAGCGGACTAATGAACTGGTGGGTAAGAAGTTCCGCCGCAGTTGCTCGATTCATGTAGTCTACCTCGAATGTGAGCATGAGGAAGGCACGAGCATCTTCAGTAGCCCATGCCGGTATTTCTGGCAGCGTCAACGTGCCAATCTTGAAAATAGCCTGCATTTGACTAAAGTCAGGGAACGGATGCTTCCCGGTGAACATTTCAACTATAAGACAGCCCACTGACCATATGTCGGCTTTATCAGTATACGCTGTTTGCTTGACTACCTCTGGAGCCATCCAGTATACCGAACCTTGCAGGGACGCCCTCCTTGCTCCCGCACCAGTACCGGTGGTGTTGACAGATGTAGTTGATCCTGTTTCATTTAGGCCATCCACACGCTTTGAAATACCGAAATCGCTGATTTTCACCGTACCGTTGATGTCAATCAGGATGTTGGCGCCCTTGATGTCTCTGTGTATGATTCCCTCACTGTGAAGATATCTGAGCCCGACTAAAATTTGCGAGACAAAGTTCCTAATCAGGGGCTCTTCAAATGGACCATAGTTGTTCAGCATCGAGGACACGGAACCACCAGGGATATACTCCAGGAAAATGTTGAGATGCGCATTGTCCGAGGACGAGCCCAAGTACCTCACGATGTTCTCATGGTTAAGGTACTTCAATAAGGACATCTCCTGCTTTAATGCGTCTATCATTGCTCTCTTGTGCTGCTCCGTCGCCGAGCCCTCGCTCGGCATTTCGACCTGTTTCACAGCCATGAGCTCACCCGTCAAAGCATTGAGGCCCAGAAACACCGTTCCGAAACTGCCTGCACCGATACGCGCTCCTTTATGCCAGTGCTGTGGTCCCTTGTCTTCATCGATTGACAACTGCTTCAGTATGTCAAAGTCGTCGGCGCCCTCATCGCCATCGTCGTAGTCGTCGCTGAACAGTTCAATGATCGAGGATGCACGCTGAGACCCAGGAGACGCAATGACTGCTGAGAGCCGGGAAGATGCAGCCGCTGGAGCAGACACCGCTGGAACAGACACGCCACTCTCGCCGCTTGTGACACGCTTCAATGTATTGATCTGAGTGTTTGTAGCCACGTTCGTCGAGTCATCACTTAGAATGGTGTCTATGGCGTTGGCATTATTCACAAGAACATCCCCAACGGTGTGCGGATTTGAAGTAGAGGATGGGGCCATGCTGAACCTCGAGCTCGCCACGGACTGAGCTGTGCTCATGGCTGAAAACACCGAGGCTCTTGAACCTGCCGGTGCACCCATTCGCGACATGCGCATTGACAAGCGCACTGAGTTCCTCATAGCCTCATGCAGTTGCGAGGTACCAGCTTCAGGGAAATATTCTGCAAGGTTTGTGGAAATGAGCTGGCTCGGTGGCCGCTGGCCAAAGAAATTCCGGATTGTAGGTTTGAGTCCCTCATCCCGCGAACGAGCCCCCGACACCCGTGGGTCATGTCTTGCGCTTCTGTCCTGTGAGAGTCTAGAATCATGCTCTTTGAAAGGCAACGACTTAGCCAGAATACCCTTTGATGCCGCAACGGCTAAATCGGACGGCCTCTCGCCCTTCGGACACAGCATGATCCGATTCTTCTCCAATCTGTCGGCAGAGTGACAGACAGTCACTAGTTCCACATCAAACATGCGGTGGGACTCTCCATCCTTGGATGTGACGTATGCATCCCACTGGTCAGCACCCGACTTGATACCCAGCTTCTTGAGAACTTTCCGCTTGATGGAGGCTGCATTGAAACAACCAGCGACATTCACTTTCTTTATCGAGCCGTCCTGGCTGATGATCATTACGTTACTTTTCTGTTTTTCGTCCGTCCCTTTCGACTGAGAGTCGGGAATCTGGATGGTGCCTGCTTTTCCTCTCTGCGCAGTGGCCGCTGATGACACTACTCGGGCAGTAGCCTCCGTGGGTGTACTCTCCGATGATGACGGGCTCAGCTTGGAGTTCACAGTGGTGACTGCTTCCATTAGCCTGTCTAGTGGTATCCGCTTTTTAATTCTGTTGGTACTAGCAGCTTGTATAGATATCATGAGCCGCAGCCTGTCTCCAACCTTCGTTACACCCAGCTCCCGAAGCGAATCCGTATCGAGATCAGGCACGAGATCCACGGTAATTCCATTCTCTGTAAAAAATAAGTTAGCGATTGCCCCAGTATTTTTCTATTCGTCAAGACGCACCTTTGAAAGTATCCAGATAAACGCTGCAGTCTGCGCTTTCGAGCCATCTTTCCAGCTCCGAATCCTTAGATCTATTTTTGGAAGATTAGTATTCCAGCACACGCAACTTTCCGATGCAAAAGCAAACGTACAGTGAAGTGCGAGACGACTTCGCGGTCAAATCCTCGCCCTCTTCGCTCATCTGTGTTCTATTCTAAGAGTTTCAGGTCCTGCAAGAGTGCGTGACGGTCTACTCAAGACTCACCTCCTCGTTTGAGAAGAGAATCAGTGTGATTTGAGACTGGGTATCGCACGCCGCACTCCAGCCGTGCCGCCTGTCAAAAAGGATATATTCTATCATTTTATTCTAGATATGGGGCTTTGGCTACTCCTGGAGAACGTACCGGACTTGCTCCATTGCTCCCCGACCATAAAACCCAGTCATCACTTTGAATCGGTCGGCGTTATCACTCAGCGCAGCCTTGAACAAGTCGTTTCTCTCGCCAACTTCCTCCTGCGCCTGTCTTAAAACAGTAATCGCATCGAGCTCACTAACACATTTTGGACACCTCAGCAGTGCTTCGGACCCGGTGCCACTGTAGAACAACCCCGAACTTGAGTCAGACCCCATAACCCCGTCTCCCTGGCCCCTCGTATAGCCATTGTCACTGAGACATCTTTCATGGTACGAATGATGGCACACAAAGTGAACAGTGGGGAAATCGAGTGGTAGCCCACACGAATTGCACCTTGTGTTTTGCAAAGTTGTTGGCTCCGATAGCAGTTTTGCAATTTCTCCCTTTGTTATCGTCGTCTCGTCACGGTAAGACTTAGTGAGCTTCTCGTTATTCTGAGTCTCTTGCTTCTGGAGATTGATATACTGCGCCAAGTAATTTCTGATCAGACCCACTGTAGCCACTCCAGTAACGCTCAATGTTTGAACAACGTCCAAAGGTGTCATTAGTTTCAGCTGCTTGATTTTGTTGAGGACAAACTGAAACTCTTCTTCACCGACAGCCTCCATGACGGACTTGTCTGACACAAAATAGGATAGGGCTAATTTGTAAAGCTCTGGTTCTTTATCCCCATATCTTCTGAGGACGAATAACGTTCCGTCAATATCATCCGCCGCCATTCGTGACCTGAACAGATCAATTTCGAAACCTGGCTGATCCCTCGCAATGATTTCTCCCTCGTTGAAGTTGTTCAGATTGGACAACAACAGCATAAGAGTCGCATCCATAGAGTTCTTCATAGTAGAACCCAACTCTTTGGCCTTTGACTCCCAAAATTTTCTAGTTTCCGCGGCATTCGGATCATCCTCTGAGGTGTTATTGGCCAGCATCAGGTACATTTCAAACAGCGTTGTCAGAATGTCTCGTTTGTCTTTCTCGTTGCCGCGAAAAATCTCATAGCTCTCAACACAAGCCTCCAAAAAGATCACAAACTCGTTCGGGTGGTTTATGAAGGAGGAAAAAATGATCCGTGGCTTGGGTGGAAGATACGTGGGTGACTGTATGGTTTCAGTGTTTATAGAGCCATTTCCGTTTTGCAACGAAACCTGCTCAGACTCACCACCAGACATGAATGACACAAAGGCTTTGTAGCTCTGTATCACAGGGTACTCAGACAACGACGTAGGTGCTTCATCAAGCTTTCGGTGCTTACTCTGATCCAGGTCAATGTGATTCTCCGAGCTCGTTCCCAGTAGCGTCTGCTCGTCATCTCCAGACGCAGGCTTTGACTGATACTTTCCGGTGAACACATCAATAAGCAAAGCGGTGGTTTGGTTCGGAAGCTTGTCAAGCAAAAACTTGACGTTGTCAATCAGAACCCGAAGCAGATCATCGATAGTCAATGTCTGAATGAAGCGCATAGTGGCCTCCACATCCCCTAGGTCGCGCAACTGGATTGAAACAACAATCGAGGGTTCGTTGAACTTTTTGGCAATAACCGAAGCAAGATGGAGGTATCCACTCTCGCGGCATAATTCGATGACCGTTTCCAAGTCAAACTCTTTGCTTTTGGAAAGAATCTCGCCGTCTTCGACCTCGATACTGCCAATAAAAGCAGAGAGCTTTTCCGTTTGCTTCAATTTGCAGTATGAGCAAAGCAGTAATGTGACGTGGTTTTTCGTTGTGAGGTTCTGCTCGATCATTCCTTCAAGGTAGCGTGTCAGGCTAGGGATGTGTGCGCTATCTTTGTACTTTTGAATGATCTCGCTCGTTTTTCCCAGAGATAAGCACTGAACATACTGCTCCATTGCTTCTTCAAATTCCCCCTTGTCGTACAGAAAGTCACCATACCGTTTTTTGATGCCCACAATAGAGTCCTTATCTATCTCGGGGCCGGCGCTCTCGGCAAGCTTGATAGCGATCGGGTAAAGGTCTCTTTGTACAATGATGTTCACTCTATCGTTGATTCCCTTCTCATGTAGTCTAGTAAGGAAACCGTCAGATGACAACATGTAGACATCGTTCCACATTTCAAAGATTTCATTCACAGAATTTGGGATCGTTTGGTTGAAAGCGATGAGCTTATTCACAATATCAACAATGATAACCTTTGTAGTGTAATACTGTGAGTCTCCAGACAGCACGCTTGAGCTGACGGGAGATAGAAGGAAGATGTACTTGGAGCCAAAGGAGAAGAGTTTTTTCTTCGGTATGTCAAGCATGATGCTGTGGCTCTTTCCCTTAGAGTTATAAAATGTAATCGAGTCATCTTTAGCAGTCACCAGGTTCTTTCTCGGGTCATACAGGATGTCTGCACATCCGATATCCACACCAAACGATTTCTCCAGTATCCTATCGGGCTTGCCTTGGTTTCGACCCGTGGTGGGTATCGTTAGAATCTTGGAAGTAGTTGTAACATACAACAAAGCATCATCTCTGAAATGAACACTCGTTACTGGATCATTGCTCTCGTATACGACTCTTTGTCTGGAGCCTCTGTCATGTATCAAGTCTCCCCGTACTAAGATCACTGAGCCGTTTCCGAACCCAAGCGCAAGGATGGAGAAGTCTTTGGATGACGCAAACGCGGTCATCGGATAGTTATTTGGCCCGTTATTGATCAAGCACATAGAATGAAAATGGAAGTTCCCATCGGCGTCATCGTTTTTCCTCTTTGACTTGTCGTCCTTTTGCTTTAGTAAACTCTTGATGTCCCATAGTTTGAGTGTTACCGGTTGTCCTTGCCGCTCAGCCACGGAGCACAAAAAGCCTGGCGTGCTCAGATACGCCAAGTGGACAATTGACCAGCCCTGCTCATAAGCTGTAAACTCGCGTACGAGCTGGAAACTCTTGTCTATGAATTTTATAGTGGAGGGGCTTGTTGCCGTGACGAGATAGTCTGGGGTCGAGCATATCGCCGAGAGTGTAGAGTCGGAATACAGCGGATTGTCAGAGCCAAAGTTGGGATCCCGGATCGGAGTCGAATCAAAAAAGGGAAACTGTCGCCATGATGAAAGCGACATTGTGTTACACAGGTTATTTGCAGGCTCTTGTGGTGGGTTTGGGCGGCGTTATCGTGGCCTTGACGCATTCGATTCTCGAGATGAGAATCGAGATGCTTCAAAGGTCTCCTGGGAGAACCGATGTATTTTGCTTGGAACACGTCCCAGAATCAAAATATTCTTAAAACATCCCTCTTTTATATTAATGGAGTACGTTCGAAGAGACAGGTCACTGTAAAGAACAACATGTGCAATGGTTATGATATTAGAATATCATCCTTGTCTGAGATTGAGATTTAGTGCCGACGGTTTCATTATGCAAGAACTTCGGGAAGTCTCAAACATGTCTGGAACGGCGACCTCTGTGAAGACCTAACACCTTTGATTACCATTGAAACCTGATTGTATATATGTAACAAGAAAACACTCACCCTGAGCCCAATCTCAACTTTTCTGAATACACACCACCAAAAAAATGAGTTCTTCGAGCTCTCTGGAAAATTCGTCCCCTTCTTCCATCTACTCAAGCAGGCCCCCATCCGTTCCCTCTACAGTTCACTCACCCACGGAACCATGGAAAGCTCCGGAAAAATTCAAAGATGGCCATTTTGGAACAGTTAAGTTGATTGAAGTAACTGGCGAGAACGAAACTGGCCACACCTTCGTCGAGCCACTCCGTGCGAATCCGTATGCCGAGTCTCTATGGTTCGCGTCGCGGGGAAATCGCGGTTCGGAAATCAGGGAGATTCAGCAAAGGACCCGAAAACACAACAAAACAAGAAGTGATATCGTTGCTGACTCTCACCTGGAGAGACCAACAAAAATGCTCATGGACAGCAGAAACGAGTGGCATCAGAAGCTGAATGTGCCGCAGAGCGAGCAAGCCTTCAAAATCATACTTGAAGCGTTTTTGAAAGATGAGGAGGATTTCCTTTCTTGTTTGAAACTGTCCCAAGAGAATGAGCCCTTGAAGTGTTGGAAGAAAAAGCTAACAAGTAAAGAAGACATTCTGCTCTTTGGGAGCGCTTCAACCATGAGCAGCCTGAGCGAGACGTTTTTGGGTCGATTAAGAAACATGCTAACAGAGAAAAATACAAGGTCGGAGCCAAATCTTGGCTTCTCTAGAAACCATGCACTTTCGACCACTACCAATGAACCAAAAGCTGATTTGGTCCCGGAGGAACTGGGTGAGGTTATCTTCACCCATATCTGCAGGATTCAAAATCCGTACAGTTCGTACATCGTATCACAGAACTCAAGAATGGAGCTTGTCGAATCAATAGCTAAGAGCCAAGCACAGGATGTGTCTTTCTCGAGAACTCACAAGGAAGACGTTCAGAGATTTTTTAGATTACCCGTTGATCGAGTCTCCCGGTATCTCAGTTTTCTTCACGATTTGATCGACTGCGCAGAGGCAAGCCCCGAGCACTTGTTAGTCACAGAGCTCCTGGCGTCTCTGACTAAACTGGAAATGCTTAAATCTCTGATAGACTCAGGCGTTCAATTTAAGACCAACAGCGGATTAAAGAATAGTTCTCTTATGCGGCGCAGCAGCTCACGGAAAACAGAACAACTAAACACTCAGTACTCGCGCGAGCGACAGGAATACGTTGGTTTGGTAACACGTCTGAAAATCAAGTATAAAATGCTCCTGGAGACTCGACAGGCAATAGAGTCAACGATTCGCAACTTTCGCCATGTCGCCAACAATCAGGTTCATCTTGCGGGTGCGTTTGAAGCGTTTGCCGGATGTGGCAAAGACACCAACGCTGAATCGTCCCCATCGGTACCGGTTTACATTGAGACGACTTTTTCACTATATCGTGATAAAGTGGCTTTGCAGAACGCGGTCTCCGCGCAAGTTCTGCAAGTCATGGAGAGCAAGCTTCTTTCATTGCTCAACGTGTGCATCGGTTATTGCGCTTGCGCAGGCAAGTCGATCAACAAACACAGGAGTGACGGAGCAAAACACTATGAAACCCTGAAGGAAAAAAAATCAAGCGTGGATAATATGAAAATACCATTTACCGTCCCGAAAGGGAAAATTCCCATGCAGGAGTATCTACAGCATGAGATGGAACTTGCAGGTGAACTGAAGCAGCTATTTGAGCTGCTAACTTCGTTCATGGAGCATATACAACAACTCTACTGGTGTCTTGTAGTAGAATGGATGCTGGAAATGTCCATGGGTGGACAAGGCAGGAAACAGCGCTTCAGCTATTGTGATCTCGTTGATATGTTCGAGCAAAGCCGCGAGCGCATCAAAGATTCCATTCTCAGCGCCTCCAAGAGCCACCAAGCCGTCCTGGCCTACGGAAGGCTCCTTGACACCGTGCCCTCGACGCCCAGTAGGTCTCTGGTGATCAGCAAGCTATATAAGTAAATAAGCAAGCGATAAATCATGACGTTACCGCATCGGGTAAGTGTCCTTCTGCCAACCGAGTCGCGTGCCAATTGCGCCCATCTGCCACAATCTCGAAATTTTGCCCCTAGCGAAGGGAAAAAGAGCAGGTTATAAGAAATCACCATCCTGGAATCAACTTCCCGCAGCAAGCTTCTTGAACACGCCATTCAACATTGGTATTTGAACAAACGATTCAGCTCAATTCCACTAGTTTTTCAACTCGAAGTACTCAACTTATTCCAAGAATGTCTGAAAAACCCGCTATCTATGTGCCAAAGCCCAGCGCTGGCTTGCTCACCTGGAAGGATCCAGCTGTATCCGGCAAGGTGTTTGGTGCCACCGTTCTCTCTCTACTCTTGGTGAAGTATGTCAACCTCCTCAAGTGGTTTTCGTACTTGAGTTTCCTTGGTTTGGCTGGTATGTTTTACTATTTTTATATTTTATTCCGCTTGATGGGTGCTGTGGATCATCAGGTGCTGTTCTTGCTCTTCCTCTTTTTTACCGCGTTGCGGTATCACATGGCTGAGCGTGTGCTTTGTTTCAGGTGGACCACCACCGTTGCACTTGATCCACAGACCTTTGGCTTTATCTGTTTCCATCCTGGTACTAACCTTTACGTTGTCTAATAGTTTCTGCTCTTGGAGAATACGCTGGTAAGCTGGCCACCGGCCAGGGGTTTGTGAGCCGTATCAGACCAGCGTACGAGACATACGTGGCCCAATTCACCGATGCTCACATTTCTCACGTTGCCTCCATTCTCAAGGATGCCGAGATTAAGATCCAGGAAATCCTGTACGCCAAGAACATTGAGCAGACACTGAAGGCTGCTGGTGTTGCGTACATTCTGTACAAGATCACGTCGTGGTTGTCGCTGTGGACGATTCTCTTTACGTCTGTTGTCGTTGCGTTCACCGTTCCAGCGTTCTACACACACTACCAGGTTGAGATTGACCAGGCTGTCTCGGAGTACTCCAAGATTGCGAAGAGCAAGGCTGTTGACTTTCAGGCTGCTGCAAAGACCAAGTCTGAGCCATACCTCGAGAAGCTTGGCCCAGTTGGCCAATTTATCAAGTCCAGAGTTCCAGTCAGAACTGCTGGCTCTACTGTTGGTGGTCCAGCCCCAGTTGAGTCCCCACAGTCCAGCGAGAAACCTCTGGACTTGCCTTCGGTGCCATCCTCCATCCAGAAGGATGTTACCGATGCGGCTGACAATGCGAAGGATGACATTTCTGAGCAAAGAGAGACCGTTCCATTGCTGTAAAGGGTGAGCCGAAATATTAAAACACACATCCAGATCCCCAAGCACGTTTGAATTATCGTCTGCCTCATGCTCTCAGTTCCATTCAACACGGAATTTGTTGCGTGATTATCTCTCCGCTCTCATCTTTCACCTACCTATCTCTACCCCCCCTTTTTTATTTATACGGAGGTGCTGGTTTCTACCGTTGTGACCACCCCGTCAATTCTGATTTTGTCCCTTTTTTCTCCCTTCTGTTTGAAATTCTCTGTTTTTTCCCTGCGATCTTGTGGATTTTTTAGTGGCTGATATATATTCTTGTTCCATGCGTTTGTTGTCTTTGCAAACGCAATGGACTCCGGGTTTAATCCTTTCATTCAGATGATATATGTTTACTCTACGTATATTGAACATTGCCCGCATATAATAGCTGTCATTGATCTTGTAGGTTGATCTCTGCGACAAGTGGTGTCGATGCTTACAGCATACTAAGTAAGCGGGACGTAATATTATGGACCTGCGTGCGGGTGACGGGCGATGGTGATGAGGTGGTGATATTTCAGAGGTATGGTTAAAAACATATATTTAACTTTTAGGTCGATAAATAATAGTAGTAGATCAATGTGGTTGTGGCACGGTTGATTTTTTCTTTTCCCGCGAGATGCCTCAGCAACGAACAAAATATAAGAGAAGGTAGTCGAATCAAGTTCAAGTCAATTCAGCCGGCGAGATTTGGAAAGTACGCCAAAAAACATCAAAAAAAAGTGGGGAGAAGCGAAAAAAACATTAGAAAAAGGACATGCGCGTATTTTTTTTTTCTTTCTTGAAAAGGCAATGATGACCGGAACAGGAGAGGAGGACAAAAAGGAAACATCATAACAAAAAAAAACAGAAACCGGGAAGAAAACATACAGCCGAACAGAGACGCAACGAACCAACAAAGACACAGACAAACACGGATAACACCACCTCACATGACGATACAACATCCACCTCCAGATTCACTACTCGAGGATGCTGTGTTTTTGCTTCTTCCAGAAGCACCGGCACCCGATGTGGCAGCCGCGGCTGAGCCCTTTGCGCCTCCCTTCTTTGCGCCGTAGTCGCCATTGGCAGCATCAGCCGCCTTTTCCGCCGGAGGTTCAAGCACGCCCGAGAGACCCGCGCCCACGATGCTGCCCTTCATAATCACCTTGACCAGCCCATGGAACGCTTCCTGGACGTTTGTGTTTGACTTTGCGCTAGTTTCGATATACGCCGCGCCGTATTTTTTCGCAGCTGCGATACCCTCGTCCTGCGACACCTGCCGCTCAGCCACGAGGTCGCTCTTGTTGCCCACGAGCACCATGGGCACAAAACTCACCGACTCGCCCTTGACGCGCATGATCTGGTTGTAGAAACTGCCAACCTCCTCGAATGTTTTCCGGTCCGTTAGGCTGAACACGAGGAGGAAGCCCTCGCCCGTGCGCATGTACAGGTCGCGCATCGACGAGTACTCCTCCTGGCCTGCTGTATCGAGGATGTCGAGCGAGGCTGGGCGATTGTTGATCTGGCAGTAGTGCCGGTACGAGTCTTCGATCGTTGGGTCGTACTCGTTGGCAAACTCCGACTGGGTGAGTCGGATCGTGAGTGCCGACTTGCCCACGACGGGCGGACCAACGACAACCAGCCTGAATTCCTGAGCCTGTGCTTGAGCCTGGGGCTGAGCCTGTGATATGTATGTGTTAGTACTTCTCTTCAATTGCCGAGAAACAGAAAAAATTCAAATAAAAAATAGTCCAGTACACTCAGTACATCAGCACGGCGCCCGATGAAATAAAACACTCGCGAGGAGTTCCTCCTTTTCTCCTTCGCTCCCTCTCCTCCACCAGCCATGTTGCAAGCCGGATCCTCGAGAAGAAGCACAGCGGAGCAACAATGCCGATGGAAGAGTAGCGATGCATCAGAGGAAAGAGACGGGACGACAAACACGCCAATTTCATCGGGGTATCCGAATGGACAAACGAAAAAGCACAGCAAAAAGGACATACGTTACCGTTGGTGGTCATTGTGTTGTATTAGAAATGTATGTGAGTGACGGGACAGCAGCCAAATAAATTGAGAGACAGAGGGGGAGGGGCAGAGAGGAAAAACGTGGAATGGGGGGATGTGCAATTGTCGAGGGCTGTGATGGTAAATATATGGATCCCTGGAGGGATTGGCAAGTGGGACTGACAGCCGAGAGAGCAAGGAGGAAAATCGAGAGAGTAAGAAAGAAAGACAACTATAGAGGGATAAGTGAGCAAAAGAGAGAGAAAACGAGAGAACCAAAGAAAGAAGAGAGGGCAAATACCAGATACCCAAAAAAAAGAAGAGTCAATCGAATCAATCCAAAAGCCAAGGCACTGTGCAATCACACACTCTATCACAGCGAACGACACACACGAGAAAAACACGGGCGCAGCCTCAATAAACAGCCTGCCGGGAGGTCAATAGACAGCGCATGCACTGAAGGTGATGTTTGCATGCGCGGTCGTGCGGACGACAATACGCTCTGTTGCTTGCCCCTTCAAACCTTCGGCTCGTGCCCGGTGGATTTCATCCACTTGTAACTGGTCACCCGGTTACATATTTCATACACACACATACACATACACGCAGACATTACTAGATAATAATAAAAGTACACTCGGAAATAAACATCTTCCTTCCATCGACATCACATGTCGTCATCCCCGGTCTCTATCACGCACGCTGTCCTTGTAGCTTCTTTATTGCCTTGGGGTATCCCTGTCCTGCAGCTCGCTTATACCACCTCTTTGCCTGCTCGGCACTGCGCTCGACTCCAAACCCACGCTCATAAAACGTGCCAAGTAGAAACTCTGCATCTGCGAGTCCTCCCTCGGTTGCTTTGCGAACCCACAAGAATCCTTGCTCGGGATCCTTCTCGAGCACCCCGGGCACCCCGTCCGTATACCAGATCCCGAGCCCCATTGCTGCTAGCGAGTGACCCTTCTCGGCTGCCTTAGAGTACCAATAGATCGACTTCTTTGCGTCAGCTCTCCCGCGTCCTGCAGCCTTATCTGGCTTGAAATTATGCGAGGGAAAGTACCCAGTCGCAAAGTGGAATCCAAGACATGCCTGTGATTCTTTATGACCCAGCTTTGCTGCCTCGATGTAAAATTCAAGAGCTTTCGCAGAGTTGCGGAACGCTCCGAGACGCTGCAGTTCCTCAATTGTTGTTGCGGTCTTTGCGTTCGTCGACGTGAGACACAGCACATTCATGTCTGTTTGGTGCATCTTGGCGAGCGTATAAAGAGCGCCGCGCGCGTCGCTGAAAGATCTCGACGAGATCAGCGGGTCCGGCACCATGATCAACCGATCGTTGAGAGCGGCTGCTGCGCGTACATGCCACTGAATCGAATCCTTAACGTTGGGAGCCCAGTTCGGTCCACCGGCAAACTGGAGCATCCCCAGTTGACACATCGCCGACGGGTCTCCAGCCTGCGCGGCCCGGTTGAAACATGTCAGAGCTTTTGCCATATCTTTACGGGTGCCCACCCCTACCTCGAGACAACATCCAACACGGTACATTGCCACTGGATCGTTACCCTTCTCAGCCGCGTCGCAGAACAGCTCGTATCCCTTTGTCTCGTCTTTTGATATTATACCCGGGTGAATACCGCCAGAAAGAATGTCCCCAAGATAGAGACGTGCACGTGTCGCGTTGGGCGCAACGTTAATGATCTTCTTCAAAACTTTGACCGAAGTGGTGAGAAACTGTTCTTTCTGGGAACGCATTTCCCTTGGCGTCAGCGCACGTCGCCTAGGCGTCCCATCAATGGCTAGCCGGTCCATCGCGTCCGCGCGCGAAATGGTTTCCAGCAAAATAACAGCCCATTCAAACTGGATAACAGGAGTGAACTTCTTGTAGTCTTCAACGGCACGCCTGCGCGCCGCCTTAAACTCAACAGCAAACTCCTCAAACGTCTTGGGTTTTGCAATGAACGCACTCACCACAGGAGAAGAAACCGCCTGTCCGTAAGCACCCGTCCCAGTTATGGATGTGGTTGTCTTTGCCCTCGGCACATGTGGGACCGGAGGCGGGGCGGTCGACTTGCGCGGCAGAGATATGCCGTTGTTGGGGTTTCTGATGACTGGCGCCGGTGCGACCGCGCGGCTCTGGCCTGCCGCAAACTGCGGCGCGGAAGGTGCTGGATCGGACAGATGTCTCTGTTTCATCCCAGCTGCTGGAGCGTGCTGCCAAGGTGGCGGCTGCGGCATTGCCGGTAATTCTGTGTACTGTCTCTGCATTCGTTTGGGAAGCTCCGGCATTTTATCCGAGAGCATAAGCGGGCTACCTGTATCTGTTGTGCCACGCCTTAGAGGCCGGAGAGGTGACTCTGAACCCATGGGCTGTTTCTGTTGTGCCCTCGATGACTGAGGTGGCTGTTGAGGATTTTCGTCCGTGTCAAACGCATCCATCATTGCGCTCGACCCATGATACATATCCACAACATCCTCAGTCGTGTGATTCTGCTTGGCGTATGGCTTGACAAAGTCTTCTTCATCCAGCAGCGGCGGTGGAATCTTCCTGGCTCTGGCCGATCCTGGCAGACTCGAAATCGAGTTCGTTCGATGATCATCAGGAGCAGGGCGCGAGCTGTGTGTCATTTGAAACCCCGCTTTTTCGAAACCAGTCCTGTATATAGAATTGGAATATCCTAGCCCTCCAGAACCTTCAAGTTCAGAGTATGCTGGTGGAGCCTCAACTTCCGCCTCAGATTCGGGACTGGCCATCGACGCAACCGCAGGTGGGAACGAGGAGTCCAGTTCCGTTTGGTCAACAGATTCAACAAGAGAATGGTTCCTTGAGACAACAGGCGACTTCATCTTTGGCGGCACGGGCGGAGCGTCTGCGGATGTGGTTCTAGTGGATAGAAGATCGGGAGATGAAGATGAAGAATGCAGAGCCCGCTCCAGGCTCTGAATCTTTTCTTCTAGTAAATGTAGTCTCTCAAAGTCAAGTCCGCGCCCGCTGTTCTCCAAAGGCTGCGACGACAAGGATCCTGCAGCGACAGGATAGCTGACTGTTGGCTGTGAAGCTTGAGCGGGCAGTGGAGCATATTGCTGTTGTGAATTCCTCTGTCTGTATTGGGGGCCCTGATGAACGTCAAAACCTTGTGCTTGCGGAGCTGTGACGGCTCTTGGCATCTGGCCGCCGTTGAACTGGCCATGGCTACGCGCTCCTGGTGGGTGAATATTATTGTTGTGTGTGTGAGGGCTTGGGCGAGGTACTTGACGGTGCTGCTGCTGGTGTTGGAGTTGCGGCGGCGGGTACGCCTGGTGCTGGAGCTGGTGCTGCGGTGGTGGTAATGGTGCTTGAATCGGGACGGCAACCGGCATTGTGTGCTGCAACCCGCGGTATGACTGTTGATTATGTTGATTAGGTTGTTGTTGTTGCTGCTGCTGCTGTTGCTGATGCTGGTGATGAGGCACCGGTGCTGTCTGTCTGTGAACGAGCCGACCGGGTTGGTATGTAGGATGCGGATGGGGACCAGAATTAGGAATGATCCTCTCGGCGTGCGCATTAGCGGCGCGTGGCTGGGAGTTGTACATTATCTTTGATCCGCTGATCTTTCATCTGAGACACGTCTGAGACGGGTATGATGCACCAAATATACGTCTATAATTCGCAGAAAAGAGTTGCACTAAGAAAACTGCCAATCGGGATTTTAGCCTCAGGTTTCACGAATCTGTAACACATTCACGGGGAGACACGCATCGCCCTCTCAGGCGCTCGCTTCTAAGAAAAGCACAGCGCGTTTCCTCTGCGGTTGGCACACGACCACAGAAATGGACCGGGGGCGGGTAACACCACCCATTCTTAGTAGGAGCACGACCCCCACAGGATTGGCAGAGCACAAGTCGATAACCCGCAGCAGAGGAAAATCATGTTGATTCTATGTGGGAGGCGGGGGATAGAGACAAGCAGCACGCAGATAACACAGCTTAAGCCAACAAAGTGATATGACTACGTACGAGAATTTGCCACCGCTTCAGAAGTCGCAGAGGCTAGTGGAAAAAGCCCGTTCGTACTCCCAGAACATTTCGATGGCGCGCATAACAAGACCCACGATGACGGATGTGTATCCTGGTCTCAACGATATCACTGATGCTTTTGAGGCCTTCCCATCAGAGCTCATCCGGTATTTTACATTGCTCAAGGAGATTGACGCGAAATGCGTCAACACTGTTCCGCACCTGAAACATTACATAGTGCGTTTTCTCGCTATGGAGAAGACACACCCCAAGCGCGACAAGCTGCTAGCGCGTATCCGCGAACTGATCAAAGAGCTCATGCCCTGCCTGGAGGAGAAGATGCACGTTGCAACCATAGCGGCGGACACAGTCACGAAGCACATCAACAGAATCAACGATGACTATGAGATGATTATCAGAAACGAGATTCCAGACAGCGTGAGAATTGGGCCGCTCAAGCATCCAGCTATGATTATGGATGCAAAGATGCCGGACCAGTCCAAATCTGCACAGTCCCAGAGAAGTGAACTGCGCAGAGAGGCACTCGCTGCGAAGAAAGCCACCACGGGAGACGACGAAGATTCAGCAACAACTACTCCTCTACCACCGTCCAACTCAAGCAGAAAGGCCAAGACATCGAACAGTGGTGGGGGTGGTGCCGGTGGCAGTGGCAACGGAAGACACAACGATTATGCGCACACGGTCGCCGCTCCCGTGGCATCGTCGGGGAACACCTCGAAGAAGAGAAAGCCAGCAGCTGCGGCGGCGGCCGTGGTTGTTGCAGCGGTGCTGCACGAGTCACCAGATGTGGAGGACTCTAGACCAAGCACTCCACAACCAAGCAAAAGAAGACAAACGTCCAAAGCGAAGAAAGTCACTGTCGGGCCGGTATCCCACAGCAGGGCACACGCAGCAGAACCTGCTGCGCTCGAGAAGGACAGGGACGGAGCAGATTGGGAAGACAATGCTCCACCCACGCCTACCCAGGTGCAGTTCAACGAGCCGGTGTACTGCTATTGCCAACAGGTATCCTACGGCGAGATGGTGGGATGCGATGGGTCCGGGTGCAAGCGCGAGTGGTTCCATCTACCTTGCACTGGCCTAAATGCCCCTCCAAAGGGCAGGTGGTATTGTGACGAGTGTAAGGCCAAACTCAGAAGGCGGTAACTAAGACTTAAGCTTGACGTTAGTATACATGCGGGATCACGTGACCCGGGTTTGACGTGGGCGCGCACGACTTCCGCACGTGGTGGAATTGCCCTGGTGGTGGTGTGTCACACATCTTTGGGCTGTAGACAGGAGGTAAACACTACCCACTCAGAAATAGGCGAGATTCAGAGAGAGGGAAAGAAAGAGAGACGGAATGGAAATCTTTGCAGAAATAAGTGAAATAGTTTCAACAACATGGTCGTAATCGGTGTGAGATTATATATAGTAGTGAATATAAACCCGTTACCTCCACCTGGCGCTTTGTGGTCGCTGATGAACTCCGGAAAAGCCCCGTGCGTCCCATCTTGGGATGATGCGGTTCCATGGGATATAGTGCTGTAGCCTTTTTTGTCCCTCCTGCCGTTGTACCCTTCTCTTTTTTTCCCATAAACCAACATATATTATCCACGGAGGTGCCAATCTCCTTGCCATTTGGTTTGCGGTCCGAATCCATATTCGAATAACCAACTTCCCATAGGATCTGTTGCGGCAGTCGCTCTCGGTCAACTTTTGGATTTTTTCCCGACATCGCCTGCTCAGACGACACACACAGTTATTTCCCTGCACGCGAGTCTAAGGTCCGCGTGCTTCTGTTTTTTTTTTCTATTCACAGTTTGTTTGAAAGCTCGAAGATCTTGAATCATCCGGCTAGCAATTTTAAAGAGATTTTATTCGGCGCGTCCATCTCATACAATGGTGCTGCAACCCATGGCGCCTTGGACGCCTACGTTTGCCTCTGCGGTTTCGACCGAGCTGGAGACTGAACCTTTCGTCACATTTTCATTTGCCAATGTCGACTCACAAGGATTCCCACACGTGAGGACATGCATTTTCCGGGGTTTTCTGTTTGACAATAAGAAGACGAACGTGCTCACGTTCACTACCGATATCAGAACCACAAAGTACAAAGACATGCACCACAACAGTAATTTTGAAGCGTGCTTCTATTTCCACAAGCTAAAGAAACAGTTCCGGTTTGGCGGCATAACGAAAGTCATTGACAAAGATCTGTTTCCCAACATTTGTCTCAAGGAATTCTGTACAAACGATGCACCCTCATCGCATGACACCATCACCACCACCACCACCGACAACGTGCAGCTATCCTCGCCTTCATCCTCTTCTTCTTCCTCTTCCAATCCTGAAGACGTACCGGTTGTTGAACTGGAAAACTTTTACGGCAAGACGAGCATCCATTTGCATGATGCTCTGAGCTATCATCTCGTCTCGCCAAGTCAGGTCGCAGTCATACAAAGCGTCTCTGACTTTAGCGCCCAACCGCTGCCGAAGATCACCCCGCCAACCGAAGAGGAATGGAAGCAGGAACGGACACGACTTTGGAAGGCGTTGAGTCGCTCGATGCGCTCAAGCTTCAGGAAACCTGCTCCAGGTACGAAACTTACAGGAGACAGACAGAAACTGCTGGACTCTATCAGCCGCGGCGTTGACGGAACGGCCGATGGACTCGAGAACTTTGCCGTTGTGTGTCTCTTTGTGGACTCGGTCGACCTCGTGGATTTGACCGTTGGTGGTGGCAGAAGGGTCCTGCTCAAGAGAGTTGACAACGATCACTGGAAGGAGACCGATGTCTGTCCTTGAACCTTTCAACCTTTTCGCCTTCCCCTCCCACCCCGCCGTGCGTTTAACGATTACGAGTCATGCCTGTGAATCTTCTTCTTCTAATCCCTTTGCCTCTTTCTGTCCTTGCTGTTTCTGGTCGTGTTTCCAGTTCTTTTTTTTGATTTCAGAAACTAAACACCATGTCCCATCTCCTGTTTATACATATACAATCTGTTTGGTTTACTCCTGCAAACACCCCTTTGACCAATTGTGCTCTCTTTTACCTGTTTGTTTTGAAATCCTCTGTAAATGCTTTTTTGATGTCTATAAGTAGATAATGACGATGCCCTGGATGAGATTAGTGTTATCCTCTGGCCCTTGACGCAGCACCGTGCGCTTACACGCGGCCCGAGGCCCCCCGAAAACCTTTGCGGGTGCATTCGACCAGGTTTAATAGTCCACCCACCCCACGTATTCTTGCAGAACGGGTATGTGTCCCCGAGGCGTGGAGGCCAGGGAAAAACTGCAGGTCAGTGCGACCTGGCAAGTTGGTGGTGGGTGTGGCAGTCGCGACCCGTCGATTTGAGTTTCCTATTTGGGAGAGACCCGCCAGGTTTTTGACGGCGGATGGCAGAACATACAGGCTGGAACCCACCAAAGAGTGGCTTTTCATAGCGGGAAAACACATAGTGGATGTCAAAAATTTTGTGTTCCATCTAGCCACCACTATAGTCACCTTTTCAAGCTCTTTAAGTCGAAAGCTGTTGCTGGAATGAGCGTTGTCCCGCGGATTTGGCATTATCCGCCGGAAGCGTCCTCGAGCCGCACGATGCCAACGTAGCGCGCGCGCGGATGTGCTTCGCTTGCCGTCATCACCCCAGGCCGTATAAGAAGCTGCTCACTTGCCCATTTCTGAGCAAAAATTCGTGCACTCTGCTACTCGTTACCGCGTTACAGATCCCACGATTGAAATATGTCTGCCTCTGAGCTCTACTACCCTGACGAGCCTACCGCTCCAGCTGTCATCACTTCGCTTCCTGGCCCCGCGGGCAAGAAAGCCCTTGCTGAGCTCGGTGAGGTGTTTGACACCAGACCCGTTTACTTTGTCGGTGACTACTACAAGTCGAAAGGTAACTACATCACCGACGTTGACGGTAATGTGTTTCTTGACGTTTACGCGCAGATCGCGTCCATCGCTCTCGGGTACAACAACCCGGCCCTGATTGCGACTGCCAAGTCTGAGAAGATGATCAACGCTATTGTTGAAAGACCGGCGCTTGGTAATTTCCCAAGCAGCGACTTTAAGGAGATTCTCGACGATATTCTCAAGGTTGCGCCCAAGGGCCAGACCAAGCTGTGGTCTGGTTTATCCGGTGCTGACGCCAATGAGCTCGCTTTCAAGGCTGCTTTCATGTACTACCAGGCCAAGAAGCGTGGTTACTCGACCCCATTCACCGAGGAGGAGAACTCGTCCGTCATGGAGAACGCGCTGCCCGGATCTCCCGAGCTTGCGATCATGTCCTTTGACCGCAGTTTCCACGGCCGCCTGTTCGCTACTGCCTCGGTGACCCGCTCCAAGCCGGTGCACAAGCTCGACATGCCTTCTTTCAAATGGCCAAAGGCCGAGTTCCCATCGTACAGCTACCCACTCGATGCCAACGTTGAGGAGAACAAGGCTGAAGACGCACGGTGCCTCGCGATCGTCGAGAACCTCTTCAAGACGTGGCATGCTCCAATTGCCGCCATCATCATCGAGCCCATCCAGTCCGAGGGCGGTGACAACCACGGCTCCTCCGAGTTTTTCCAGGGTCTGCGTGACATCACTATCAAGTACGGCAGCCTTTTGATCATTGATGAGGTGCAGACCGGTGTCGGTGCCACTGGCGCTATGTGGGCACACGAGCGCTTCAACCTCTCCCCTCCAGCTGACCTCGTTACCTTTTCTAAGAAGTTCCAGTCAGCTGGCTACTTTTACCACGACCCAGAACTCACACCTAACCAGGCTTACCGCCAGTTCAACACTTGGTGTGGTGACCCAACCAAGATGATCATTGCAGGATCGATCGCTAAGGAGATTGTCGAGAAGGACCTGCTTAAGAGCATTAGCGCTACAGGCGACTACCTGTTTGCCGGTCTCGAGAAGCTCGCTGAGAAGTATCCTACTGAAATTGCTAGCCTGCGTGGCAAGGACCGTGGTTGCTTTATCGCTTGGGACACTTCCTCGCCAGAGAAGAGAAACGCCTTTTTGCAAAACATGAGAAAGAACGGTGTCAACATTGGCGGTTGTGCTGAGATCAGTGTTCGTCTGCGTCCAACGCTGACTTTCGCCAAGAAGCACGCTGACATCCTGCTAGCTACTATCGACAAGACCCTGTCTGAGAGCAGCTGAGCTGGCTGTCTGGAGGTGATAATGCTGAAAAATAATTTTTAAAAATATAGCCGGTAATTGCTATGAGTACAGAAACGATCATGGTAGGATACAGTTTGGAGAAGAAAGCTAAAGCCCGCGACTCCTTTGACTTTTTTCATCATGGCGGCTATCACAGACTTACCGCAACAAAAACGCCTTACACTAGTTCCAAACATGCAAGAATACAGATCACTTGACTGTGTGATCTATCTCGCACTGGTTCTGCTCTATATGTTTGTCAATTTCCCGACGGCAGACGTGCTTCAGTTCCTTGTGTCCAACATCCCATTTGGTTTGTTTTCACCGTGCCGCCCTACCTTAAAAAAGCTTCCAATCTAATGATACCTAGCGCTATACTTGCCCTTCGACGTTCTTATCTGTAGATATCTGAGGCCCCTCAATAAGCAGGATTTGGTGGCCAGGAGAGGTACGACGCGGGAGTACATCGTCAAACGAGTTCTGGCTCACTTCCAACCACTTTTGAGACAAGGCGAGGTTGCGTCCGCCTTCACGGCAAATGCAGTCTGGAAACGTTTCTTTGACGCGCGCAGTTTTTTACAGGCATACTCTGGAATCGAGAACAGCACCTACGAGGAAATTGCAGTATGTATCGCTTAAGGATGCTTTAGCCGCCAGTCAACACAAGCAAACACTAACAAGTCCAAACAGGAGGATGGCGTGAAGGGAGTCTGGATCAAGTCGCCGTGTCGTGGTGACGACTTTGATCTTATACTTTTCTATGTCCCAAACGTGTGCATGATGGGCGTATCTCCACACTTCTACACGGAGTATCTCATGACTTTGCAGTCGCTGCTGCTGATGCAGGGCTTTCGAAGTCCCGCGGTGTTCGTGCTGCAGCTCCCGGCCCTACCCAATGTATCTGCAATTTTCCCCAACCAGTTGCTCAACGTTGTCAGAGGTTGGCAATATGTGACTAGAGCTCACCCTGATGCAAAGTTCTTCGTTTGCGGGGACTCCACAGGAGCCACACTCGCGTTGGGGCTAATGCTTTTCATAAGTGAGCCAGATTACAAGATTTTTGACAAGGAAGAAGAAGACAACGTCGTCTCACCTGATCCGGCCGAGACACCTGAGGAAGGCTCGGCAGTTGACCTGCTCAAACCGTACGGCACGCTGCTGATTTCGCCAATCTTGAAATTCAAAGGCATCACGAAGAGGGTCAACGATGGCTCGGGCAAAGACTTCCTCACAACAGATTTCATCAACAACCTTGCAAACCAGTATATTCCCGCCGACTATGACCAATTTGATGCAATTCATAGTCCTGGCTACTGCAACAGTCTGAGCAGATGGACAAAGGCGATGCCCGAGGCGGGCGCAGTAATATGCTACGGATCTGAAGAGCTTCTCCAACCCGAAATCGCAGAGTTTGCGAAATTGCTCAGTACATGCGGACGCACCAAGATCATTGAGGCGCCTGGGAAAACCCATCTCTGGCCATTCATGTCTTTTGCAACCGAACAGGTGCAAGACGAGAGAGAAGACAGTGCGTTCGTATTCTCGGGAATAATCTCACGCATGGCTCTGTGGAATACGCCCGGATACTTGGGCCCACTTTCCCGTGAGCCTATGAATATTCTCACTATCGACAACCAACATCTTTAAGTGCTAGACAGGAGTAAATATATTAGCTATTGAATAAGAATAAATTCGTGCTCCTATCAGGATCATGGCTGTGGAGTTAGTGACACGAGATCTGCACGGATACTAGTAGTGGACACCTTTGAGTATAAGCATCAGGGTCAACAAGTGCACACAGACGCGTGTTATTTGACACTATCCATCAGTCAAGGACCAGCGGGCTCTCCACATCGAGAGGAACTTAGATTGAACTTTTAGAGGATCGTATAGATCATGGTTGAAGTGTCACTGACCGTGGGAAAGCTCGATGCGTCCCTCGCACTTCTCCTGACGAAAGATCACCACCTCATTGAGTTCCCAACGATCCTGCTGCCTGATGGGATATCGGCGGGCTCAATTGTCAAGATCACATGCGACAGGGACGAAGCGAAGGAGGAAAAGGAGCAGGAGATTTTCGATCGCGTGCAGGAAGAGATATATAACACGTTTGGTAAGAACAGCCCCAAGCCACCTGTTCTCAAAGTGCTGAACATCACGCAAACGTCGTGTGTTCTGGAATGGGACCCATTGGAGCTCGGCACCGCTGACATCAAGTCCCTGACGCTCTACAAAAATGGTTCTCGTCTGGGCCAAATCCCCAATCCTCTTGTGAACACGACCACGAAGCTCTCTGGTCTTCCAGTTGACACCCCTTACAGCTTCCATCTACGCCTCGACACCACCGCAGGCGTCTACGAGTCGAACACAATCGACCTCACAACACACAAAATGACGGACCTGAGCGGAATCACTGTTTGTCTGGGCGAGGTTGACCGCCACGAGGACTTTATAACGGCAGACATCGAGGAGTGTCTCGCGCACATTGGGGCGAAGCCTCTGCAGAAGCAGGTCAAGGTCGACACCACACACTTTGTGTGCACGCGCCCCGTGGGCGACGAGTGGGAGAAGGCACTCAAGGTGAACATCCCCGTCGTGAGACCCGAGTGGCTCAAGGCCTGTGAGCTCGAGAGGCGGATCATCGGTGTGCGCATGTTCTACCTCGATGCGGACCCCGCGGTGCTCAAACAGAGAGACTACTGGAAGAAGAAGACAACGACTGGGTCGTCGCCGGAGACAAACGCCACGCCCGCAGCAGCGGCGGCGGCGGTGACTGCCGCCCCCGAGCGGGAACTGCCAGCTGAGCCAGAGACCACCCAAGAGATCGACCCCAAGGACGTCTTCGACGATGTTCCCGTGGAAGGCGATGCGCCGGCCCCTGATGCGGCCGAGGTTGTTGTGATTGATGCGCCCACGGAAATTATCGAACCCGAAGGCGAGACTACTGCGCAGCCGGAGGAGGCAGCTCCAGAGGAGTCCACCGAAGAGGTTCCCGAAACGCCCACAGAGGAAGTGCCTGCCGAGTCGACTAGTGAAGTCCCAGAAACTCCCACGGAGGAAGTACCTGCCGAGTCGACTAGTGAAGTTCCTGAAACACCGACGTCAGAAACAGCACCCGCCGAGTCGACTGACGAAGTCCCCGAGACCCCAACATCAGACGCCTCGGTGGTGGGGATCGCTGCTGCCCCCGAGCTTGCTGGCGTCGAGCCAGCAGACGAGCCTCCTGCAGCGGATGCTGTTGACTTTCCTGAGCCTGAGGTGCCGGATGTCCCCGCCGATGAATTGACTGCTCCAGTTCCTGCCGCGACCGCCGAGGATGAAGCACCCTCTCCGGAGGGATCACCTGTGCCTTCGATAACAGTTACTGTTCCAGCGACGGAGACGATTACGCAGAGCACCGCAGCGGAAGAAGGCGAAGAAGCGGTCCCTGAGGATGCAGCCGAAACCGGCGAAGTGCCAGAGGTTACTGAGTGAACTATCACTACTACATTACTGTGTATTCCTACAAGAAAAGTTTGAAGTACAATGCTAAGTAAAACCAGGTAGGTACATTGTGCTATCACTACAAGCGAAGACGGAAAGATTCTAATTTATATTCTTCCCATCCAACGATAGATTCTGCTATATTCCAACATCACTCCCCAAACAGGCGTCTCACTCTTCTCAGAACCGAGTCCTTCTCCGGGTCGTAAGGGTGCTCCTTTGATGGGATCTCCAAAACTGCTGGGAATGCCTCGGTGAACGTGTCAACTCTGAATCTTATCTTCTCGGCCAAATGCTGGTTGATGAGTAATATAGCGATGTCATCTCTCTTTTCCGTGAATGTCTCAAAGGCAGCTTCAATGTCCTCGTCTTTGGTCTTTGCATCAACAACCAGAAAGTTCTTCTCCTTGCCAACCTCAGAGGATATCTGACCCACTCCGGCAAGCAGCATGCCTGTGATTGTGTCCTCGTCGCCAATCACACCTATCAAGGTCCTGTTCTTGTTTGCTTCAGACATTTTGGGTTTGTGAGTTCAATTGAGGTGGAAGTAGATCGAAATGAAGTGCGGTGTTGTTCCAAAGTCTCTTAGGGGTCCGTCGTGGTGGAAGTGACAGCAAAAGGAGTTGATTCTTTCTCGTACACGCAAACAAGCAGCCACAAAAAGTAAACCAGCAGCACCGAACAATCAGATGCGTGGAAAATATATGTCAACCCAGTAACTGTACCCCAAGACTCCTACCCAGCACGACACCCAACTTCCTGCCCGTGTTGGTGCAGCCAGACCGAGAGCTCCTCCACAACTGACACGCAATTCTGCCATCCACCATAACCGTGTTCCCCACGACATTTTTCAACCTGTACTCAAGCACAACTTCCCCCAAACTCCGTGTGCGTTTCTGTGTGGCTGGTCGACCATGAGCCTCTTACTTATACCCAGTCGACTCATGGAACTTGCTGGTGTGCCTGTGACTCTACGGACATTTGCCACTACGGCATGCGTGCGGTCCGGACACAGCAGGTGGTCCACGATCAAGCACGACAAGGCGAAGAACGATCTCGAGAAGAACCGGGTCTCGTTCAAGCTGTCGCAGCAGATCACGGTGTATGCCAAGATGGGCGGCGGGGATCCGACTTCGAACCTGCAGCTTGCGTACGCCATAGAGAAGGCAAAGGACATGAGCGTGTCGAAGAAGGTCATCGAGAACGCGATCAAGCGCGGCACGGGTGAGACGTCTGGGAAGTCGAACGTTGTGTCTGCCGTATACGAGGGGATGGGGCCCGGTGGTGTTGCTGTTGTGATTGAGGCTCTGACTGATAACAAGGCGCGGACGTTTGGGCTTATCAAGCCGTGCTTTTCGAAATTTGGTCTGCAGATGAGTCCGACGCTATACATGTTTGAGCGGAAGGGGTCGATTCTGATCGAGCGCGGAAACGAGGAGTTTGAGGATGTGTTCGAGAAAGTGATTGAGACGGGAGCGGAGGATGTCGGTGAGCTGGACTTGCATCCGGAGGAAAACCCAGACGGCCAACTCGTTGAGGTGGTCACCGAGCCGGCGGAGACAGGAAAGGTTGCTAACGAACTGAAGAAACTTTACAAGGTCAGGGAGGTTAATATTGAGTACCGTCCCCTTGATGACATGATGACGGAGATCACGAGCGCCGAAACGAGGAAGTCGTTTGACAAGTTTATGAGCATGTTGGACGACGTGGATGACGTGACGGAGGTGTACACAAACCTGCTCGTGGAAATCTAAAAGGAATAACTGCTTGTAAATAGAGCTGCGCTATTGTGTCAAAAAGGTAACAGTGACATGTATATTATTAAAAAACTTCTCAACTAAGACTCAACTTTAATCTTTCTTGCGCCATTTCTTTCTGTGTCATGTTTTTCAAATGCCAAAAAGACCTGCTTAGTAGTTACATACGCCCTCCACTCGAAATAATCAATCAGACACAGCTTTACTCGTCCTTCTGGTTGATAGCCTCCTCAAACTTCTCGTTGAAAGTTGGGTTGGTACGGCCAAGACGCAAGGTTCTGTCTGTTCTCAGCTTCTTGGTGGTGAAGAAGGCAGCCGCTAAAAAAAGGTTAGTACTGTTTCCCTCAGTCGTCTGGCGACTCCTAATGGACCTGTGATGGTCTGTATTTGCGCGATTCACTTACAGAAACAGGCAACAGCACAAGCAGCGACTAGAAAGATGTTAGTTGGTCAGTTCTGAGCTGTTGCTCTCCTCCCTATATCTTGAGGTGATGATGGTGATACTTACACAGTGGGTACAGTTCAACTGGAACGTTCCTGATAAAGCTACTCTTCTTCTGTAAATTTCGAATTGTTAGTAGAGTGCGACAGGTACAGATATGGCATCATGCGATTGCTGGCGGTTGCAGCTCAAGCACCGTTCATAGCGAGCCAAAGTGGACCAAGTCACCGGTTACATACGGCAGCAGCAAATGGAATTTGGGTTGGTCTCATTCTTGAATATTTTTCTGTGGTTGTGTGAGCTTCAGTCGATGTCTGCAATTGATCTCAGATAGTCAGTCGATACGGTTGGATTGATTTTACCTTGTGGTCCGAGAGCTGAGGAAATTCGAGGCGCTGGTTGGTCAGCGAAATGTGACCTGCGCACGACCCACTGTGATGGTCAATTAATTCGGACACTACACCATAGGGGCTATAGTCTATCTAAATTCTCTCTAAATACTAGGAATTTTCTTTCTTGTATGTTCAGAGACTCACCAGAAAGTCTTTCAAAAGGTCGTAGACAGTCCACTGGACTGCCATTGAGGGCATTATTTTAAACATGTTCGCGGTCCAACCTCTGTACAGTCCCTTCACTCCTTCCTTCTTGAGGATCGTCGAAAAGGCATGTCCAATGGAATCGTATTTGAATCCCATTTCTCCCGTCCCCAATGTCAGCACCTGAAAACGTCGCCTGAGAACGTCAAATGGGTAGATCAGCGTTTGCCCAATTCCCCCGGAAACAGCGCCTAGCACCAGTTTGCTGAACGGATTAGGCTGCACCGTTACAGGAAGTTGTTCTTTCATCTTCTCGTACAACGTGAAATTGATGGCGGAATAGGGTGCCACACCGAGCGTTGTTGGTATGACTCCACGGTACAGTGCCTTAAAGCCACCTTCATGGATATAGATATTCCTCACGGATTTGAACATTCCCGGGGGTTTCCGTCGCCGGGCGTCAATTTTTGATTTTGAGAGGTTGGCGAGCGAGGCCGTTTGTATCGACAATCTGGTTTTCACCAAATCCATCGGGTATGTCGCGACGACAGAAACTGCACCGGCAGCTCCTCCAGCGAGCAATTTCTTCTCCACGTCTAGCTCGTGCTGTCCCGGCCGCAGTAGAAATGGCTTGAGATCCTCATACACCGAGTACTGAACGGCGGAGTACGGGATCACACGGATACAATTCATTCCATTTCCCCTGTACAATCCTTTTATTCCTTCCTCGTGCCAGATTTTCCAGACCGATCGCAGGACACCTCCATGGTATGACTGTTGTACGGCAGAGGCTGACTGAACTTGCTGTAGTACCTTTACACGCTCAACGGGAGACACTGCTGTTCGGGAAAGTGCACCTGCAACACCGCCAGCAAAGAATGAAAGGACTGCGTCCGATTGTAGCGTCGTTTTGAGCCTGGCTGCCGCACCATCGGCAGCCCTGAACTCGGACATAGTTTTGAGATGGGCACCGCAAGCCACCTGAGGAAAGATTCGGTCAAGAGCGGAGATGCGCACAGACAGAGAATCAGCAGAGCAAGATGGCGCCACGCTAAATTTTTTTATTTTTTTTCGGTGGTGGTTCCTGAGCTCTCTCTCAGATGTGTGCACGATTTTACCCGTCCGTGCGATAGAGTTTTTGGGCACACCATCCGAGAACGGGGGAACCCGGGTCGTGCGCGGCACACTGATGGAACTGATATCCTCCGCGGCTGCGAGGGCCAAGGGAGGACACAGGCTCAGTCGAGGTCGGCTGATTCTTGTTCCATACTTCGGAACCAGAGACGGATTCTTTCCGCAAGACCGGCTGCTGCTCCCAGTGCCACGTTACCAGATAGTCTCCCGTAGTGGTATTAGCCTCTCAAGAGCGAGCCTGGCAACAACCCGCATCCCGCACTATATACACAAGAAGCATGTGCTTTCCAAGTCTCCGCAGCCACCAACTGGTAGTAAACAACAACAGACAGGGTCAAGAGCAGCACCCCCTGTCACATGTGATCGCCTGGCGCGGAACACACAGAACGCACAAAACGTGCGTGTGTGACTCACAGCAAGCAGAATGTCCCAGAAAGTGGACTCACCCAGCGCGACCCGGAGCTCTGGACGGAGGTGCGGAAAGGGCACGCGTAACTGCCAGACCGCGCTGCGTACTCCACAGCCCTAACAATAACCTACCCCGGATTCGCTGTGTCGGCACGTCATCTCGAACGTGCGCAGCCGCTTCACCGTGAGATTCACACCCGACCCATGTGCCCATCCATTCCCGGTACGATATAAGAACAACACTGATCCCCTGAATTCACGCCTTTTTTTAACCCTACCCTCACTATCCTTACCCCATCCTCTAGTCCACGACTACATTAGCATTCACAACACGCTACAAACGCACCGTATCCACTCCCGACAATCCCACATTCCACTTACCGTAACCCGGATCTACACCCCCTTTTCAAATAACAAATAATGGTTGCCAGATCGATTCTTTCCGTGAAAACCGCTTCTAGATGTTGGTTGCCATCTACGCTGAAGCCAATAAGGACTAGACAGTTTGCCGTTGTGTCGAATCCGGTGTCTTCCGCGCTCTACACGAGAACTTTCTACGACTACCAGTCGTCCACCCCGGAGGTGAACAACAACGGAGGCGACGGACACATTGAGGCGTCCACCATGACGTATGTGCAGAACACATCCTCTACGGAGCCAGTGCACAAGTCTGCTTCGGACTTTGAGCCAGTTGTGTCGAGTGAAAACCATGTCTCTGGCGACTCGCACACGAAAGTCTAAGTTTTGACAGCATTGGTACTCGGGGTTTGATTGGCACCCCCACCTTTTTCTAAAAGATGATTCCTGAAAACAAAAAGGCTTTCAACTCTCACGACTTTACACATTATGGAGGCGCCACTGAATGCAGTAGCCAGTTCAATTCGCTACTGGCCGGCTAGCTTCTCACTTCGATCGTTTGACAAAACTGGGTTTTTGCACTTTCGTTGGTTTTTACGGATATCAGATATTTTGGTATATCTTGGTTTATATAATTTGCGTAACTGAATGGAAATGTTACTCATGGTTCAACAAAAATATTCGTAGCATGATGAGACAATTAGTTAAGTTATGATACATGTAATTTAAGCAATGACTTTGTGGTTCGCCTCCGAGCCTTCCAGCGCCCACTTAATGCAGAACGGCATCAAACGACTCGTTGCGAACATTCCAGCCTCTCATAGATCTATAGACAGAGTTCTCAAACTCAGCACGGTTCCGAATCAACGCGGTTGCCGCGTCTTTGTTCAGCGGATCGTTTGGATTAGGCTCAAGGAGAAGGAACTGGAGCCCCAACAGCACCGCACTCAGCGTCAGAACAGGGCTCCAGTCCTCCCTCAATATGTTCAAGCACACGTTTCCTTCCAAATCTATATTAGGGTGAAATACCCTGGGCAAACACTTGAATTTAGGTGGTTCCATGGGATAGTTCTCACCAATGTGACACGAGAAACGGAATTTGCCTCCTTTGTAGTACCCGTCCGCGGGTATGATGACAACGTTGAAGTTCATCAGGTCTGCAGGGTCCGGGAACGAAACAGTTATCGTTGACGGTAGATCCAGCTCGGTTATGTCCTTCTTCGCTCTTGTCTGGGCGGCTGTTGAGACCTTTACGGGAGTAGAGGAGGCCTGGCCTCCGTTCTTCTTCTGCTCCTGTTGCTTCTGCCTTAGTTTCAACTATGGAACCAAATGGGTTAGTCGGGGCATTCCTCAAAAACACAGTGGCAACAGAACCACTCCAATCCTTACATACCATATCTGGTGCCTAGAAAACAAGTTCAGTATTCTTTCTCACGACCTTCACCTCATGACCGCGCTCATAAACGCCAGACACAGCGTTCCTCGATTTGCCATCACACTACTAAAAACCCGTACACCCCAAGTCGCCTCGAAGAAAACGCGCCATCCTCAAACATAAACATTCGACCATCAGGTTGAAGCACTGACTAGACTCCACATTTGTTATTTTTGCAATACTCCACTGCTCCAGATACACACCAGTCCGCAATTCACTAGCAGACAAGACGAGAATCGTCTAATCTGAGAGGTCATGTCGCAGTCCTCAGATCAAAATTCTGGGTTACCCCAACGGCTGCATCCGTTGAGACCAACGAGGAAATCATCAACGAACGAGCTTAAATCTCAGCTTTCTGATTTGCAACAAAAATTTGGGATTTCCAAGAGAGAGAGCAAAGGCACCACGAGCGGTGGAATCCCTATCCATATGCCAATGCTTCCCGACAGCGGAGAAGCACCCCAGGGAACTCTGGGAACTTTGCGTAATCCGAAAAACCCAAGCGTAAGTAGAACTGTTATATGCTCCGATTCTGAATGTTTACTAACTTT
The DNA here is from genome assembly GCA_030557465.1 of Kuraishia cidri. Classification (NCBI taxonomy): domain Eukaryota; kingdom Fungi; phylum Ascomycota; class Pichiomycetes; order Pichiales; family Pichiaceae; genus Kuraishia; species Kuraishia cidri. The sequence goes on from JAKTPE010000012.1 coordinate 180,564, forward strand.
GGCTTTTGACTGCTACAGAGGGACGAGGTTAGACGAAAATCTTCGGGTTCATCTCTGTCTGTTGCCCGTGGAACGGGGGGACACCATCTTCCTGCCCCACCTTCAAATGTTGACTTTTTGTCTGATCTCAGCGATGGATTACTGCTAGAGTGCAGGAAACTCACAGCGGAAAACCAAAAACTGAAAGAGGATATCAAAGTCAAACAGCAGGATCATGAGGCGATATCGAAACAAATGGGTAACATCACGGTGTTGAACAAGAAGCTCAGCGAGCAGGAAGAAGAGCTCAGGGAGAAAAACTGGGATCTCGAAGCACAGCTACAAAGCCTCAGCGATACCATGAGCCAGAGGGCAACGGATATAAATAAGCTGTCCAGAGAAAGAGCCGAGAACGACAGCGAGCTTGCCGATCTCAAGTCTCAGGTGGAGAGCTTCAAACTGAAAAGCATAAACCTGGCGGATGAGCTGAGTGCAACCAACGCAAAACTCGGCAGCGAGCTCAAGGAGTTGAAACAGCAGAACTCGGATCTCAATGAGGAAAACGACCATCTGCACCAAAAGGTTGTAGCGCTCAGCGATGAGCTCGATACAGCCAAGTCCGCAGAGCCCTCCAAGGCCCTGGGCGGTATTCCTTCCCTTGCTCCCGCCGACAACTTGGAATCCGATGACGACACATTTGACGACGACGCCGAACTGAGACGCGAACCGCCGACCTCGCCTATCAAGCAGATCCCAATGAGGAATACAGAGCTTGAGAGAGAGTCCCTGCACGCAAATCTGCTCCATGCGAATAAGACCATCTCCAAGCTCAGGGGCGTTGTGCTCAAGTACAGAATCGACAAGGAAGAACTGGAGAAGAAGTTGCTTGCAGCCGGCCTTGACTCTCCATCAGGCTCGACCCCAGTCAAGTCCACAAGAGACTTCAAGAGGAGACCCAAGGGAGATATCTTCCATTCTGCAGCTGTCGGGTTGGGCCCCAGCAATCGCGGCAGCAAAGTGTACTCATACTACGAGAGCTCTCAGACCGACGAGGGCAATGAATCGTGGGAGAACTACGAGGGTGGTGAGGGCGCCAGCGTTGCGGATGACACGTTCGAAAGGGCAAAACCTGTCCTGCGCCACACTGAGTCGGATAGCGACTCTGAGTTTGATTCGCCCCAGCAGGACAAGGTCCTGGCACAGGAGCTCGGCGGGCTCGAGGCTAGCCAATCGGCGTCTGAGAGCGAAGACGATTTTGTGGATGCACAGCCCCTGAGCGTGGTGACCGACGCCGATGTGCGTGAGTATGCAGACGCGCACGGGCTGGTCCTTGTGGACGTCCACGAGTACGAGAAGCTCAAGAGCTTTGACATCGAGCACTTTTCCGCAGCTACGGAAAAAGAACGCGAAGATTCAATCATCAAGGCTGCTTCCGACTTCAACATCCTCGCGCTGCCGAATGTTGCTTCTGAGACTCGCCATCCAACCATTGACACGATAGAGACCCTGAAACAGAAATGCGAGTACGAGGGTCTTGTAGCGGTGACGAATGACGCTTACGAGAATTTGCTCGCGAGGGCCAACTATGTGCCGACTGAGGAGGAAATGATCGAGAGGGTGCAGGCAAAGGGTCTCGTTGTGCTCCCGTTTTCCGAGTTAAACGACATGAAGACCACGATTGAGTCTCCATCTGCTGACTTCATCAATGAAAAGGCGAAGCTGCACAAGATTCACCCTCTTGCCGAAGAGGAGTACAACAGTCTTCTGCGGCAGGTTGAGCATCCCTCGCGCGAGAAGATCTTTGAAGTTGCGGATAGTTACTCACTAGTGCCTTTGTCCAAGGAGGAACATGCTGGCTTGTTGCAGAAGCTGGTCAGCCCTGGTCTTGGTAAGGTTGCTGAATATGCTGGGGCTCTGGGATTGGCGACGATAGCGTCCGCGGAACTCGCCAAACTGCGCGGGCAGGTTGACCAGCCTTCAAAGGAGAGTATTGTCAAGCACGCCAAGCTGCTTGGACTGGTACCTCTGACCACCGAAGAGTACGAGAGATTGAACACAAAAGCGTTCAACCCACCCAAGGAAGATGTTATTGCCAAGGCTGGCGTTTTGGGCCTCGTGACGCTTCCTAAGAGCGACTATGAAGAGCTGCTTGACCAAATACAAAACCCCAGCAAAGAATCAGTGCTTGCAAAAGCGGAGTCTTTTGGTCTTACGAGCGTGCCAAAAGACGAGTACAATGATCTGGTGACCAAGGTCAACCATCCGACGTCTGAGCATATATTGGAGAAAGCAGCGTCCGTTGGTCTTGTTGCTTTACCGATTGACGAGCACAGGGAATTGTTGACTGAGCTACACAGCCCGACACCGGAAGCTGTCATAGCGAAAGCAAGGGCGCACAATTTGGTGACTTTGAAGGATGATGAACACAGGGAGCTGCTTGACAAAGCAAGCAGTCCGTCCCGCGATGCAGTCATTGCAAGCGCGAAAATGCATTCTCTTGTCACAATGCCTGAAAGCGAGCACGAAGAGTTACTCAACCAGGTCCAGAACCCCGCAAAGGATCACATCATTGCGAAAGCTGAGGGTCACGGTCTCGTTACTTTGCCGAGAGCTGAGCACGAGACTCTGCTCGAGAAACTCAGCAGTCCCAGTCGGGACACCGTTGCTGGCCATGCTCAGAAGCTCGGCTTGGTGACTCTCCCAAAGTCGGAACATGATTCTCTTATTGGCCAGTTAGAAAAACCTTCTGAAGAGTTCATTGTTGCCAAGGCTGCTGCTCATGATTTAGTGACGCTGACGAAACTTCAATACGACAAGCTGCTGCTTGGTCTGGAAAAACCAAGCAAGGAATTCATATTCTCAAAGGCTGCAGACCTGGACATTGTCCCATTGGAGAAAAAGGACCACGAGGAACTTGTTAGAAAGGGTGAGTCCCCAACTGAAAGCGAGCTGCACGAGTTTGCCGCTGCTAGAGAGTCGGTTCTTCTCGCGAAAAGCGACCATGATAAGCTGAAAGACCTGGTGGCGAATCCGCCAAAAGATACCATTATTGAGAGAGCCGCTGCTCTCGGCCTGGTTGCTATTCCATCAGCCGAGTATGACAGTCTGCTCACGAGGCTCGAGTCTCCGTCCAAGGAGTACGTGATAGACAAGGCACGTAATATGGGACTGGTGACTGTAGACGCTGAAGAGCATCAACAGCTACTGAAGGACCAGACATCTTTGAAGAATCCATCCTCAGATTACATTTCTTCGATGGCCCCGTCTGTCGGTCTCGTTGCTCTGGCTTCGTCAGAGCACGACGGCTTGAGGGCGACTGCAGAGAACCCGAGCCAGGAATTCCTTTCAAGGAAGCTCGCAGACTTGGGATTCACTACTGTTGCGTCAGAGCATTATAACGCACTTGAGAAGAAGGCAAACGCTCCACTGAATGAAGCGGCTGCGGCTCAAGGTCTTGCACTGGTCAAAAGCTCAGAGTATGCCGACTTGCTCAGCAAGGCGAGCGCTGTGCCGACCACACCGGTGTCCTCCTCATTCCCTGTTCCGGTGCCGATGCCAGTATCGCCACTGCCGGTAATATCTCCATCGAAGGCCAAGGGCATGAATCCGGCCTTCGAAACGGTCGATAGTCTGAAGAAAAAGTGTGCCGACCTGGGCCTGATTGTGCTGTCCAAGTCTTCATACGAGGGTCTCATCATTTCGTCCAGAAGGCAGTTGACGTCAGTTGAGCTGACGGAGAAAGTGAAGCACATCGGAATGGTGGCCATTCCTGAAGCTGAGTACGCCGAGCTAAAGAGCCCAGACATCGATCTAATCATAGAGCAGGTGAGAAGCCATGGTTTCGCGGTTGTTCCTAAGGCTGACTACAACACCCTACTCAACGATCTCAAGGAACCAACCAAGGCATACCTTTCCGAAAAGACAAAGTCCATTGGCTACCACATGCTGCCCGAGTCTGAGTTCAACGACCTGCATACATTGGCTCATTCTCCAGAATTGTCCCATGTACAGGCGAGAGCTGCAGAGCATGGCCATGTCACCGTGGGTGAGGAACAATATAACAAGCTGACTGCTCAGATGGATGGTCTCACGCAAGAAGATATCGCTGCGAGAGGGCGCGAGTTTGGACTGACGGTGTTAAGCGAGGCTGATCACAAGAACCTGCTGCAGCAAATTGAGTCTCCCTCCGTTGCTTACCTGAAGTCGAAGGCCGCCGATGCTGACTTCCAGTTGGTTGATAATAAAGAGCAAGAAGCCATCCTAGATGCTCTTGCCAATCCTTCGAAAGAGTTCCTTCATGAGAAGGCTAGGAATGTTAACATGTCTCTTCTCGAGGAGGCGGATCATACTAGCCTACTCGCAAAGGCGGACACAGCTACAGAAGATCAGATCTTGTCTCAAGCGAAGGACCACGGTCTGCATGTACTCCCAGAGGCTCAATACCAGGGAATCCTTGCTCAGATAGCCCAACCGTCAGTGGAATACTTGCGTGAGAAGGCCGCTGTTCAAGGGTTCACATTGCTAGGTACTGAAGCTCATGAGGAGCTGATCTCGAAGGCTGAAAATCCAAGCAAAGAGGTTTTTGTTGACAGAGCTGGGTCGCATGGGTTGGTTGCTCTCGAGCAGCCCGTGCACGAGTCCCTCATTTCTCAGATAGAACACCCAACCAGGGAATACATTACCGAGAAAGCCGAAGGTTTGGGTCTGGTTGCTCTTGGCCGGGACGCTGCTGCTGAGCTTCAATCAAGAGCGGAAAATCCATCCAAGGAAATCTTGATAAGCAAAGCCGATTCTCTTGGACTTGTTACTTTGGAGAAGCCGGAGTACGAGAGACTGCTGGACCAAATTGAAAACCCAACAAGAGATTACATTGAGTCGAAGGCAGGCAGCCACAACCTAGTGCCCATTCCAAGTTCAGACCACGCAGATCTCTTGTCCCAGATTGAGTCACCGTCAAGGGACTATCTGTCTGCAAAGGGTGAAGAGAATGGTTTGGTCGTTTTGGACAACGCCGAGCATTCTGAACTAATGACCAAGGCGAGCCATCCGACAAAGGAAGCAGTCGTTGAAAAAGCGAGGGGCCATGGCTTGGTCGCAGTCGAGGCGACCGAATACTCAGATTTGCTGGCGAAGGCTACAAGCCCATCCAAGGAGGATGTCATTGTTAAAGCCAAGAGCCATGGTCTTGTTCCGCTGTCATTTGACGAGCACTCCGAGCTGATGGCGAAAGCGTACGCTCCCGACAGTGAGCATGTCTCATCGAGAGCAGCAGACCTGGGCCTGGCCGTACTCCAGAAACCCGCACACGAGGACCTGGTTGAGCGTGCAGAGAACCCATCGATCGAACTGCTGCAAAAGAATGCTGGCACACTGGGCCACAGTGTCATTGCAACGTCTGCCTTAACAGCGCTTCAAAACACCGTTGCTGAACCTCAGCATAATTGGCTCAGCGAAAAGGCATCCTCATCAGGCCATGTTTTGATCAACGAGCCAGAGCTTAGATCATTGAAGTCGAGCCTCGAGTCACCTTCAGCTGACTACATATCTTCCAAGGCTACAGCTCTCGGACTGGCGACTGTCCCTACCGAAGAGTATGCCAGACTTTTGAAACTGAGTGACACGCCCACCGAGGAGTGGTTGAGCGAAAAAGCGGCAGCTTCAGGCAACGTACTTGTGAAAGCGGACGAATTCCAATCGCTGAAATCAAGCATTGATTCGCCATCATCTGAGCACATTGTCTCTAAGGCAAGCAAGTTGGGTCTGATCGCTCTCCCTGTCGGAGACCATGCGTCGCTCGAGAAACTAGCTCATAACCCATCAGAAAGTCACATCATAGAGAAAGCGAAAGCTAATGGCTTAGCTGTGATTGAAGCAGCGTCTCTTGAGGAGCTGCAAAGAAGAGCGACATCACCAACTAAGGAGGAACTCGCTGAAGGTGCCGCCAAGCGCTCGCTTGTGGTCGTCGACGGCTCCGAGTACTCAAACTTACTCTCAAAGAGCGTCAATTCTAAGGAGGACGTGATATCGATGGCGCCTATATATGATTTGGTGGCCCTTGACAAGGATAGGTATGATTCTTTGATTCGGACTCCTGGGACGCCCAAGCAAACCCCTCCTGGTAGCGGGTTGTCACTGGTGGACAGCGAAACTCGCCAAGCGGTGGGAAGAGACACCGAGTCGCTTGATTTCCTAATTGAAAAGGCAGAATCGAGAGGATTGGTAATTTTGAACAAGGAAGACCACCTAAAACTTCTTGAGGAGGCGAATGTGCCTTCAAGAGACTCTTTGAATGCGAAGGCCAGAGCCCAAGACCTTGTTGTTCTGAATGAAACAGAATATGCAGACCTGACCCAACAACGGAAGGACTCATCAGCCACGAATGCCGTAAATGAAGCTGCGATTGTTACCACCGAAGAGGAGTTGGAAGCTTTGGCCTCAAGCTTAGGTTTCGATATCATCCCCAAGGGCCGTGCAACTGGACACCTGGAGAGATTCAAATCGGTATCTACCCAATCTCACGATGACTTCAAGGATGCAGCAAGTCACTTTTCGTCCGCTTATTCTCGAAACTCTATTGCCACACAGTACGAAGATGCTATGAGTCATCATCAAGATGTTGCGTCTTTGTTCACCCAGACCGACATGGACGAGGACGCATTGAGGACCAGGGCCGAGGCTCTTGGATTCGCTTTGGTCCCTATTGGGGATGACAGGGATGACACTTCAGTGGAGGACCTCACTGTCCCAACAGGAGCCGACACGACAGACGAGGCAACGACCGTGGCTGAGAATAAAGAGATCGAGAAACCAGAGCCAACCAAAGAAGAGCTAGAGGGTATTGCAGCTGGTCTTGGGCTCACCTTGATATCAAGCGTGGATCTCGAAAGACTGAAGCGGAAGACGATTTCTTCACAGGAACTTGCTGCGAAGGCTGCCGAACTGCACTTGACCCTCATTGGTGATGATGATCTGACCGCTCTCAAAGCAGAGAAGAAAGCCACACTGGACTCAGTGCGTAAGTCCTCGAAGGAGCTTGGTTATCTGTGCATTCCCGAATCCTCTTATGTTGCCACCACAGTTTCAAGAGAGCCTGATTTCAGCAACGTCGTTGTCGTTCCGGCAACATATTACAACAAGCTTACGAGAAGCCATGAATTTTACAAAAAATCAGCCAAGTTGGCCTCCTCAGATAGTGATCAGCAGTCTGCTTTGGAGTCAATATCCGAAGCGTCTCACACATCTGCAGCAGCTGAGCACCGCGAAGCGACACATCGCCAGTTGGAACACGAGCCTTCAGCTGTCTCTCAGGAGTTCGAGCCTGATGCTCCTGTTTCTCTGAGAGATCTCGCTCAACGGTCCTCCCTACAGTCCTTACATAGCCAGTTGTCCATTGGGACGGACATATCCATGACGAATCGCGGAATGATTGCTGCGATCACACAGACGATCATTGGCGAGTATTTGTTCAAGTACTACCGCCGGCTGGGTCCGCTGAGTGCCATTTCCGAGAATAGACACGAAAGATACTTCTGGATCCATCCTTACAGCTTGACCTTGTACTGGTCATCTGTTAACCCTGTTCTGGGCAATCCTTCTGAGAACAAAGTGCGTGCGGCCGCGATAATTGGAGTCGAAAGTGTCGAGGACAACAACCCTCTCCCACCGGGCATATTCCACAAAAGTATCATTGTTCACTCGTCTGAGCGTGCCATCAAAATTACTTGTCCGACAAGGCAGCGCCACAACATATGGTTCAACTCGATCAAGTATCTTATCCAGAGAAGTACGGATGATCTGGAGGAAGATGACCGCGAGGAAAACCAGTACAACGAGCCTTACAGTGTCGACGAAAGGACGGAGATTGAGCGCTCCCAAAGTTTCCGTCACTCTCAACCTAGGAGAAGTATCCTTGGGACTCAGCGTTCCGTCTCCACTCCTATACCCCGCAGCAACACAAATCACACTTTGAGAAGCTCTATCATGAGCCCTGCACGCTAGTGCGCACATCGAGATACCCTTTAATTATACGTAATAATCTTAAATGACTTAATCTTCAACAAAGTACGATCAACGTTGCTCCCCTTCCCCTGGCTGCTTTTACTCTCATTTATAACGATTATTCGCGTGGATTTCTCAACTTATCTGACATTATGTCTTACTGCTTCCAACGCCAGACATTTGAGAGGCTTGAGTAGTTCTTATTCGAATGGAAGGTGCTTATTTTGAAACGAAAGGGATTTCCTTTCCGCTGTTTTTCCGCTCAAAAATAAGCTCAATTTATTCATGGGAACAGCGAGCACGAGTTAAAAAAGTCTTGATGTTTGAGGGCTTGGCCGAGTGGTTAAGGCGCCACATTTAGGTTTTCCTTGAAAAACTGTGGTATCTTCGGATGCGCGAGTTCGAATCTCGTGGTCCTCATTATCTTTTTTTTTGACTTTCGCCATCAGAAAGAGATTCCTTTTGTGGATTTAATAACCCTCAACAGTGCAGGAACTACAAGAAAAAAAAATTACTTGAAAGAGCTTCATTATGTACAGAGAGGTCAGAAAGACAGATCATTCCTCTTTCGGGGTGTCGTAAACTGATAACCTGGCCAGCACCCGTTCGTCGGCCACGAAGTCTCTGACCCATTCGCTATTCTTTTCTTTTCCCGTCTTCACCCAGCTCGCTGGCCAATCCTGTTCTTCTTCAATTGCTCTTTGGATATCCCCCGGGACCATGGGCCTATGCTTGTTATATACAACAACTGATGTTTCTTCTGCGTATGCCTCGGCTTGCTTCCTCTTGGTATAGAACCTTCTCAGCCTCTCAAAAGTGTTGAGAAATCCCAATAGGTTATACGATCTTAGAACGGCGACTGGCTGCTCGAAGAACACAGGCACACCATTCGCATCTCGCACTGGCTTTGAGAAATCCAGCTCTGGGGCAAATGGAGCCTCAGCATATTGAGCCGGGTATATGTAGGGCCTTGGTAGTGGTGGGCGTTTCTCTTTGCCATCCTCGTCCGTCTCCTCCTCCTTTTTATTTGGCTCTTCATTATGCTCGTCGCTTAATACTTCATTCGCCTGGATTTGAGGCTCACCCAATGTCTCCACATTCTTACTCTGAGCATCCTCTTCGGGTGCTGGTTTTGGCTCGATTGGCTCCTCTGGTGCGGGAGGAACCAGAGGACCAAGCAGACCCTCATGCACGCCATTGATATACTCCTTGTAAGCGCCCCTTCCAATGCAAATGACACCGCCAGCGCTTGAAGGCTCGCATGCAGCATCTTCTCTAGTTTGCAGCTTGGGCGTGGTTTTGTAATTAATCCCTAGCACGTCCCTGGGTTCGTATAGATCTGCTACCTTCACGAGAGGTTCTGGATCATCCACCTGCATTCTGCTGGATGGCTTCAACCAAGCAGCATCGAATCCAAGTGGGCCAGTCGAAGTCGCAGTCACAGGCTGATCATCCTCTTTCTGCTCGGCAGGAAGCTGGCTGCGCCGTAGCTTCCTGATTTCTTCAGCAACGCTGAACCTGATGTCCCCTTGTCTTTCCTCTGTGTATATCTCAAAATCCAAACCACCTGAGTTCAGCAATGGTTTCACAAACTTCCTAAAAGCCTTAAGACTCTCTTCGAGATAATCTGAAGGAGGAGGTGCAATGTAAATCCTGAGCTTTCTAGGCAAAACGTTGACCTCAATCTTCTCTTCTCCCAAAGGTGCCAGTTTCTCCATCCACTTTTTCCGCACTTGTTTCTGCTCGTATTTATCATACGCAACACCTCCAAGGGCCGATGCAAGGACCGCCCAGAATATTGACCAGTTTCTTGACGGAAGTCTCAGTCTGGGTATGCCCATGGCTTGAAGCGCAGGGTTTGAAAAGCCCTTTGACTTAGCCTTAGGGGCCGCTGCCGCGACCTCCGTGGCCGCCTTCGCATCAACGGCAGCAGAAATGTCGGGTGGTGTCTTTTCCGAAGACATGCTGGTCCGCTGTCAGATCTGTGATTTACCATCCAGCCAGCCCTCATGTTGACTGTGCTACTTTTGTTCGTGGGCATCGCTTGGAAAATGAGAAACACTACGCAGGCGGTACAGCACTTACGCAGGGGGAGAACTCCAATCGAGCTTTCTCGTCCTCCCTCCTAGTATGTCTGATATTTATTAGGATAAGAAGTGACTCTGAAGGTCTCTCAATATCAAGTCTTTTTTATTAAATGTTGAGTGCTGGCTGGGAACGGCTATTGAGTGCTCGAGTGGGGGAAACCGCCAAACCGCTAATAATTGTGCCATACACGTCTAAGTATGCGCTTCGGATACAAAGACGCGTCTGGCATCGTGGATCTGATTCAACAGAGCCACAAAAAACACAGAAGTCATGCCTCAGTTTGGGTTCGATGACATAGAGGTATGTGTGCTGTTGTTCTGATGTCTCTGACATAAAACTAATCGAAGGCATGGGCAGGATCCTGACGCGAAAGAGGTGTACGAGACCTCCGACGTTGAAGAGCTGGATGAACTTGCGGACCTAAACCACGAAGATAGAGAGTCCATTGACGAATCTGAGCTAGTATTCGACGACAGAGAAGCGTTTGAAAACTACGTTATTGGAAACGCAAACACAGATTTCAGAGATTCGGTTATCAACAGGGGATTCACTACCCATACAGTGAAAGAGACTACCGAGCAGAGATTGATACGGATACGAAATGAGTTGGATGAGATACAACTAGCCGGTGCAGAGGAAGCGGTATCCCCTGCATATCTTGACTTGCGATCTTTGTTATCCCATCTCCAAAAGGAACGGCAGGAGAGACGAAAACAGGACGATCTCGCCGACACTTCTCAAGACATTCCCGAAGCGAGCACTGAGAAGTCTGTTGAAACCAGAGCTCCCATAGGCAAACCCGCTGATGATTCCGGAGAGCTTCTTTCTTTGGAATCTCGGTTAAGTGATCTGGAGAATGTCATTGGGCACACCGATAATCTCAACCTTTCAAACACTCAACGGCCATCGGTTCAGAGCTTGCTGAACGACTTATACAGAAAGGTGAACTTATTACTCAACCCGGAGGGCCCCTTGCAGGATTCCAAAACCGCAATAAATGAGCTCAATTCTCAAACGGAAAGATACCTAAGCTCGCGAAAGTTCCAAGTGACCAAAACCTCCTTTGAAGAGGATCAACCCAGCGATGTCAGCAACCAAAAGCTAAACGCTTTGTACGATAGGGTGACTGCAATGCCCAACTTTGATGACTATCTCACTCATGTAATAGCGAGACTGAAGTCTCTGAGCCACTTGAAACTGCGGATGAGCTCTTCGGTGGAGTTCCTTAGCCACATATCTCACGATATTGAGGCACTCTCTCAAGATGCAGCTGAGTGGAAAGAAAGCTTGTCTACGACCGAGCTGAAGCTTGAAGCTCATTCGCAGTCTTTCTATCGGAACAAGGCACAGGTCGAAGAGTGGATAGCTGAACTCGAGGGTAGGGTGCAGAGTCTTTCCACATCCGACCAATGATGGAACCCCTCAATTGCAGACGAATAGAGAATATAATGACCATTACGATGTAATCTTTACAGGAGATTGAATATATTAATTTATAACTTAGTCCCACTCGACTATGGTGACAGTAGTCGTCGCCGATCCAAACGTCTCAGTTCTGGTCCCGGTTACGGTTGCCCCCGGAGTAACGACTTCAATCACGGTTGTTAACGGGTCTTCAGAGCTTGTTGCTGTAGCTTCTGGCACTGAGGATGGGGTGTAGCCCGGCGCGCAAGTGTTAACGATCACCAAAGTGTTACCATCTCCATCCACTGAAGAGTCAGTCTCTGGAAAAATGACTGTGGTGTAAGTGGAGTAAATGACGGACTCGAAGGTCACCACGGTTGTGAATACAGAGATCTCATCATAATACTCTGGGTCATAGTCATCCGTAGCAAGGACTAAAGAATGAGTCAGTATCTCTTTCCTGGTACAAAAAAAGTATTTGTCTTACTTTTGCGGACAAAACAGGCAAGCCAGAAAAGAAGGGCACTTTGATGCTTCATTTTTCAGGAGTAGTTGTATATTACAGCAGTAACACGAACAGATTTGTTCTTGCAGAGGTTATATCTGTCTATATATATTGTCATATTAACAACATTCAATGCTCCATTTCCATAATGGCCGAACTACTGGAAGTTGATTTGAAAGTCTGTCTCGAGATCAAAATTTCCTCTTTGAGGTGACCCAAAAACCCTGGATTTTATGCATCGCTATCTAGTCCACTTCACTTGTGCCACTTTTTCAAATGATGAGCTCTTTCTCAAGAACTCAGTTTTACTTTTCTTTTAAGCGCAGCTGCTGTTACAAGTAGAAGAAGTATGCTGTTGGAAGGCATGCCTGGGGCAAAAGCTTAGATTTTCTCCTTTATGCTTCCTAGACTGCACTCGAAAAATCGGCACATTTACCACAACTATCAACTGTACGGAAAATATCTAATGTTTAAACATTTAATGTATCTCGAGTCTTTTTTGCTGCCCTTTGCTCAAAAAACCCCAAGTGAGGCGTTCAGCGGTAATGGCCCCAGTTTCCAGTGCAAGGGTAGAAAGCTGTCGACCAAAAAAGCCAAGCAAGTTGAACTCTTTGAAACAAGGTATTGCACTAAAAAGAAGCTGGTATGTAACAAGCACTGAGGTTTCGGACTCTTCAATGATTAGAGAATCCAATCCTTCCCTATTTGGCCAAATCTGCGCCCTGTTTCCAAAACATCTAAAAATAGAGTCAGGTAAAACCTCTTTGGAACATCTTTGAAGAGAACTAATGCAAGGGGCACAGTATCAGTCGAAAATTATGATTTTTGGTCCTTATAACGAAGTGTATTTGGGTGCTTCGAAAGTGTTTCAGGACTATGCTTAAATATGAGCCGCACGTACCCACAAATGCCCGATTTGGACATAAGGGTTCCCTTCTTGGAACGAACAATAAGTCCACGTAAGTAACTACCATATCGCACTTTGTAGAGCATTTTGAGGCATCAGTGTAGTTTGGGAAGCTTACAGTGTAAGGTATCCTGGAGCCTTGCAAAGCGATTGAGAATCATCCTGCTTTTCTCTGCCAGAGAAAACTCCAAAACAAACGTCACACAAAAAATATAACAGTTCACTTTCTAACAGTACACGGCAAGGCACAACAGGGCTAGGAATTTTCCTCGCGCATGCTCATCTGCATACTCTGACACGCTCGCTAGCTTTATTTCCAAACTCAGCGACGAAAGGAAAAGGACCAAAACGATGCCTTCAGAATATATAAACTCCTCTGCGTTTCTCTCAGGTAAGACCAAAAAAAAAACAGCTTTGACAAATATAAATCAGTATTAGGCTAGTCACTCGTTCATTTTCTGCCATACACTGACCCTCTGTGCTCGCTTCTCCATCGACTATCTGACACATAGGTGAAAATGATTCCGACCAATGCAATGAAGCTGCTGATGGCCCTTGTGCTCTTTGCAACAGGTGCAAGAGCCCAGTTCTTCCCAAAGCTGGCATTCGCCAAACGAGGTGTGGTGACTTACACCTCAACCTGTCTGACTTGTTCAGTCTCCACCGTCACCACCTCCACCACTACTTCGACTACTTCGGACTACCCAGTGACAACCACGATCAAAAAGAAAAGGATCACCGAGTATGTCACTTCGACCTGGACCAATGACTATGCCACCACCACAACAGTGCCATATGATAACTTTCAGACCACGATCACAATTGTCATTGATCTCCCTCCCAAGACAACCACGACTACGACGACTTGGGCATTGGATTCCACATCGACCACGACCCTTCCAATAGTTTCTGGTGCAACAGAAGTCACTGTTGTGGTTGAGGTTCCTGAGGAAAGCACAACTGCGGCCGACTCAACTGGTGCAACCACCATCACAGAAACGGACTGCCCTATCTGCTCCAAGAAAACATCTTCAAGCACCGAGTCGGTCACTCCGAAATCATCACACATGTCTCCCTCCTCTAGCTCTCATGCTGAATCGTCGGTAGAGGTATCTTCTTCAAGTGCTCCTCTAAGCTCATTCAGTGCCCCTTCGTCAAGTCTGTCGAGCGAGATTTCTTCCTCCGCGTCATCCGCTGTTGTTTCGTCTTCTGTTGAGACGTCATCCTCTGCAGCGTCTGCTTCTACCGAGGTGTCATCCTCTGCAGTGTCTTCTGCTACTGAGGTGTCATCCTCTGCAGTGCCTTCTTCAACCGAGCTGTCATCCACGACTGAAACATTTTCTTCATCTACCGTTGTCTCTGAAACGCCAAGCGCCTCATCTGATGTCTCGCTGTCTTCGGCACCGGCGGATGTATCGTCGAGTGTGAGCCCCAGTGTTTTCTCCGAGTCTCCCTCCTCCGACTTCTCAACACCAGTTTACTTCAGCTCCGTTGCGGCCACTGATTATTCCAGCGCTGCGTCAGCAACCACCACCACGCACGCGATCACCAAGCTGCACACCGTCACTGTCACGGTTCCATGCACCTTCACGGACTCGGCCGGTTCGACTCACGTCACGCAGACACAGTCCACATCGGTCATCACCAGTGTCATCAGCAATCCGGAGGTGACGCCAGTGTCGACAACGCTCGTGACAAAGCTTCAAACGGTTACTGTCACGGTTCCGTGCACTTTTACTGACTCCGCTGGGTCCACACACACCACGCAGTCTCAGTCCACGATCGTCATCACCACCGTTGAGAAAAACCCAGTGGTGCCCTCAGGTACGGAGGCAAGCGCTGTTGCAAGCGCTGGTACCTCGATCACATCTTCTGTTCTCGAGACTCCCTCCGTCTCAACTGGCGGGGCTATCGTGCCCTCTTCGGGCTCTTCAGTTGTCTCGGCGGCAGTATCACAGGAGGGATCGACAACTGTCCCCAGTGTCTCATCTTCAAGCGAGCTCACCTATATCAACACGCCCGTGTATGAGACCGCGAACACGGATGAGTCAACCATCACGTCGGTGGTTTACAAGACGCTGTACACCACGCTCTCTGGAGGCGCTGTGTCTGCCGTCTCGACTGTTCCGGAATCGCCTTCGGCACTATACGGTAACTCAAGCAGCTTCACCATTGTGTCATACAGCACGACTGCTAACGGGACTGTTATCCTCGCCACAACTAGCGTCCCAGTCAATCCGATCACGGTGGTCTCCTCGACGTCTGCGGGGTTCGTCCCTACCGTGCCAGGTCTGACCACCTATGAGGGCATGGGAAATCTTGCTACCGGACAAGTCACTTCACTTTTCGTCCTCCTGAGCTCTCTCTTCATCTGCTTCGTATGAACTGCTATATCGTTATTTAATACTACTTCAATCCTTCTCCTAACCCGTAATTTTCACCCCTTCTACAACGGGAATCATGTAGTGCGCCGCTTAAACATTTTTTTGGGTCCCGGAGCTCATCGCATGAAACTTCGATACTTTTCAAACCTTTTCAACAGAGCATTTGTATCTCTCATAGCTTGTCGTCCTGGTGAAAATGTCGAACGGTATCAAGCTTGCAGCCTGTGTAGCACTCACAGCTGTGGTAACTGGCGCCGTGGTCGAGACAGTTCATGCGTACCTTGACAGACCCACAGCTTCCCCAGCCAGCAAGTCGAAGAAAATATCCGAGACAATAACGGATTATTCTGAGGACCTAATCAAAGAGCAACTAGCCCGCAACTATGCTTTCTTGGGTGAAGCTGGGATGAAGAAAGTGCGCGAACAGTTTGTGGTTGTGGTGGGGGCTGGTGGTGTGGGATCGAACTGCGTTACTGCACTCGTCAGATCGGGCGTTTCCAAGATCCGGATCATCGACTTTGACCAGGTCACTCTGTCGTCGTTGAACAGGCATGCCGTTGCCACCGTGAGAGATGTTGGTGTGTCAAAGGTGGAGTCTTTGCGGGAGCATCTTCTCCAGATCGCGCCGTGGTGTGAGATCGAAGCAGTCAACGAGCTGTGGACTAAAGATCACGCAGAGAGGCTTTTGGTTGAGGGCAGCCCGACTTATATTGTTGACTGCATCGATAATATTGACACTAAGCTAGATTTACTCACGTTCTGCTTTGAACACAACCTGCCTGTTGTATCGTCAATGGGAGCCGCATGCAAGAGCGACCCCTCACGCATCAACGTGGGCGATATCTCCACTACAGACGAAGATCCACTGGCGAGAGCTGTGAGACGGAAACTCAAAAAGAGAGGTATTCTGACTAGCATCCCGGTCGTCTTTTCCTCGGAGAAGCCTGATCCTGGCAAAGCTGCTCTGCTCCCTCTCCCTGATGAAGAGTTCGAAAAGGGTAAAGTGGAAGAACTCAGCGCATTGAAGAACTTTCGTGTGAGAATCTTACCTGTTCTCGGTACTATGCCAGCTATGTTTGGTCTGACTATCGCAACGTTCATTGTCACAACGGTTAGTGGGTACCCCGTGGAACCTATAGAAGGGAAGAACCGTCTCAAGGTTTATGACGGGATACTGCAGAGTCTGGCAGGGCAGCAGTCGAGGATTGGACACCGTGACCAGAGGGTCCAGATTGCCATGTCCGATGTCAACTACATTGTTGAGGAAGTGTTTAGAGGAAAGTCACCCATCTCCGGTTACTCCACGAGGTTGACACTGTCGAGGTGGGACCCTTCACGAGAATTGTCGCTTCAAAACTGTGTGATAATGACAAAGGAGGAACAAAAGGTTCACGAAGACAGAGTCTTGAAGGGAGGCGAGAAGGTGGAGGACGTGTACAGTAAGGAAGTGTTGGATCTCATCGAAAAGAGGTTTGCCGAAGAGAAACATTACGCCCACTTTAGGTGATACTGCTCAGGTCTGACGCGAATCGATACAAATAGACCATAAATAACAAGCATATAATCATCATAAAAAGTTTCATTGTTGAGGCGCGTTAAAGGATCTCTTTCAAGAAAAATATGTACAGGAAAAATCTACCTCAAAAGAACCATCCCCACCACTTCTGCTTGGCTGTGGGCGAGGTTCCGAACTTTGGATTAACAGCCGCAGCGTTCTTCTTGCCCAGTGTTTTATTAGCCTCGGCAATCACATCCCTAGCACCGCCCGAAGACATAGTGTGCTTGATGCCGTGACTGGACACAGACGACCTTGCCGCCGTCGCCACGGATCCCAATTTTGTTCTCCCAACGTTGAAACCAAACTGCCGTAACTTGGCCACCACCGCAGGCGTGATGGCCGCCGCGATGGGCACTCTTATGAAGATGAGAGACTTGTGGAGGCCATAGGCAATGGCCAACTCGGTGAGGAAACTCCCCGAGCTTTTACTCACCCCATCTGAGTCGTCATCGCCCTTTGCCCTGTTCCATCCGATCATCTTCAGCGCCTTCTCCTCGTACTCTTTGATCTTGTCTTCGCCCATAGAATGCACGAGAAGGTAACACAGCGGCAGATCAATGCACGTCAGACCGATGTACACGCCCAATGCGCTGTATCCGTACTCCTGCATCAGACCCTTGAGCCCCGATGGCTTCTTCGGCGCCTCGGCCTCCGGCTTCGTCGAGTTCATCCGCCTGAACGCTGTGCGGAGCGAGCTCCTCCACTTGCCAAACACCTGTTCTCCGGTTCTCGGAAGTGGCCGCGTGCGCGGAGCCCCCGTGAAAAACGTCCGAGACGCAAAGCGCGCATCGCATCTAAGTCCCACGATCCGCGAAAACATTTCCGAGTCTATATCTCACACGCTAGGGTGTTTCGCATCGTGGCCGCACTTTGTCAGTGATGGGTTTTGTTGGCCATCGCTGGACGGCAACTCGCTGAGGCATCGGCGGGCGTGCGTGGCGCAATGGGTGTGTTTTCACTACTCGGAGTTAACATCTGGGATCGGGTAAAGGTGGAAAACTAAAGTTTGAGTGTATATGGCATGCAAATATCATAGAGAGAAATATAAAAAACCGTTAGCAGAAAGTTAAAAAGAACCAAATTAAATATGTATAGTGAACGTGTATCGACTCTTGCTGGAATTCATCCAGGCAATTAGGTATAGTAAAGCAAGGCCCTTATAGTTTAGCCTTGGCCTCTCTAGCAACGGTGCACTTAATCAGACCGTTAGGGTGCGGAGATGGGTAGAACAGCTCGTTGTCGTTCTCAAGACCCTTCCACTTGAAGTCAATGAGGAAGTAGTGCTTGTTTGGAAGAGCGTACGAGACGGTGGCGACATCTGGGACAAGGCCCAAGATCTTGGACGCCATGTTGAACATGGTCGCCTGAACAGATGGTGAGTTCTCCGTGGCAAACAAGTCCAGGGTAACGTTTCTTGCAGAAGTGAACGCAGAGTCAAAGACACCGTGTTCGGCGAGCTTGTAGATGCCCTTGATCGATCCAAGCTTCTTGCTGTCCCATGCCCATGTAGCGTCAACGTCGGTAGACAGAATACGGTCCGTGGTTGGCTCTAGCGTGGTGTAGTCACACTCGTGGAAACCGTAGAACATGGAGTTGGTGGACTTCAGCACCGTCAAGTCCTTCAGTCCGGAGGTAAGCACAAAGTCACCCGATCTAGAGTACTTGAGCGCGGTGGTCCTCACCTCTTCGCCATCCTTGAGGAAAGAGTGGTCGTACTTCTTACCGTCGACGTTGATTTTGGTCCAGCGGTGCTGGGTTATCGCAATATCAATACCGGAAACGTGAGCGTACTTCTTGATAAAGTGTTCAGCGAGATGGGCCGCAAACCTCTCGATGGGCCAAGTGTCAAACTTCTTGGCCTCAACCAAGATAGTGTTCTTCACAGTATCAGTTGGGACAATGGGAGAGTTGTCCGCCTTCGTGTACGAGACATCAAAGTTGCCGAGGAGAAGTATGCGCACAGTTGCCTCCATCACCTCCTGAACCTTGGGGTTCTTTGGGTCCTTCTTGACTTTGAGGAACTTGACGTTGTCCTTGCCGTAGGTCGATGCTGTGAGAGTAGTGGCTGCCATGTTTATTGTGAGTTTATTGGATGAGGGTTAATGATATAAAATTCTAGGAACGGAAAGAGAGAGGGACGCGCCGAAGTCTTATATGGCTGTTAATCGACGTCGATACAGCCCGATAGCAACACGGGCACCGTACGATTCTGGCTGATAAGTGGAACTCGGTGATCTCCGCGGGCGGGTAACCCGGGACCTGTGTAACGGTTGGCCGAATACACCGGACTCGAAACTCAATGCTCGCCTACAAAGTGCAGCCCATTACGTTCACACGCATATTTCATATCGTGTCGCGTCGTGGCAACTGTTTATCAAAGTTCGTCTACTAAATCGGCTCACTTTTCCGGCAAGGGTCGAGTGCGAGAGGCCAGATAAGACCCGCGTTAACAACTCCTTCGGACACTCGAGCCGGGGCGCCTGTTTGTCTTTTGAAAATCAGTAACGGCAATGGCTGGGATCTCTTTTGTCAGCTGTTATATTCGGGTTAGGTAACCAGGTGGATATTGAAATTATGTGAGCAAGCCAGCAACAACAGTAGCAAGCCTGCTAGTTTGCTAAAAAGGTACACTTTGGAAGAAGCCGTGCTTGTCCGTTTTGGGACGTGTCACAATCGCGTCTCGCGATGGGCGGCCGAGTCGCTGCGACCCCAAATCACAGCTGCGCATAACCCGCACAATCCCCGAGAACATCTAGTTTACATTATTCAAAGGCCGTGTTCCAGTTGAGGTACAAGCTCTGTTTGGTGGAACTTTGTGATTTCGTGAAATCGCCGTGTATGGAAATCACTTGTACAGTTGTGCTCGATTTTGCATGTGTACAAACTTCTTAGGGAAACTTCATAGGCCGTGTTGACTCTACTCCATAGGGTGGGCCATCACCTTTAACTATCACGGAGATGAACGAGCAAATGTGAAAAGCAAGTATGGTGACAGCATTTTATCGCTGTCGCTTCCCCGAAAGCTCTCAGGGTCTGGGGAAGTAAACACGCTCGGGCATCTCCTTCACAAGGCGAGCCCCAGATGCATATCGGCTGAAAACAAAAAGCATCTGGATTGTTTTTTCTGGGAACACGTAAGGAGTTTAAGAAGAAATGAGAGGTAGTGACGTATTAGAATTTCAGTGATAGCAAGCAATAACATGAGGACGAGCGCATGTTTTCGAACGGATCTTATTTATTAATGCAACTTGTGGATCACAAGAATTTGTTTCATTGATAATATTGATGAAACGAATAATACTCACAAATGACCATAAATTGCTGTTGCTGAAGTTCGGAAAAAAAAATGCGAATTCTGTGGATCGAACACAGGACCTCCAGATAGCTAAGTGACCGAAGTGTTTCTTCAGTCTGGCGCTCTCCCAACTGAGCTAAATCCGCAATCTTTTTTTCCGATGACATTGACCCGGCTACGGCCTGGACTCAACGGGTCTAGTACACGACATTCTAATAGATTTCATCGTCATATTTCCTCGTTTCGATGTTTCTTTTCTACGTATTCATGGCGGCGCAGAAAGCTACATAAGTTTCCTTCACATGTGCCACTCAGTCTCGCCCCGTGTTGGTGGATATAGCGTGACTCTAACACAGCCACGTTCACTGGAAAGCGAAAAGCAAAAAGCGGTCGATTTTATCGGCGCTATGACCCACCCAGCTTCAACTAGCCCAGAAAATGCGCACCTCCAATTTTCAAACGAGCAAAATCTTGTGCATCCGGTTCCGAAGACGTTTCGTGTTTCGAAATCAAATCTCAAAACCTTTTCGGCCCGAGGAGGAGGAGGAATAAAGAAGGAGGCCCAAACGGGCGCACGGGGGCCTAATTCGCGAGCAATAGCGGCTGTAGAGCTCTTGAGTCGGCGCAAGCGAGCACGGAAAAAATCTGAAATCGCGCACAAAGACACAAAGGAGTGTGACGGGCCAACTCCCTCCATGAGATGATCCAGTCAGTGTGAAGGCTGAGGATAGAGAGGCTGGACCGTGGCCGAGCCTTGCACTGCTCGTGTGTCACATAAATGACGAGTCCGTCTCCGCTTTGGGACTAATGGCAGATGCGTCGATCCGAGCTGCACCCTTGGCATCGGGACATCACCAGGTGGGAAGAATAAGATGATTTCAAACACCCGAGCTTGCCAGGGGAAGTCACTGGAGCGACGCACTTATTTGCTCATGCATGTGGTGTGGTGTGGTGTTCTTTTGCGTTTATGCGCTTGAAGTTCGAAAAGAGATGCGGTTCGCCTTGCCATCTCCAAACAGAACGGGCGAAAACCTAAGAGAAAGGTGCCAAGCGAATCATTATTGTCCTTTCATTTGCGCTGTGCCCTTACTTATTCCCAAAAGATCCAGATGCATCCTGTGAAGATGTTATTGGAGCATCGTATATCGTCACGGGCGAAAAACGTACTTGCCCGGGGCGCTCCTGCAATGAGCTGCCGTATTGAGCCTCGAACAGGTTCGGAGTGATGTAAGACGATGAGTAACTCAGAATGAGCCTTGCGTGCTAATATTTAAATGCGACGGCGCTCTCCAAACTTTCTTCAGCTTTTGTGTGTGTGCCAGTCTCATGAATACCTTTTCTTTTACATATTTTAATATAAATACTTATTAGAAACTTGTCGAGGTTGGCAATTGGGTCCCAGTCGGTATGATATGATCCCGCGACGAGGGAGTGTGGTTGTGAAACGCGTCACCAACCTCTGTCAAACGCTTCTCACACACCCACACCCACTCCCGCTCACCAGTACCCAGGCTGGGGGAACCTTCAAATCCGTATAGCGCATATGGCGCCTGATATGTTTCTAAAGCGACTACCTTTATATGTACACTCTTGACCCCCAGCCTGAATCTCTCAAACGCACAATAGTAGATTCACCCTGCATATTCGGACAGTCACCCTCTCCAATCCGGCACAGCTCTGGTCAGCGCACGTCCCGCGCATTCCGCGCGTTCCACATCTCAACCGCCAGACACCACCAAACATTTTTCCCGCTGGCTTCTGATGACACCCTTTTGCTTCTTGTGCTCTAGATAGACTCGTACCATTACTCTCCCTTCGTTGGGGACATCTGTTCGTTACCTGACGCCTCCATTGCTTTGTGGGACAATTCCCTCGGCTTCTGGTAAAAAAAAAAGAGCTGTGAGTCCCGCCGGAGCTTTCCGCACTGGTTCAACTGCCGTTATATATAGCTGGCAGGTTCTCGCCCCTCTCATCACCAGGCCACGCGACTATTTTCCCAATTTCTTGTGCCATCAGTTGCACTTGACAAAGGCGAACCCGTTGCGACCACAGTGGATGGTTTTAATTTGAGAACTTCACCGGTTGTTGTTTCAAGGAAGAGGTCCTGTCTACTGTTTACATCCACTCACCACCACACTCGTTTTCTTGCTAAACCGATTAGTTTGTCAGAAACACCAACACACAGTCACTCATTTGAACAATATTTCCTACTGATACACTCATTCCACTTGCGTTTCCACTTACGTGCCGACCTGTCTCACTTTCTTCTAATTTGGCACTCACCACTGCATAGATTACAAAGTGCCCCAAACCAAAGAAGGTACACACCAACTGCCGAATGCACCTCTCCACAACAGCACAGACGGCCCCACCCCCGAGAAGGGGCCACTATCACAAGAGGTCATCAGCCATCTCGGGTGACTTTGACATAAACGGAGGTGGCATTGGCCTGTTCCTACCTCCGCAGCCAAATCCCTCTAGCTCGTTCATGTCTCGTTCGGTGCCGAGCTCTATCCTCGCGAGCCCCACACGGTCCTACGGTTGTGGTGCTGGCGGTGCGGGATTTGCGCGCATGGACAACACGGATAGCGAGGGCAGCAGCAGAGAGCGCGACGAATACGGATTGCCCATAACTCCCGCGAGTAACGAGTATGGCAAGTCGATGACTCCGCCTCCCCCGCCCCCTCCAGATTTTATCGTGTCTGAGTACAGCGAAGGACAGCGGTCCTCATATCCAGACAGTCATCATAGCAATGCGTTCAAGCTGGGGAGCCCGGCCAAGTGTTTTGCAAAACCGTCGGAGTTCCAGTTGCAAAGCACACCCGTACAGACTCCGGCTTCGGCAGCTGCAAGTACTTTCGACAAGAGCTTAGCCATGTCCCCAGTCTCAACGGCATCGACCAGGTTCTTTATGACGGAGGAGGTAAAGTTCGATAAGAACACGCACGTTCCTGATGCTGTCATTGACCTGGATGACATTTATAACAAGCAGCTTTCGAGTCCAGCACCGGGTGCCAGGCCCGCAAGAGCCGGCACGGCCCCAGAGCTGGAGAACTTTTTCTCTCCGGAGAGGAAGCATGGCCTGATATGCTCGCCAAAGAAGAGCGACGCTCCGAACGTCGCTGACATCAAGGAGGAAGAGGAGCCTGATAGCGATTTCCCTTCTGCGGGCGTTCCGCTGCACAGCCTTTCCGAAACTTCATCGTTGAACTCGCTTTTGCTAACAACCGTGCAATCAAAGGGTGACACAGCCTCCAATCTGATGTCAGCGCTCATGAATAACTCGTCTACGAACTCTCTGGCCTCCGCAGCATCGAACGGAGTGGTGCTATCTGGCCAGCACGTTTCTTCCAGTGTGAAGAGCAGTACGAACAACGTGTCAAACATCAACACCACTAGCGTGAATAGCCTGAGGGGCAAGGTGAGATACCAGTCATACTACAATACCCAACAGAAGCTGTCTGGAGGAACTCAAGCCGGCGGAACCTTGTCAATGTCCTCTAAGAACCCAGCATACTCGAAAAAGACGAGCAGCGATTCCCTCAACCAGATATCGAATAAGGAGAATCTACTGAGGTCCAGGAGCTTGAACAGCGCCTCAGTCTTGATGCCACCACCCTCGTCGACTTTTTCCAAATCGAAATCGCCAGTGAGAGGATTTTCACCATCGAAAGTGAGCCACCAGCCACCGCAGCCTTTGCTGTCGTCTCCGACGCTGTCACACTCTTCGTCAGATAAGTCGGGATTGACGGATGGGCCGTTCCAGTTTGAAAGTATGTCATATGAGATACCCAAGAACTTTCACCGTGACCACAGGTTTTCAGAATCGGCCTCACCAGAGTTCCACTCGCGCTCACTATCCGCCTCTCCCGTGAGAAGCAGCCACGAGTCGAGGAAGTCAGGCAGCTACAGCCGTTTGCACAAGGCAACGGACTCTGCGCTCTCCTTTCTCTCGATATACGAAAGCAAGAGCAAGCCGTCGTCAAGACGTGGATCGGGTACGAAGAGCTCCAAGGGTCACGGATCGATTTTCTCCCTCAGCGACGCTAGTGGCAAACACAAGAAGAGCTCGTCGATCTTCAACTCGTTGTCAAGCAAGTTCTACCATCGCAAGAGCGATGGTGACGCAGCTGCATCTGCTCGCTCGGCTTCAGTGCTGAGCAAGATTACGAATGACGGGCTGCAGGACGGCGCATCGCTCGAGCCGCACATCCACCACGATCACCACGATCACGACGTGGACGCAACGCTCAGGACCGAGAATTCGGAGGATGTGACGCTCGTGAGCAACGACATCACTTGGTTCAACCTTGGTGAGCCTGGCCCCATGGTTGATGTTTCCGATCGAGGTGCTCCGACTACAGCGGCGGCGACCGTGACGAACGCAACCGCGACAGCGGTGCAAGCACCGGCGTCTGAGCGCCACTCGTCGTTTGCTTCCAGGCACTCTGATGCATCGCGTAAGGAACGCACCCGGCCGCCTAAGCTCTTCCACTGGATGATCAAGTCGAAGAACCACGGTTGAACCGTTTCAACCACACATTTCTGCATTTTTTACCACCTTGTTTTTTGTTCCGTTTTTTTCTCTGCTTCCGCCTGTTGTGCTATACCTTGGATTTTATCTTTTTCGCTTTTCTCTATGGGTTTGTCTTGATTACGCCCGTGTTGGTGTATTATAATGGTTACGCTTTCCCTACACCTCTGGATAGCATGTTTTATCGTATATGCTACAGCCTGCCCCTTTCTTGGAGCTTGATGAACTGTTTTCTAATTACATAGTATAGACATGAATGACATTTTTGTATACAGCAAAGGAGAAACGAGAGTCGCTTGTGAGTTCAATTAATCTTGAAGAGGAAAGATTTGCCCTCAAATGAGACGCGTCAAAATAATTACCCCCTTATCTTATGCCCGCTCCATCTTTAGCCCGCTCTCTCTCCCTTTCTGTGTCCCTCTGCCACGCGATGAGCGCAGCCCTGCCTCAACAGGATCCCGCCCGGTTCTATCGCTGCACAGCCGTGAGAGTAGTGTACGAGCCATTTATTGGGCACGTGCCACTAATCACATGATGAATGGTCTCTCCAGTGCTGCGCAACCATCGACAGCGACCAATGGGACACGGATAATTTGAATGATTTCCAATGGCTCTTCGGTGAGATGTATGTGTACAGGTTGTGTCTGTGAGCAAGTACATCGCCAATACAGCGTATAACATCAACACACACACATACACAAAATGGCTTCGCTGACTTCTGTGGTTAAGGCTGCCGAGTTTATTCTCAAGACGCCGGTGCTGAGAAAGGTGTTTGTCCCCACGGCTAAGGTGTTTGGCCGCTATGCTGGTTACCAGGAGATGGGTCTGAGGTGAGTACCTAAATGAATTCAAAACGGGTGGATTGTCGCGAGGAGTACGCTGCGTGTGGCATTGGCTAGACTGGCTAGACCAGTGAAGCGCGCAGTGGGAACAGGTGCGTTGCCGTATGTGCGCCCTTGCTCTCGACGACTTGGCGACTCGACATCCATTGCAAGAGTGGTACTAACGCAGATACAAATACAGACTCGACGACTGTCTTATCGAAGAGACCCCAGTGATGCAGAAAGCCATCTCTCGGTTGCCCCCTGCGGAGTCATACGCCAGAAACTACCGGATTTTGACCGCACACCAGCTTTCGCTGTCTCAGAGTGTGCTGCCTGCTTCCAAGGCTGTGAAGCCGGAGGAGGACATTGCGTACCTTACGCCATACATTCTGGAGGCTGAGGCTGAGGCCACGGAGAAGGAGGAGCTCGACAACATTGCGTACAAGAAGTAAATGGAAGGAAGAGGTGGAGGAAGTTTTGACACATGCACAGCTGAATATATTTTGTGAGTCTTCTGGAGGAAGGAGGTTGTTTTCATATATAAAGAATGGGTAAGTGAAGCCTTTTCCGAGAAAAAAAATCAAACGAACACATATTTCTATCTCTCTCTTTCTCGCTTATTAGTTATGTATTGCTGTACTTCTAGTACGAGTACTCGTCACCCGCAGACTGGTCCTCTTCGTTGGGGAACCCAACCTCAAGCAGGATTTTGTCGAACCCAGTACTCAGAATCTCATCCTTGATATCCTGGTCCTTACAGCTGAACAGCCCCAGAAATCCCAGCGAGTTTGTCCATATCCTCTTGTAAAATGCGTGTCTACGCGGAACGATCATGATCCACCGATCCGTAAGGAGCAGGTTGTAAGACACAGTACGGATCGACTCGTCGTATTCGCGAAACAGGTTGAGCACACGGCGCACCAGCGCAATGTACACGAGACTGAGTGTCTGCTCGCACTCGTCTTCGCTCTCAAAGCGCTTGGGCAAAGGCACAATGTAGTGCTTGAACGAGAGCTCGGGCTTGCGCAATGGCTGCTCGGACGCCTTCGTATCGCTCGGCACAAACGCACGCGCTCCGCGCACCACTGTGTCTGGGAACACGGGGAACGTGGATGGAAGCCGCATGAACTGCATGTGTTTGTGGTACTGCGAGTATCCACTCTCTGGGCCCGAGTTGAAGAAGGCGAAAAACTTGGCGCGCTCGCCATTGCTGTTCATGTTACGCACGATGCTGTACATCAGCGAAAGCTCCAATGGCTTGAGCAACGTGTCTTGCTGTTCGAACTCCTTTGTAACCATCAGAAAGTGCTCGGGTGAGTTGGGGAACTTGTTCAAAATGAGACGGTAGTCATTCACCAAACTGTCAGATATCGTCAGCGCTGGCTCGGGAAGCACAAAGGGGTTCCGCTGCTTTGTTTTCTTTAAATTCTCGGCCTTCTCTTCCGCTGTCTCCTCCTTGCGCTCTCCGGCGTTCTCCTTGTCGCTTGCTGACGTTGGTTGAGAAGGACGGTTGATGGGCCGCTGTGACAGGCCCTGCACTATTTTGAGCTCATACTGATTTTGAAGAAAGTTAGCAAAATGCCAATCGCAGAGCAAGAAGCAGAAAATTGACTCACCGCCATGTCTGCATCTTCATCATCAATGATTTCTGACTCAGAGTGGACAAATACGAGATCCTTGGAGGCCTCAGCATCCTCGAACCGGGCTTTGACAAGCGGAAACAACTTCAGGCTGTTCAGCTCCTCCAATGAGGAGATCGTGAGTGCAGAAGAGGTCATATTGTATACTGTGTCTACTTTGCACTGCGCTGGCTCTCACACCGTGGCCACGGGTCGTTCCCGCTAACGGCCTCTTTGCGTCCGGCCCCAGCCAGCGCCTACGCGAAGTGTGGCGTGCGTGCAAAGCACAAGAGCAAACACCACATCAAGAGGCTACAACATTATAAATCAATCAAAGAGCAAACCACAAAGAAAAAACAATAACAATAAAAGGGACATACATAGCAGTTGTATCACTCTATGTTAGATCCGACAAGGAGACGAACCGCCTCCCAGTTGTTGCGCTCGGCGTAGTCCAGCACGACGATCCCACAGCCCTTGCCAAAATCTTGATTGATCGTGGTTAGGCCCTTGGCAACACCCTTAGGCCAGCACTTGGGCTGGAAGAAGTTGGAACCAGAGCAAAAGTTAACGTACAGTTTCGGGGTGGCGGACTCGGTTGCATTGTAGTGGCGTGCCTTCTTGAGGTGATCGCGCACGTAGCCCGATTTTTTCTCAATGTCAACCGGCTCCTTCACCTCGCACCAGTCCTGCACCACGTACTTCCCACGGTCGTCCTCTGTCGTGTTGTACTTCCACCACGATGCGTCGATACCGTATTGCTTCTTCTTCTCGCCATCGTTCACGCCGAACCGCCGAAATAGCACAGCCTTGCCCCTGCAATCGCCCATTTTCGGGATTTCCGTGTTCAGGTACCACTTGTCCTTCTGAGGCTCAATGAACTCGCTCCAAATGAGATTGGGGAAATCCTCGCCCTGCCACTTGTCACGGCCCTCGCTCTTGATCGACACAACTACTGATTCCGAGGGGTGTTTCCGCAAAAACAAGTACACTTCGTTCAAAACGTTGTGAAGTCTGATGGGGAACGGGATGCGCACGGGGAATTGCCCGTGGATCACCTGTAGATCCTTCTTGTTCTTGCCAAAAAGATTGAAAGGGTCACAGAAAAAGGGTGTTGACACGCGGATGTCAAAGAAACGCACTCCGTTCTTGAGCTGCTCATTCACATCGGCACCCTGACACTGGACCGATGGGACTGCATAAGAAAGCAGTTGTGTTAGTAGAGGTATTGATTAACAGAGCCAGAAATAACCACGGACTCACATGAAAAGTGGGAAGCAGCAGTGTTGTGTGTTCCAGGCAGCGAGAGCCTAGCAAGCGACACATTATCTGAAACCTCACGCTGCCATTCGGTGAGTTGCTTGACGTCTACCTGTCTGATCGGGGCCATGATGGTAGAGGCTGTGGAGAGGGGCTCGACTTGGGAGTAAAAGCAGTGGATTCGTAGTGAATAGGGATCAGATCAAAGGACCAAGAGCAATTTAATGATTCACCATCCTTTTTATGAGGATATGAGGATGTCTGCCTCTGTAACTTTGTGATTTGTTGCTTGACAGGTGAAATTCCAGAGCCAACAGCTGCTGTATGCACTACCGTGCCTTACCAGCCATAGCAGACTTGGCTTTCCTTAATCAGAACCCACAAGCCATAATCAGCCACATTGGTTCTCTTTCAATGTTATGCGATCGCTGGCTGACTGCTCGCTGCGGCCAAGCCACCGCGTCCCATCCGATGCGACTAACCGCAACGGTTGATCACAGCGACTTTGTAGTGTGCTACGCGGGCCAAGAGGATGGATCACTACACTGCCACAGACTCTGAAATCCAACAAGTCACTGGCTGCGTATTATAGTACCTATATAGCGCTTAAACTCAAATAAGAACATCAAGATATACACGCAAATACAACAAACAAATGTCCAAAACAATCAGCATAGTTTGTTAGTCGTGTCCCACACACTCTCCACCCCACAGAGCGCCCGCTAAAAGTTCGTTAGTCAGAGAGGTCCGGTCCCGAGAGACATTCTCAACAACCACTGCCCTTGCTCCAAAGCTACGACCACCGCACCGATAAGCAGAATAATCTCTGTTTTCCGCACGGCATCAATTTGGCTGTTTGTTTAGCACATTTCCTCCCGAAGACCCTGCTGCCGTTGGCGCCTGGACGCATGTACTGCTGCTGCGCGGTCGTCGTATAGAGAGAGAAACTCAACAAAAAATGGCAATTGACGACGCGACAGCCGTGGAGCTGGGTGCGGATCGACGCATTTATAGCGGATCTCCGGAGTCGAGGGAATCTATTTACTACAGCAACCATTGTGCGAATTCGATGCCGCTGAATGTGACGGGCGCGTACATCGTTGGTGACGGTGAGTTTGGGACGCCGAAGGACGATGTGACTGACACAAAGGATATCGCGCTACCGTCGCACAACGACGTCGTGAAGCATGTCTCGATTGATATTGGTGGATCGCTTGCGAAGATTGTATATTTCACGAAAAACGAGACTGCTGGCGGCGCTGGCGGCAAGCTACAGTTCTTCAAGACAGACTCGACGAAGATCGATGACATCATAAAATTCATCAAGGGCGTGCTGAGCACGCACTACGACTACGACTGCGACGGCTCCGAGCTGGTGAACAAAGATATCACAGTGCTTGCGACCGGCGGCGGTGCATACAAGTTCAACGAGAAGCTACGAAAGGAGCTCAAGTGCAACGTGACGCGCGAGGACGAGATGCAGTGTCTGATAATCGGGCTTGATTTCTTCATTACTGAAATTCCAAACGAAATATTCATCTACGACGAGAGCAACCCAGGGGTATACATCAACGATAACAACGAGCTCGCCGTTGATAAGGATACGATTTACCCGTATCTGCTGGTGAATATAGGTAGTGGTGTATCGATGATCAAAGTGACGGGACCCGGGCCGGGCAATTTCGTGAGAGTGGGTGGGTCTTCGCTTGGTGGTGGTACACTTTGGGGGTTGCTGTCGCTGCTCACGTCCGCAAGCGACTTTGACGAGATGCTGTCAATGGCGCAGCAGGGTGACAACGAGAACGTTGATTTGCTCGTCGGTGACATCTACGGGAAGGGGTACAACAAGATTGGGCTCAAGTCGAACCACATTGCGTCTTCGATGGGTAAGGTGTTCAAAAAGGTGTTTGACGATGAGGGGATAAGCGACCACGACGAACGGGAGATACCCCTGCCAGATGGAAATGCAAGCGACTGTTCATGTCACACCGACAAACGGTTTAAACGACTCAGCATGTTCAAAGAACAGGATGTGTCGCGCTCACTGCTATACGCCGTCTCGAACAACATTGGCCAGATCTCATACCTGCAGGCGCAACGGTACGACTTGAAGAAGATCTACTTTGCGGGTTCATACATCAGTGGACACCCGCAAACGATCCATACTCTCAGTTTTGCTATCAACTTCTGGTCGCAGGGAACGAAAAAGGCGTACTTTCTGAAGCATGAGGGCTATTTAGGCAGCATGGGAGCATTTCTCAAGCGCGAGCAAGAGTGAAAAACCAAAAAATAGCTAGCATACCTATCATTACATACTCACTTATAGAATCGCCACGATCGAGCGTGCCGCCTCGCCCAGCCCTGCTCTGCACATCCGTCTCTTGACTTCGTCAGCCAGGATCACCCCAGATATCTCCAGCAACCGACCATGCGCGTCCAGCTTGAACACGATCTTTTTGTCCTCGTGGCCCGTAAACCGCACAGACACGTGCCCCTCTATGCCATCTACAGCGAACTCGTGGACGCCCGCAATGGATCTCCACAGCGTAACCATCTCGCCATACCACTGGCCCGTGCGTTCAGCGCCTGCGCCGGCTCCCGTCTCGTTTCCAGCCTCCTTCTCTGCCTGCCTCCGCGCAACACACCGCCGCAGCTGCGCATCCATCTCATCCCGCTGCTTCTCAAGCCCCGCTATTCTCTCGCGCTGCGCCGCTGTACCCTCCCGTGCCGTCGCACACTCGCCGCGCAGTTCCTCCAGCCGCACATCAAGCTGAGCCAGTCGCGCCTTGCGTGAATCCACGATCTCCCGCAGCGCCTCGGCTGAGTTCACAACCGTAGAGTCCTCGTCTGCGCCATCCAGCGCGCGCAGTTTCTCGAGCAGCGCTGCGTCGCGCGGCCCGTTGAGTGTCTCGCTGCGCTCCAGCTCTTGTGCCTCTAGCTCGAGTGCACGCACCTCCCGGAGCACGGCATCGCGCTCCTGGGCCCTGAGCAGCACAGCTGTCCCACGGCCGCCAATATCCCGCGCCATCGCGACTGACTCGTCCCGTAATGTGCCGTTCTGGTGCTGTTTGGCTTCGAGACTCGCGCGCAGCCTCTCGTTCTCCGCCGAGAGCGCCGCAAGCTGCGTTTGCTCAAGCAGCTCCGGGGCGGCTTGGATCACAATCCGCAAAAACTTCTCTTTGGTTTCCTGTTCCAGGTACTGGTAGCGCAGGTTGGAAAAGTACGACGCACGCGCCTGTGTCAGCTCGTCGAGAGAGCGTGGGTCGAGGCGCTCGAGCTGAGCCGCGGCTGCGCTCCCTGCGTCCTCATACTGCCTCTGCACGGATCGTATACTTTTCAAGAACTCCTGCTCCGCCTCCAAGGTAGACAGGGATTCAATTGGCGATTTTCCGACTTCCATTTTTGTGCTGCTCTTGTGTTGGTTTTAGTACAAGACAAAATATAATCTTGTTGTTTTGTTTACATTTCGAGACACCATCCTTGGTGACACGGCGATGGATGGCAGCTGGTTAAGGCACGCCGGAGCCTGTTACAGAAACTACGGCTGCGTCACGATGGCTTTAAGCTATGACATGACAGAGACAGCAGAAACCCGCCAGAAACACACGATACAACCGCGTCATGTCATCGATAGACCGATCGAAGATACCGGCGCTGGTGCGGCTGCTGAGGCGGCGGACAGGGATGCTGGGCGACGACGCCAGCGGACACATGCTGCACCGGAGCATAGAGGGCGGAACACATGGCAATCCAACCACGCCAGCGGGAGCCGATAAACTCGCCAAGCTGCTGTTTGTCGGCTCGATACTAGCGAAGACGCAGTCGCGCGGGAGGCAGCGAGCAGCGCGCGGCGGCGGCGGGCACGTATCGTCCGTGTCGTCCGTTGCGTCGACCCCAACGGCGTACTCTCCCTCGCCCCGCAGTTTGTCCGTCGAGGAGCTCAAGGCGGCAGTCATGGCGCCCGATCGCGGTGTGGGCGTGGGCCACGCCCTGGCGCCTGCTCTGCGACGTGCTTCTTCAGAGAGCGGTGGTGGCGCAGGGGTGCTCGAGACCGCGGTGGCGCGGTACACTGCGCTCGAGTCGTACGTGACGGGCTCGCTCGAGTCGCTGATTTCGCTCCTGGACAACTTCTACATGCTCTCGCGGGTGTTCAGCCTCAAGGACTCTGGCGCGTTCCGCGCCGTGCATCGGCTGGTGAGACAGACGTCGAAGCTGTGGATGCTCGTTATACTGCTCAACGTGAAGAACCTCATTGCGCGGTATGTGCGGCTCGTGAGGGTTGAGCGCGCGATCGCGCTGGAGATTGAGCACGTTGCCGCCTTCAGCGGGACGGGGCCCGGCGGTGCCAATGGGTTGCTGCTGGATTCGGTGACTTACGACTACGAGATGAAACGGCTCAAGGTTCAGGCTGAGCGGACGCATGTCGTGCTTGAGGTTGTGGGTCACGTGAATGAGTTTGCATTCTGTGCTATTGAAGTATTGGAGCTCGATGTGCCTGGCTTTGTGAATAACACACTGGGTTCGATTTCGTGGCTGATGAGCATTTACAGGATGAGCAAGGACAACGGGGAGGAAGAGACGGAGGGTACAAGCGTGGATGATATCGTAAAGGAGTATACTGCATGAAGGTTATAGGTTATTTATTACACAAAAAAAAAACCATTGGCTACACCTCATAGCATCATTAAATAACTGCTGAATGTCAATCAGCAACGCCCATCTCCCGCAGGAATGCATCAGAGTTGGGCTCACGTCCAAGCAACTCTTTCAAATTCTCCATCTCGTCAGCAGCACCACCGCGTGCGAGAATTGTATCGCGGTACGCGGCGCCCCGGTCTGCATTCATCAAATCCTCCTCAAACAGAGCACCGTAGAGATCAGCCGCAAACACGCGCGACCACAGGTACCCATAGTATCCCGCAGCGTAGCCCGCGAGCATATGCCCGAACGAGGCATACCCGATCGTGGCGACCCCGCCGTCGGACACTAGCGCGATCTCCTCGCGCATCGAGTTCCATGCCCCCTTTAAATCGAGCTCGGCATCAGCGCCCCCTGGTCCAGCGCCGGGCGCCAACGTGTGTAGCGCCATGTCGAACCGCGCAAAGTGCAGCTGGCGCAGTGTAGCCAGGGCGCCACCCGCGTGCTGCGAGCTTTCAATCGCGTCCGCGAGCTCTTCTGGAAGCACCTCTGCAGGGTTGGCGTAGTGCGATGAAAGGAGCCGCAGCGCGCGCGACGACCACGTCCAGTACTCCAGCAGCTGCGATGGGCACTCGACGAAGTCCCACGCCACGGACGTGCCGCTGAACCGCGCATAGCGCGTTGTTCCAAGCAGAGAGTGGATCCCGTGGCCGAGCTCGTGGAACAGCGTCGTCACGTCGGAGTGCTGCAGCAGCGACGCGCGGTCCGGTGTCGGTTTCGGGAAATTGCAAACCAGCGCCGTCACGGGGTACGACCGTGTGCCGTCTCTGCGCGTGTATCCTGGCGCGATACCAAAGTTAGCCGCGTGGCCGTACTTGCCCTCGCGCGGATGCAGGTCAAAGTACATCCACCCAACGAAACTTACCGTTGCCCCGTCGCCGCCATCGCCAGCAGCAGCAGCACGCCACACGGAAAACTGGCGCACGTCCTCGTGCCATGCGCTCGTCTCTTCCGGCTCACTTTCGTGGAACTCCAGCCCAAACAACTGCTCGAACAGCCCCAGCATCTTCTCGAGCGTCGGGCCCAGTGGGAAGTACTCTGCAACTTTACGCTGATCCACGCTGTACTCGCGCTCAAGCAGCAGCGTGTGGTAGTACCTGTGATCCCAGACATAGTGGTCCTCGTCGAGGATGCGTCCCTGAGCCGCTAGCTCCTCCTGCTTCAGCCCGACAAGCGCCTGCCTCTCATCCAACCCAAGCGGCCTCAGCCTGCGTTGCAGATCAACCAAGAAATCAAGCACGGCGCTCGGTGTCTTAGCCATGCGTTCCTCCAGCACATACGCCGCATAGTTGGCGTACCCTAGTAAACCAGCAAGTTTTGCACGCAGCCGCGCAGCATCAAGGAGCAGCCCGGCGTTCTCGGGCGCCTTGTCCTGGTCTGCAATCCACGCACGCCGGCGCGTCTCTGACGACCGCGCATACGTGATCACAGCACGCACATCCGGCGGCTCGAGCGACATCCGCAGAGACCCAGCCTCGCCCTCGTTCGCATCGGCAAACCCAGCGAGCGTTGACTGAGGAACACCCTCGAGCTCCTTCCGCGAGAACACAACGCCGCCGGTCTCCTCGCGCAGGTTCGCCGCGAAGCGCAGCGCAGCACGCGACAGTTTCTGCTTCACCTCTCGCACCTCGGCCTGGGCCTCGCTCGACCTCGCGAGCCCATTGCGCACATACGCGGTGTGCACCTTCCGCATCAGCTTCGCCGTCTCCGGGTCCAAAGCGGCGCTGCTGTTGTTGTCATTGCGGTCGTACTGCTGCTTCAGCCGGTCAACCACGCCAAACACATCCGCGCGGAGTCCCGAGTCGATATCGTGCGCGCGCAGACGCTCGTCCGCCAGCGCCGACGCATCGCGTAGCTCGCGTCTCGCGGACACATGCTGGTAGAACGTGATCTGGTTCGAGGCGAAAGCCTGCTCGTTCTCGAGGTGCGCCAGCGGGAAAAGCACCGTCTCCAGCGATAGCGATTCCGCGTCGCGCAGCGCCGCTATCGAATCGTCTAGCCTCGTGGATTCGGATATCAGCTGGTCCGCCGCGCGAATCACCTGCTCAGGTGTGTGTGTCCATTGCGGGGGTGCCTGGGGTACCTGGGGCGGCGTGCGCAATGTGGTTGACCTCGTAGTCGTTGTAGCCATCATTCCAAGATATCGAGAGCCAAAACGCGCAATTACCGCTGATGATACAGCGATCCCAACAGCAAAACCGGCCCGTAACCTGGTGCCCGGTCTCATAGGGGCTGAAAGAAGCGACGCACCCACGCAAACAGCCAGAACAAATACGCGCCTCGTAGCCGGGATCCAAATGTGGAGACAGAACATTGGGGCTGGAGAAAGTCGTGCGGGAACCACACAGTGTCGTGGACCGGCTAAAAACTCCCCGAATGCTGTTACATAATTACAAGGTCCAAATATTACAGGAGCAAAGAGGGTGAGAAGGGCACAGGACCCGCAGCTAGCTGCAAAAGTTTTCGCAGATTCGTGCCTGTTTGTCCGCTTGGACGGCTTGGCCTCGAGCGCTGAGCGCCTCTCAGGGTACGAGTATACTGCGTTGGCAACGGCATAATGACATCAGTGTCTTTTAGCGTACAGCAGCGGTTTATTAATGATGAAAAATTCTCTGTGTTGCATTATTCTCGGTGGGCCGTAGTAGATGTTGTCGCCGCCTTGCAACGGGGCCGGTCACGTGCCGCGATCTAGAACGCAGCCGCTTGTGGGCGATTGGTTGGTTGGTTGTGGTGGTATTGTAGTCAGCTTTATATTTGGTATATGCCTATGGTTACAGGGGGGGTTAGGGGGTATAGCATTCGAGCAAGAATAGCCAGTCACACGAGGGTCCCGTCGACCCTCAGTGGAAGAAGAGAAAGCAGCAAAAACAAAAATAAAGAAAGAGACCCAATTCGTTAAGTCGTCGTAGTTGTCTGTGAAAAAATGTGTAGAATATGTGACTCCTTTTCGGGATGATCTTTTGTTTTTTTTTCAGATACACCAGTCATCAGTAGTAGTTCCCCTGCTCTCAGACCCAACGTCTGAGCTCGTGACGCCAACCTCTTCGAGGTTGACGCGCTCGAGGATACTGATCGCCATGGCGTCGGCTAGATCGTTTTCCGTCTGCTCAACGGTAGCCGATCTGGCTGTGAACGACACCGCCGGGCTCAGTGCCCCTAGAGTGGCGGACCGCGGTACGACTGGCGAGGAGACCGAACTCGCGAGTGTAGAGTAGTTTGTCTGCAAATCCTGCAAATTCGCAATGCTGGCCGTGCGTGATCCAATCGAGGAGCGCATGTCGTGGGATGCAGTTGCAAGCAACGGTGCCGAGTTTGAGTTGGATACCGGTGGTTGTTGTGGTCTCTTGAGCGAGGAAGAGCGTCTTGGCGACAGTGCGCCGCTGCTCTGCTGTAGTTGCTGAACAGCAGTGAATGAACCGCGCGAAGTGATCTGAGGTGACAGGCACGGCAGACTAGCGACTGAGAGTGGAATCGTGGGCACGAGTTCGTCCTCGTTGCATGGCGGTTCGTCAGCCACTGGGATCGGTGGTAGCAGGTCGTCAGTGGGCTCGGAGATGATGTCGTTGGGAGCTGTGTTGTGGTTTTCGTAGCCGAAGTCGTAGTCGGCGTCAGCCGCCATGCCGCTTGGGTGGTTGGAGACGGGGGTCAGTAACGTCACGCCGCCGTTGCCCATTGGCGCTTGGGACGATGAGTTACTGTGTGACGAGGATGTTCGCCGGTGAGAGATCGGGCTTCCGTGGACTGTCATGGAATCCATGTGTTCGTTGGGCGTCACGGAGGCTGTTCTTTTGCGAAGAATGGTCGTTGTTGCCGTTGTTGTTGATGTAGTAGTTCCCGTGTTATTGGCGGTGTTGGTAGATGGGTGTTCTACCGAATCTTCGTATTTGAGACTGAAGTAGTCTTCTTTCTGTGAAATCGAGGACTGATCCAGTGATACGGGGGAAAGGGAAGATATCGATAGTATTTCAGCCGAGGAGGAGTTCTTCATCTTTGATTTTGTCTTGTTGAGGGTTGAGCGCACCATCGTTGAGAGGGAGCGTTTGAGGGTGGGCATCTTTGGAGGAGTGCCTTGGTGTGTGTGAGATGTGTAATGCTGCTGTTGATAGAAAGGGCCAGAGGATGTTGAATAAATCAGTGTGTGGGTGGATAAGAGAATAAGTAGGGGGAAAGAGAGGACCGGGAGGAAAAAGATGTGTAGATATAGATCTGTAGAGGCGGAGACAGGGCACCAAAGACAACAGATCCAGCGGGAACGGGGGGCCGTAGGGGAAGACAGAAAAAGCGAGGACGGCGGGAGTGAAAAGAAGAAGAGAGAGAGGACCGGGCGAGTCAGAAGACTCAAAAGCGCACCAACGAGACAAGACGGGATCTATCACAACTCTCTCTATGCCAACCACACAGAAACGCTTCGACTAACTAACGCTCTCACTCTCTAACAACCGCTGGCAAAAATAAGAAAAAATTGGCCTAAAAAAAGAGAAACAAATAGAACCGGGCGCATGAAGGATATACGCAGATATGCAGGCCGGGCGCACCCCCATGCACGCTCGTTGCCACGAAAACGGGTGGACCCGAGAGTTACGCTGGGGCGTGCTGTAGATTACGCGGCGGCCGGAGTTCTAGGCCTGGTGAGACTAACATTTACGGGCATAAGCGTTTCTTCGGTTACAACGTCGGGGAGATGCAGATCTCACGGCGGACCAATGGGGAAGGCAGCTAGCGGGCTCTGAGATTCGGCTGTTGGCCCTTGGCTGTTGCCAGCTGGAGAGCACACACGCGGGACTGGCCCGCTGTCACATGCCAGAGAGAGCGATGGGCGCTGGGAGGACAGAGCGTGGTTAGAGCGCGGAGAGAGAGAGAGACAGACGGAGACCGGTGGGCCGGTACCGGACCGGGCGCCGGTGCCGCTGGAGTGAGGCTGTGTGGGCGCCGGTGGCAAGAGGGCCAAAGTACACGGGAGGGTAACCTGCCGGGCGGCCCAGCGACTGCAAGGTCGTGCGCCATCGTGTTGTGAGCAACGGCACGGCGCCTTTTCCTCTCTGGGATTATTAATCTGCGCGACGGCTTGTGTTTGGGCCGGCTCTGGGGACTGGGGACTGGGGACTGGGGACTGGAGACTGTCTCTCCATATTTCCCATGTGCTGGAGTACACTTGCGCCTGAATATAACGCTTCTCTATTTCTAATGTCTATTTCCATTCAGTCATTCCAGCGTAATATGCCACCTCGTTAATACTCACACCACCGACATGTGAACACTCCGCGAGCGCCCTCATCCTCTATTGTGCGCCGCTGCGTCTCTCCTCTGCCTATTTCACTCCACTTGGGTCCACCTGAAATGGCTCCACCCTCACCGTCTTTTATCTCCCAATCTCTCCTGACATGCATTACAAATTGCAAAGCCTTACTGCCGTTTCCTCCCCCTCATCATCCGGGGTAAATAAATGGTGCTTCCATCGACCCACCGCTCTCCATCCCAGCACAACCTGCTAAAACTAAAAGCGCACTCGCTTATGCATTTGACCGCTACGCATCGCTCGCCGCACCCGTTTCAGGCACGACTCTTGGAGTGAGTGCCACTAATAATACAGCAGCAGCAATAGCAGCAACAACAATTCTTCATGGTATAAGCCCATAATAATATCAAACGGTCACTCGCAAATTCTCACACCTATTCATGTATGCGCATCACGCAGCCCCTGCACACACGGAGTCCCCACACTTGAAAGGGTCCAGACATTCAAATCGACCGACTGATATTAACGCTCATTAGCGTATCCCCATACGGATAAATCAAACACAAAGCTTTTTTGTACGATCCGGTTGAATAAACTGGACAAACTCCGTCACTCGCTCGGCCTTGCTGCCACTGCACGGCGCCCTGCTTTCTCCCCAGCGGGTTGCCGCCGCCATACCGGCAACCACTCTCTGCAATGTGTCTTTACTCTTTTTACCGCGATATCAACCCCCAACAACTGTACCCGAGCTTCACCAAAAACTACGCAGCAGCCAGAAAAATTTACATCAACAAGAGAGTTATAGTATTCGATAGATGACAAAGAATGACTGAGAGCGAGGGTGCTTGCACTCAACAGCAACCCACAAACCGTTCCCATAGAATATTCTCACATGCAGCGCTAGCACCTTCGCCGTTTCTTTTCCAGAGCCACACACAGACACACACTGAGCCTATGCCTTGACCGTGCGCAGACCTTCCTTTAGAACAGGCGCGCGTAGGATCGCATCACCTTCCGACCAGCTCCGGCCGAGTCCAAATCCAACGCCAATCCACACGGGGAACGCACGACGCCGCAAGGCAAGAACAGAGACAAGAACACCAGCACCAAATCCAAGCCCGGTCTTTACGACCGCGTTCGAAAGCACAACATCCCACTATCCCATCGTTAGTCTTCTTCTTTGCCTTGATTCTAGCATCTTTAAAGAGTACAAACCTTGTCATCGAGCAGCGACCGGGACGCCTTCGGCAGAGTAACAGGCGTAGTAGTAGACATCTGGAAAGGTCAGTCAGTAAATTAATTGATCTTTGGTTTCCAACGCGTCGATCTTACGTGCGTGCGCGATGGACGGGGGCTGTATAAACAAGGGAAACAATCCTAACCGGTCCGTCACACCCACAATCTCAATTGCAAAATCACAGCGAGGACAGAGGTAAAAACGTACGTTTTCAAGCTATTGCAGTGTTGTGTAAATTGCTGGTCTAAAGCCTTGGAACAATCGATCAACACTAGGTCCGCCTCGGTCGGATTGAAATCAACTCACATCCGTTGGCCGCGCTGAAGCACTCGGCATAACCGTTGCGCTTCCATACCACGGTTGTGCGCACAGAGTTTCTGTTCCCCGCACTACTTTCTCTTATAGTCGTGCCATGCTCAGAACGCGGTTGAGTATACGCGCCGTTATGTCAACACACACACTCAGGCACCTGTGATCTATGTCTTTCTTTCGACATACTCGTTACACCAATTTATACATTCATACACTTTGCATATCGCATCATGGACCTTCTGGATGAGCTTGACGACGTGCCTGTGCGCAAGGCGAGAACGTACCAGCGGCCGCGGGTCGAGATCTCATACGATGATGACGCGTCGGATGGCCAAGACGAACAAGACAAAGACAAGCAGACAACCTCGCTGCTTGGATTCAGCGCCAGTGCGCTGAGCGGGTGGTCTGCGCTGGATGCTGAGGTGCCAGAGGAAGGACACGACGCCGTGCAGTCGACGCCATGGGTTGCACGGGCTGGTGCAGGTGCAGGTGCGGGTGTGCTCGATTTCAACGTGATTGCTAAAGTTCAGCGGCGGCTGGCAATGGGGGATCATGATGATGATGATGATGATGATGATGATGATGAGAGCAAAGACAAGGGCACGGCCGACGCTGATACTCAGGCTGTCTCGGGATTGGAGACGCAGGGAACAATAAGTACGGCTGATCAAGTGGTGGGGGTAGACGAGGCCGAGACACAACGGCTAGTTCATGAGGAGCCTGATGTGCTGCGTGTGCAGCCCACCGGAGCCGCTGCGCTTTTCCTTGCGGCGTCTGCACAGTCGGACGATGAAGAAGAAGAAGAAGTTGCGGCTGTCAGGCCCAAGAAAGTACTCCACTCGCTGTTTGTCTCTGATGACGATGACGACGACGACGGAAACAACGACATCTCACAGGAAAACGCAGCGCAGCAGCGTAAGAACATGGACGAGAGGATCCGGCTGCTTGTTGAGCGAAAGGAGGCGGCACGGCGGGAGCTCGAGCATGCGAAACGCGCGAATGACGAACTGGCACAGGACGAAGAGGAAGACACCTCAATGGTGGTGTCCGAGGTTGCTGCGAAGGGGAGCAGGACACTGGCTGTGAGCAAGCGCGATCGCGATCGTGATCGTGAGATCGCGTTGAATGACTTGATGCGGAAACCGGGCGTGCATGCTACAAGCCGTCCCAAGAAATACACGGCCAAGAGGCTGCTCGACATGTTTGACGAGGACGAGGCCGTGGACCAGCCAATGTCGTCGTCTCCTACGCGGCTCGCATCGCACTCGCCTGAGACTCCGAGCACGAGCCCGATGCAGCAGAAGCCAGAGGCGGCAGCGCAGAAACCGGAGGTGGCGATATCCCTTGATGCAGACACCACCGCCGCAAAACGCATGAGTAACCCGCTCGCAACGTACAGACAAACCCTCAAGGAGGAAGCAGTCACGCTTGATTCGGATGACGATGAAGACGACATGGACAGAATCCGCGCGCAGACGTCCAAAGTAACGTGGTTGGATGTCAAGGCCAAATTTGGCCGTAAGCGTGTGTCTGCGACTGAAAAGGCACGCACTCTGGACATGTCGGGCAAGAGCCGCCTGTCGCTTCGGGAACTCCGCGATGTGCTGAAACAGTCCAAGGTGAAACAGCTGCTTCAGCTCCGCAAGGAGCGCCGTGCGCTCGAAGACAACGACGATGACGACGATCTGCGGGCTGTCGTGCAGGAACAGCAGGACATTGAGGATTTGCTTGAGCGGGAGATCCAGATGAACAAGAGGCTGAGGCAGAAGGAGCGCGCTGCTGCGCGGGGTGACACCGAAGGGCGCAAGACGCAAGTGGAGGAGGTTGCAGACTCGGAGTATAGCGATGAGGATGAGGATGAGGATGAGGATGAGGATGAGGATGATGAAGGTGGCACGTCTCAGAGTGATGAGGAGTCCGGCTCTGACTTGGAAGGTGCTGTGGAAGATTTGTTACGCGTGCCGGTTGCAGACAAGCCACTAGAAGACAAACCAGTGAGCCAAGCCGATGCTACCCCGAGAGACGACGACAGCTACCTCTTTGGTGCCACAAAGGATGACTGGCCAAAAACTGACACTGGCTTCCATATGGGATCATACGGAGACGACGAAAGTGCGAGTCTCAGCCATCTCGGAGGGCTAGGCGGTGGTCTCGGTCAGAAACTGTCCCTCTCGGACGCGTTCCAGCAAACCCTACCTGCAAACCCGTACAAAGACATGCAGCCACAAGAAGTAGCCGCTAAACTAAGGGATGCCGGTGTGTTCGAGCCCGAAGAGGAGGAAGGCGCGTCGATATCCACAACAGGCGGTGCTGCTGGAAACTCGTTCCTTGCGCTCGATAGATCCCAAATCTTGAACAGGGAACGGAGCACGCAGAAGAAGTTTGCATTCAGAGATGATGATGACACGATGGAGCCTACACAGGAGTTTCACGATATGCTCGACACCCAAAGTCTGCTGCCGGAGACCCAGGCGGACGAGCCGGGTGTTGCTGGTGCTGCGACACAGCGGCTCACGCAAACCATCGACGACGATGACGGTGACGCAGATGAAGAGGACGACGACGATGCAGTGCGCGTGACGCGCCGCCAGCTGCCTACGGGAACGCCAACCCAGGGCGACGCTCCCGCTGATGCATCCTCCTCGGACGAAGAAGTCGAGGCGCCTGCGGACTACAACGATGAAGTGGAAGACGAAGACGAGGAGGAAGAAGAAGAGGACGAGGAGCTCAAGGCGCTGCGTCTTGAGACGATTCGCGCGAGGCAGCGGCAGGAAGAGCTCCGGCGGAAGCGCCACGAGCGCGAGTTCAAGCGGAAAGGCATGGGCGACGTTCTTGACGGTGAGGCATTCGAGTCCGAGGACGAGTGGCAGGGGCTTGGTGGCGCAGACGGTGATGTCTCAGATGTTGCGGACAGCGACGACGAGCGGATGCTGGACGATGCGAGCAACGTGCGTCTTGACGAGACCGCTGTGCGCGCGATGCTCGCGAAGGAGGGTAAAGAGCAGGATGAGAAGCTTGTGCGGCGGATCTTGGACGATGTGAACAACGGTGGGTTCCGCAAGAGACGCGCCGCGGCTGGTGCGCTGGACCTCGAGCTCAGCGATGATGAAGACGAGGAGTTGCTCAACTTCTACCGCTCGCGCGCGAACAAGCAGCGCGCGATGTTGCTGAAGGACAAAAACCTCGCTGCGCTCGCGCAGAACGACAAGTCGAAGGCGTTCTTCGAGACGATTGCGGAGAAAGGGGCTTCGTTTACGCTGGACGCGAATAGAACAGAGGAGCAGGAAGATGAGGAGGAGGAGGAAGAAGAAGAAGACGAGGAGAAAGAAAAGGAGAATGAAGATCCGTTCCGCGAGGACGAGCCTGTCAAGAAGAAACCAAGAGTGAAGCTGACCGAGGCGTTTGTTCAAAAGACGCTGTCATTCCTGAACGAAGACGATGAGGGCAACAGTTTGTTGGACATCGATGCCCAACGACAGTTCGAGCGCCATCAGCATGGGTTCTCCGACGATGACGAGGTTGACGACATGCGTGCGCTGAAGCAGAACTCGATCGTCCGGTTTGGCGAGACGCGCAGGGGCAGAGCGCCGGAGGATGCCGGGGATGATGATGATGATGATGATGGTGATGCTGGTGGTAACGAGAACGATGATGGTGATGCGATCGGCGTGCTCGCTGGCCGGAAACGCTCGGCCGCTCGCGCATTCAGAATCATGAACGAGTCACTAAGGGGCCAGATCAAGACGGGGCAAAAGAGCGTTTCTGTCTCCACGTCGTACCGGAGCGCTTCCGGTTCGAAGGCGTCCGTCACGTATCTAGCGACGCGTGGTGGGGCGGGTGCCGGCGTGAGGTCGCTCAAGGCGAGGGCGATCGAGAAGAACGTGAAGCTCTCGCGGCAGGACGGCACGAAGCTACGCAGTATTTTCGGTGCTGGGAGTTTCGAGTAAAGACGAGAGTGTATATTAGTGTATTCTATATGAAGAAAATTAGCATCAATGCATTGAAAAACGGAACATGAAACGGAAAACACAACTGAATGGACGATGAGATGAAAACGAAATGAAAACAAAATGAAGAAAAAAAAAACTCCAACGGCAAGTCACCTATTTCCCCAGAAAGTCGCTGTCGAGGGCGTCTTTCAAGGCCGCGTGGCTCACACGCGACGCCAAAACGTGCTTGTTCAAACTCGAAGCGGGCCCATGCCGCACGATCCGCGTCTTGTTCGCCCCGATTATCATGGTCGAGTGCGAGCCGTTGATCGCGCCACCGCGGTCGTCGACGCGTCGCACGCCAGCCGCCGCTGAGCGCGCCTCGGCATACGGCGTCTGCGGCGTCCCCGTGAGCGACGAAGTACTCCGCTCGCGCGGTCGCGGCCTTGGTTTCCCGGTCTCTGACGTGCCCGCCGCTGGGATCAGGTGGTGTGGACTCAGCCGCGACATGAGCAGGCTCCACTGGCTGAACTGGGACGAAGCTGCGAAGGAGCTGTGCGCGGGCGATGGTGGTGGTTGCTGCTGCTGCTGCTGTTGGGCACTCCCGCGGTACGTTGGTGTCGCAATGGGTATCGGCGACGACGCAGTGCGCTGTGTTGTGGGCTGTGGCGGTGTGTGAGTCTGAGGAGATTCTCGTTGCCCCTCGTGATGCTGGATAGAAGGCCCAGGCACCCTGCGCGACGACGACGGCGACGACGATGACGATGGCGAAGCGAGCCACCGCTCGAGGCCGTACGTTTTCTTAACGCTGTTCGCCACCACCGCACTGAGGAGGTCCCTGCTGCTCGTTGCGTTGGATGCGAGTGAGGTGGCTGGGGACGTGAGGGAGGCAGGCGAGAAGGGCGACGTGCGCGCGTCGGCGAAACTCGTCACGTTGATCGATGAACTGATGGGTGACTCCGCGGAGCGTGGCACGTGTGGTTGGAACTCATTCAGCCACATCATAGTCTGTTGCTTCAGGCCAGAGGTGCTGGTGCGAGGGGTTGCGTTGTTGCTCGAGTCCTGCTGCGTCGCTGCCGCTGCGAA
This sequence comes from Kuraishia cidri, assembly GCA_030557465.1. NCBI lineage: Eukaryota > Fungi > Ascomycota > Pichiomycetes > Pichiales > Pichiaceae > Kuraishia > Kuraishia cidri. Next base: position 225,417 of record JAKTPE010000012.1, read on the forward strand.
AATACTCTCGTGAGAGTTTGACTTGCGGATCTGTAGCTTTTTCGGCAAGAAGGGTTCTTGTAGCTGGAACGTTTCCGTCTCCTCGCCCCCAAAATCCTCCTCGGATCCTTCCTCGGGTATCAAGTCCTGTGAGTGTTTGACAAGGCTGCCGACTGATGAGCGGAAAGAAGCGTCGACTCTCCCTATTGGCCTCTCAAAGGTGAAGTCCTGCACATTGTAGTGGAAGTTCTGCTTGTTATTGAGAGCGGTGTCGTAGGAGACAAAGTGCCGCAGGTTCTGGGGTCCGTCGCTGCTGAGTGACAGGGTTCCAGAGGCTTTGCAAACGGGCGTTTCCTCCTGTGCGCTGCCGTTGTCCTTCCCTTCTTCGAAAGATTCAAAGAAGCCGCCCGACAATTGAACACGAGGGGTTTCGGGTAGTGAAGAGTGTCTCTTGTGGGCCAGGTGACTATCTTCACTCCGGCTGTTGGAAATAGGAGACACAGATTCTTCGGTATCGTCATGCCACTCTTGGCGCAGCTTGCTGTGCTCTTGAGTAGATGTGACTGGCAAGTATGCAAAGTCAAGAATGGAATGATTTGATGACGACAGGCTCGGGGTGAATGGTGATTGCAAAAAGCTCTCCTTCTTGGTCACCACCTTGCGGCGTTTTTCGCAGTGAATAGGACGAAGGACGATGTCTTCGTTCGAAGTGTCATTAGTGTACATGGTCTCGTCGGCCCGCGAGGAGAACATTGAATCGCCGTGCGTGATATCACCGCTGACCGAAGAGTTGAAGGTGTCGTCTGTGTGAAAATCGGCTGAGGGCCACTCGTTTGCAATTCTCAGCTGCTCGTTGAGGTACTCGTACTCCAGGCACAAGTTCTCTAGAGTGGTCTCTGTGGTTCGCCAGTTCAGGCTCCGATCTTTCCAATCGGCAAATCCAGCCAGGCCATCCTCTTCTCTTGCTTTGTTTATGTTGTTGTGCGCCTCGAGGATGTTCAGCTGGGCCTCGAAAAACTCTGATCTTAGGTTCAGCGAGTTGAGGTGCTGCAGGTATATGTTCGAGTTCTCTAACCGAGATCCGAGCCTGTCTATGTTGTCCTCCTTTTCAATCAACTGCTTGTGTGTTTCCGTCAGGGTACTGCTCAGAGCGACATTCTGGTTTATGGAGTCGATGGACTTGGACGTGAGCTCATTGAAGGCCTCTGTGAGAGACTCAGCCGTGGTGAAAAGGTCCATTTAGCATGCGAGAGCCATTACCAAGCGAGCAAGTTCTCTTTCGGCAGTGGCAATGAGCGCCGCTGGGGTGTGTTGTGCCTTTATAAGGTTCTTTGCCAGGTACAGGCGCGGTGCTTGTGTCTTGTTCGCAGGGGTTCTTGAGTGTTGATGGGTGCGACCCTCAGCGGTCTTCGAAAAGTAAACAGAGCGACGCAGACGCTGCCCGATCGAGATATGCAGCAGCCACAGACCTCTGCCGTCAGGACACGGGAGGTGGCACCCACAACTATCTTTACTACACACCGGTTCGAAAGGAAAATGAAAGGGGAAAATTAATAAAGTCTGGATGCTGTTCGCTTGTTATATTTAGGTCTACTTTTCTGGACTTTGCTGTGTACAACCGCATTCCTAAGACCACTTCGATCCATGGGTAAGACTTTCTGCTAGCAGGACACAGCCGTGCTAAGCGAATCGTTTGTTTACCTTATTCGGGTAAGCGAGGTCTCTTGAACCTGTTGTCAAGTAACGAAACCTTTCGACATTTCGACATATGGCCACTGCGTCCGAGTGAGCGAGGATCTCTCACGGACTTGCCCAGAGGCTGTCTGCACACTGCTGGGCTATGACTGGACAGATAAGTCGTCCCGTTTGTATCCGGTACGTGTTCTTCGCCCCAGTGATGTGCTCTCGGCACAGTATTGGTTCTAAATCAGCATCAGTTTTAGCACAAGGAAAAATCCAAATTTTTTCTCGCTGCTCCCTTGGGGATCCTCAAATGCTAAACCCGCTGATAAGTTCCAGCTGACTTGCAATGTCGTTCTCCACACCTTGCTCGCGCCTGCTTTTCTCCTGTGCGTTCCTGAGATCCTTCTCACGGTCAGCTTGTATACTCTTGAACACTCCGCCCGTCTCAGGTTTCTCTCGCTCTGTATCTTGAGGAGCAGTGAGCTGATTCAAGTGCTCCGACGTGGTTTTCATATTCATCTTCTCAACGTGAGCCTTGGTTGACCGTGCCTTTGATTTCTGCTTCCGTTTGGAGATCCTGGAAGTCTTTTCCTTGGAGAAACCCTTAGTGGATCTCGCCTCTGGCTTGCCCTTTGATGCCTTGGGCTTCTGGTGTGAAGTCTTACCCATGTTGCTCTTTGCCTGTGAATCCTGAAATGTCTACGTATCTCTCCAGAATTTTTTTTTGTAAAGCTCATCGGGCCGTGTAATTATCAGGCTGGTGGGTCTCCACCAGAACTATCAGATTGGGTTAACACATAGACAGCCAGGCCAAAACAGATGTAGTAAATCTAGCATAATTTATTACTTTCTGTGCTCTTATATCTTGCTTTTAACTCAGAGCCTGCTACGACTTTTTTTGTGGTGGGTCCCCGTTCATGCTTTCTATTGGCCCCGCGTACATTGCAGCACGTCTGAATGAGGGCCGATGAGCTACTCATCTGCGGAGGAAAAAAAAATTGTAACATGAATAAGCGGCACTTAGCATCCCACTTACATCAACCTGTCCTACAGCAGCCCCAAAGATGCCATCTACACACAACCGCGACAAGCCCTGGGACACAGATGATGTTGACAAGTGGACGATTGAGGAGTTCAAGCCCGAGGACAACGCGTCGGGCTCTGCCTTCACGGAAGAATCGTCCTTCATGACCCTCTTTCCAAAGTACAGGGAGGAGTATCTGAAGAAGATCTGGGGTGATGTGACGCGGGCACTGAACAAGCATCATATTGCATGCACGCTGGATCTGGTGGACGGCTCGATGTCGGTGAAGACGACGCGCAAGACGTTTGACCCAGCGATGATTCTCAACGCTCGCGACCTGATTAAGCTGCTGGCTCGCTCGGTGCCGTTCCCTCAGGCCGTGAAGATTCTGGCGGACGAAACGGCGTGTGAGGTGATCAAGATCGGTAACTTTGTGTCGAACAAAGACCGCTTTGTTAAGCGGAGACAGCGGTTGATTGGCCCACAGGGTAACACTCTAAAGGCGCTGGAACTCTTGACGAACTGCTATATCCTGGTCCAGGGTAACACTGTCTCTGTGATGGGCCCCCACCGGGGTCTCAAGGTGATCAACAGGGTGGTTGAGGACTGCATGAAGAACATCCACCCGATTTACCATATCAAGGAGCTCATGATCAAGAGAGAGCTCGCGAAGAACCCTGAGCTGGCCGAAGAGGACTGGTCGCGATTCCTGCCAAACTTCAGAAAGAAGAACGTTGCACGCAAGTTGCCTAAGCAGACCAGAGACGAGAAGGAGAAGAAGAAGGAGAAGAAGGTGTACACACCATTCCCACCTGAGCAGACTCCCCGTAAGATTGATCTGCAGATTGAGAGTGGTGAGTATTTCCTTGGTAAGAAGGAGAAAAAAGCCAAGGAGAGACAGGAAAAGAAGGAGAGGCAGGACGAAAAGCAGGAGATCAAGGAACAAGAGAGGGCCAAGGACTACATAGCGCCTGAGGAAGAAGTGCGCGAGAACCCGCTCCTCAAGGAAAAGAAGGAAAAGAAAGAGAAAAAGGATAAAAAGGAGAAGAAAGAAAAGAAGGAGAAGAAGGAGAAAAAATCAAAGAAGAGATCAAGCGATGATGCTGATGAAGACGAGGGTGAGAGAAAGACAAAGAAGAAAAAGAAGTCCAAAGACTAGATTTTGGAATACTAAACTTTGCATTAATTATATAGCCCAAAACGTGTAACCTACCGGAATATTCACCGGGGTCTCCGCACGGGACTCATCTCTGTACCATCAGGACTCGACTCTGTAGTTAAATAGTTGGTGCTGACAACGTTGAAGCGCCACTTTTTAGAAAGTGCTGGCTCGGCATCTCGAAACGGGTCTGACCGATTGGGGCTGCTCGACAACCGACGCATATGCACCCTCCACGGTGGAGTTATCCCGGACAGGAACGAGTTCGCGTTTTCCTTACCTTTGAAAAGGTGTCCCGAGGTCAGACTCCACGGTGACCCAGCTCTCGGGAGTCTCGGCCGGACCCGTCTGCCGCACAGGCGTCTTCGGCTCCTCTCGTCTGATGCGCGCATCCACAATGAGCTTGTGCAGCGTGCGTCCAATAAGCGTGTGGCTCGAGGAGTAAGGATTATCGCTGAACCGTCTTCGTCCCTGAATCGGCACGGGCGGGGTGTTCCTCGCGGCGAGAGCGGCAGCAGCAGCGGCAGGGGAGTCTTCAAAAGTGAACGAATCCACCGGGAATTTCTCGGCCCCAGTGGGGAACATTGGCATCGGGGCGCTGACGCTGCGGTGGTGGTTCCGGGTGCGCAGCGGTGCCCGTCCCAAGTCGTCGGATGTGCTGGTCGCCACGAGCGTGCTGTCGCAGTCTGCTGGTGGGACGCGATGCAGCTTCTCGGAGTCAAGTGTCGCGCGGTACAGCGGGTACCCCAGCTTGAGCTTCATTCCTGTATCGAGTGCCTGCGGGTGTCCTATCATGTAGCTGGCGCCGTTGTTGCTTGCTCCTCCTGGTTGCTCGGTGCGGACTCGGCGGGCCCGCAGCCGGTTGCGTACGAGCACGGTACAGATGCCAATCAGCAGCTGCAACGCCCAGAGCGAGAGGATGGCCAGCGACACCTCCAGCTCCATGAAAAGGGCCCTACGGTACGGCTGTACGATCTTCTGCATTGTACTCTTGAATGCGTCCTCGGCATCGGAAGCCATGTCGTCAAACTCGGACTCCTCCCTCTTCGATATAGTTGAGTTCTGGAATTCTGTATCGGCTGAAGCCATCAGCTGAGAGGCAGACACCCGAGGGAGACTCACGTGGGCCTTCTCGTTGATCCACGTGAGTCCCTGTTGAATATTCTCCAGCTTGCGTTCAATGACACACCCAACGACAGCCTTCACGGGTGCGTACAGTGGGGTGCCATAAAATACATCGTGCAGTTTCCCATTCATCTCATCGAGAAACCCGTTGATTGTCTCGTTGAGGGTGTATGTGGACGTGTTGGCCCACCCAAGCATGTTTTCGTTGATCTCATCCTGTTGTTCACTTAGATATTCGTTCGTATCGTTGGCCCATTCGTACGCAGCGTCGCTTATACTCTTCTGAATTTTGTCCCCGAGTCCGTCAAACTGCTCTGCAACCGTAGAGGACGACGTGGAAATGCCCCTGAGAATGATGAACTGAAGGACAACCGACAAAACTCCAGCAAGTCCAACTGCAAGAAGCGCGAGCGCAGTGGGTGACGTGGCGTAGGCTGTGGTCCATCGAATAGCCTCCTTCCGCGCTGGTGATGCGCAGCTCTTAGCCAGCACATCTCCCGCCAAGGCAGTGTACCTATGATATGTGCGCTCGATGGTTGCCAAAACAGAGTATTCTGGGTCTCCGCATTTACCCTCAATCTCAGAAACTGTCTCGTTGATTCTTGTCCACTGTCTTATTTCGCCCCAGGCCATCACAGCCATCATGCAAACAGCAGCTAGCACAAGCAGCGCGATCATCACCGTTGCTGTTCTTTGAATCACCTTCGCAATGTCCATGTATATCTCGTCAACCTCCGGTGACGTGGAGCAGAAGGTAATGGACTTGGTCTCGGGCACAACCATATCTTCGGCAGTGAACGTGTTTCGCAGCCCAGATTTTACTTTCTTTTTCAGCTCGTCGAACGGCACAGCTATGAGCGACTTGGTGTAGTTCTGTACGTCGTCGAAATCAGGCAAATCCTTTGACAGGCCATCCAGCTTTGAGTTGATCGAGCTCGGGATCTTCCAGTCTTTGAGCGAGTCCACGCTCAAGCTCACCTGCTTGATTTTCGAACTCGCGTCGCTCCCGTCGTCGTCTCCCGTGAAGAAACTCTCAACGTCGTCCGCAGCCTTGATCACCTTGTTGACAACAGTCTCGATCCCATCCAAGCCGTCCTGGATATCCGTGGCAAAGCCCACAATAGTGCTATTGACCACATCAATGACCGCCTCCGTAGCATTCAGGGCGACCTCAACGGCGCCGTCCACAGTCGCAGTGAGCAGGCACACGTACGTGCCCACCAGCATCTCGATCGTGAAGAACACCAGCTCCTCCGCAGCAGTGACGGCAAGCACGAGCGTCTCAGCCAGCGCGCTGTTCGCCTCCTTTACACCGCCTGCAATCAGCACGTTCGCGCCTTTCGCCATGTTGTGCGGGGCCGAAGCGAGCGACGACGCATACGTCTCCGCCGCAGCGCACATGCGCTCGGTGTACGCTCGCGCGGTGCTAAGCGAGGTATCAAGCGACAGCCTGAACAGCACAAGCTTGATCATTATCAGCAGGAGCAGGAGCGTCCATTGGCTCAGCCACACTTGCGAGAGTCGCTCCCAGAGGTTCAGGTACGGTCGATGGAGCTGCGGGGCGGGCATATCGTATTGTTGAAAGCCAGTGCGGGACATCTTGCTCTCGATGGTTTTCCAGATGTTGAGGTGATGGTTGGGTAAAAGGCCAAAAGGCCCCTCAGGGTTATAGGCAGGTTACAACTGTTTCATAGTGTTCAATGTGCCAAGGAGCAAAGTGGAAGGTGTGTTGTATGGGTAATGTTTCAAGATTTAGATATTTTTGAAAGGAGGTCGTCCTCGACTCAGTATTTTGCCTCAAAGAACTAGCTGATAATAGTAGATTTCCCGCTATGGTGACAGGAGAAAAAATAACGAAGCAACCATAGACTGATTTAAAAAGAAAGTAAATAAATTCAGATCAACAGTTTTTTGTTTGCATTGCAATTATAAGGACATGTTTTCTATTTTTGTGTTCAAAATTTGATCATCTAACAAAACTTCTCATAACTTACAAGGTGAGAAAACCTTCATCAACTACAAAAATGTAAAAATAAAAATTTCAAATATATTTCATTTCCAAGCCTAAACACCCATAACTACGTTAGCGTAACACACACACAAAAGAGTATACATAGTTCATCGAAAAACTGCACGAATGAGGTTCCCAGAGCTCGCTGGGAGCACGAACCGGAGTGACGTCATCACACACCGACCAACAACTTCACCAGCTCCAGCAGGAGCTCAGTCAGACACAGACTTGCGAGCGCTACCCGTGCCGGCCTTGGGAGGGTATCTCATGTCTGTTTCCTCGTCTGTGTGTCTGCACGTGCACCTGTTGAGCAAAAGCGATCCGTTAGTAAAGGTGGTTTCTGAGAGATGGAAGACACGTATAAACGTATGTCACGGGTACAACAATACTCACCACATTGTCTGTTGGGTGTTTTCCATCACTTTTGGAATGTGGCTACCGCAGCCGGTCCATGATTTTCTGTCTGTTGTGGGGAATTAGTTAGTCAATGAGAAAATCGGGAGTGGGGGTGGTTGAGGCGAAGGCGAAGCGATGCCGGGGGTGAGCGCACACTTACTGCAAAGAGGGCAGATAGCAGGAAGGCACATGGTTGCAATGGGGGAATTGGGTAGGGTAGAGAAGGTATCGAGAAGATTGAGGTGTGAGGGAGTCTTGTGGGTACACTCAGGTGAAGCAGTGCGGTCTGAGAGGAAGAGTAAAATAATAAGCGTCAGAGGAGAAGAGGTGGGAAGATGTGCTTAAATAGCAGTTCCAGAATGTGTGAGTTGCAAGGGGGGATTTATGCTTTTCTACAAAATTGGAGTAATAGAGATTATGAGCTCTGCAAGATCATGACAGCGATAGTTCGAATGAGTTCGAGATAGAAGGAAGCAGAAGACACACAAAAGAGCAGAGAGCACAGAGGTGGGGTGTCTGCGATAACAGTTGCTGCTGCGCTGATGCTGCCGCTGAGATGCTCCTGCAGCTGATGGCTGACGTTAGAAAATCCGGGGTAGAGTCGGGCTGAGCGCCTGGCTCAACAGAGGGTCACTCGACACGGGAGCGACCCCCTCTTTGCTGCTGGCACCTTTGATTGGTGCGCCATCCCCTCGCTCACAGAATGCATCAGCAGTTTTGCGTACGTTGTACACTTTGGATACGGAATCTTGTCATCATCTCCAGGCACGGAGCCATGCAGAGGGCGAGCCAGAGAAGCAGATGCCCCGGGGCTGCTGCCTGGCTGCACCGCACGGCACGGCACAATATATTTCCACACCAAGATGGAAATAGATGGCATAGGATAGACACAATATCGCCCGCTTCTCACTCCGAAATTCCCGGATATTCTCGGCCTGGCCCACGATTATGACAACTAGAGGCAGATCCCAGCCCGCTGAGTCCGCGCGTGATGTCATCGGACTCTTTCATAGAGAGAGAGCTCTTCACCGAGCTCCATTAATAAGAATGTAGTTTCAACACCTGCGAACCCCGGAGCTTTTCTGCCACCCGTGCCGACTGTGAGCCGAGTGGGTCAGGTTCTGTTCCAGCATTTGTTTGCCAGCGGGTTTTTACCCTATTTTGCATTTCTCTCTCTTCAGGTTTTTGTTCCCCACGTTATGGTGGCTGGCTGGCTCTACATAGGTGTACACCCTACCCCCTTCATGCTAAAATGATATGGAAAAGGATTATCTTCTAAGTAAATGCGGCGGTAACAGGGAAGAAGCATCCACGCGAGGGAACGTTGTTATTGCTTCTTATCTTGCCCACTGATATACTCGCCCGCTCTTCTCGCTTTCTCTCTCTCTCTACCCCACAGTGAGCAAATCCACGCTTTTACGCCACTGCTTCACTCAGCCTTCTCGATAACAACGTCCGCATCAGAGTTACCGTTTATCACCAGAGTTATTCCAGGCGTATCGGTCTGCACTTTTTTCGACGCAGTATCGTTAGCGTACACTGGCTTGTCAAGTACAGTAGGACCGCGGGTCTCGGTAATGTCTCCAACCCCCCACTGGGTCATCATTGAAATAAAAGCCGTCGCCAAGGCAACTTCTAGATCAACTTTGCTCTCGTCAACAATCAATTCAAAGTCAAACTTCCACTGTCTCATCAACCGCACTTTTGCAAGTCTCTCACGGATCTCCTCGTCGTCTCCACTTGGATTGGTAAATCTCTCGAGGTACTTTGAACCTCTGGTCCACGCGTACTTGGCTCCGTCATTCAAATAAAAAGATCTCAATCTTCCAGACAAACCGGACTCGTTTCTAATCTCACGGTGCTGAAGCCCAACCTTGTTGTGGAAATCCACAGCCTTCAGGAAGAACCCAGCACGGATCGTAGCAACCTCCTTTCTGGATGGGAAGGTCTTGAGAGACCATACAGGGTTCAATGGCGTCATACGCTCAATTGTGTACAGCTTGACTCCCTCAGAGCTAAACACATTGATCAGCTTCTGCTTGTCGTCGTTGTCACGACGCACGTAGAGAACAGTCGTCGCGCAGAGAGGCAGGACATTTGCAGACGTTGAATGAATGTCCACAAGCTCCTTCATGTACATATGCTGAATCATATACGTCGAAAGCGTGATAGCAGCGCTCTGGACGTAGACCGCGGGCGCTTCAAAGACAGGCATTTTTGTGTTGTCGAAATAGCAGAGACAGTCAAAGAGGAACTGCGCACGAGAAAGAGTTTAACGAAAAAGCAGAGCTTGACGGAGAGTGAGACAAAGCAGAGAGGCAAGGAACAAGTAGTTCTATCCTTTTTATCAAAGCCAGATCTCTCTTTTGTGGTTGAGCGCTTAGTACAATGGTCGCCAAAAAAAACGAGGTCAAATTAATTACACGAGATCCAGAGCCACAAACACATTAGCGCAATCTTACATGATCCCCCACGCGTCCTCAGCACCGTGACAGAACTTGCTACAGGCAACAGAAGCCGACAACGGGTACTCAGACAGACCAATCTTCTCATCGACAAACTCGTCCGCAAAGTTGTCCTTACCCCTGGCCATAGCGCCGACAAACACACAGATGCTCTCGTCTTCGGCCAGCGTCTCGATATACTCCTGTGTTCTCCTCACCGGGGCATCAAAGGAGAGAGTCACCTTGCGGCACTTTGTAGGCAGATGATCTGTGATTGGATTCTTGATCACCTTCAGCAGCTTCTCTTCGGAGTTTACCGATCTGATCGACAACTTGTGCAACAGCTGAACCATGAGTCCAGAGAACCTTTTGAATGTTCTTGGGATCCGTACACTTGGATTCACTTCTATAAGAACGCCTCTTGCAGTCTGGATATACACCTGCAGTTTCCCCGCCTTGTTGATTGGAGAGTCCAACAACGTCAGCAGACACTGGTGGGTAATGTCTGGCCTGGCCTCCGAGATGTCTCTTCCCATCTTTCTCAGCAACCCTTGGTGGTCGTCACAGTTCAGGAGAGCATACTTGTCACCGCCGGGACCACCTGTGTTCATCTTGTGCGTCTCGAGGCATGCCTGGGACAAAACAACAATCAGTCTCTTTGTGGTCTTGTCTTTTGAGCTCAGCGGTGTGGGTTGTACGGGCACAAGAGATGCTTCAGGCACCTTTGATTTGCTGTTGACGGAATCTCTCTCCTTCGAATCAGACACCATGGTTTGAGTATATGATTTGCGTTGTGAATGTGCTTGTTTTTTCTAACACTAGTGAAGTGTCGGCGATTGGGCTCGGATGCTGAAAGATGCGGACAGATCGAGGTGTCTGAAAACGGATATTACAACCTCAGCAATGTACAATAAGGCGAATAACACGTATAGGCAGCGTGGTATCTGGATTGGTGTCGTTATGGTCACATCAACATCTTTTTTATCTGATAGTGCTAAAACTTTTAAATTTTCAGACTCGTCCCCCGCCGCCCCTCTGCGGCCGAACTGGGAAGTTCGGGGCTGTAGCGCTCCAAGATGTCTTTTCGGTGAACTAAATGATCGCCAAAGCATTAAATTTTAAAGAACAGTATATTGTAATGCGAGCCATTCCTGAGTTATGGAACCAGACTCGAAATTCTGTAATCGCAGTTGGTGAATGACGTTGTGTCTCCGCGTAGACGCGTGAGTGTGTCTATCCTCGCATCTTCCTGGAGATGCATCGCTCGCCTCTACACCAAACAAACACACAAGAAGAAGAGACGCGCGTACAATCCCAAGCCGGAGACGCCATTATCGTAAGGGACCATGAAGTAAGCATGGCTATGTCTGAGGATGATTTTGACGATGACCTAGACGACGACGCGTTTATTGCGCTGACTGCAAAACCGCAGGGCACGCCAGTGATCCAGAATGACGCCAACAGGGCGGTAAAACCCCCAGTGGCGGCCCCCCAGCGGCGACCCACACCCGTGACGGCCTCGTCCACACTCACGCAGGGGTCGCAGCAGGATTTCATAGCGACGAAAGGCGAGAACTCGGTTCTTCGCGCGCAGATCGAGGCACTGGTGCTGCAGAATGAGCGCGAGAAGAAGGAGCTCCGGGAGCGCCTGAACCAGGAACGCAGAGACACGGCATCGCGCGTCCAGAGCTTGAACCAGGAGCTCGCGAAGACAATGGATGACTACACTTTCCTTGTGTCGGAAAACAAGGCCCTCGCGGCAAAGTACGGCAATCGCGAACTGCAGAGCAAGAAGCGCAAGGTTTCGTTGTCCTCTGGCGCAGGGACAGCGAAACAGACCACGCCGCAAAAAGATCAAGAGCATCAGCCGCAGCCGCAGTCGCGGCGAGGGCGAGAAACTGCTGTCGCCAAAAAAGCGGAGCCACCGTTCGTCCGTGGTGCGACGCCTGATGCGGCCCAGGTGGCTGTTGTCAGACACTCCATGATCGTGCAGAGTGACAAAGACATGTTCATCGAGTCAATAACACGATGCACTATTCCTGGAGCCCCGCGATCCACAATGGATTACCTTGCGGGTATATCGTCGGCCATTGACTTTAGTCACGAGGGCTTCAGAATCCAGAAGGGCAGAGAGAGTATCAAGACGGAGCTACTGGAGTACTTGATTCAGTGCAAGAACGACACCCGACTCGATATTCTTTTGGCGAGATTCATCGAGATTCTGGGGGTTTACCTACAGAGACTGTTTATCGAGGAGTCATTCTTAGCGATTCCATTCCTGCTATCGCTGATCCACTGCTCGCTCACGTATCGCTCGCTAGCGATCACCCCAGACACACTAGAGCAACTTTTGGTGTTAATGTCGGACTTGGTTTCGCGACACGCCAAGCTTCTCAAGCCCACAGAAGATTATCTATCGTTCACCGACCGCTTAGACCTGCCTGATCCCGACCAACAGGAGATCGATGCCAGCGTGAGACAAAAGACGATACACGTAAAGCTACTGGAGAGCGCTACTGTGGTGTACGCGATGGATATTGTCGAGACACTGTCGCAGCTGAGCACCATGCTTGGACCGACAGAGACTGCGACGTTTTGGCGCTGCTGTCCACGCCAGGTGGTTAAAGCATCACTTTCCAACTTTTCACCTGTGGGGCTCGTGTTCAACACTGTCGAGATCCTCACCTCGTCGATCAGTGAGGATTCGTTTGGATACTCGGGAGGCTCTGCAGGAACGTCTGCGAACATATCAAAGGATGATGATGACATTGTATGTTTGCTTGTGAAGCTACTGGTTGACGGACTGTCGATACAGAAGAGCCTGCACATCTACGGGCTGAACCGTGCGCTTGGCAGTAACGAGTACTTCAAACTGGTGGATGCGCTGGTGCCTGATGATCGCGGAGCACCGGGCGGAAGTAACGATCGCGCGGCAGAAGAACCACACCTAACGTCCAAGCCGGTGCCGCGCTCCGTGAGCATGTACACAGAAGCGTACCAGACCGCAACAGCGAGTTTGGGCTCACAGATGAGCCACGAGCTACACGCTCTCGCCACACGGCGCAAGATCATCCGGCTCTTTGAGCTATATCTCGCCACCAGGCCCACGTCGACACTGCGCACCGAGACGGTGATCTCGCTCGTGACTTCGCTCGTGCGACTCATGAGCAAGCAGCAGGAGTACATCTCCCGCACACCGCGCTGCCGCACCGTGTACGTGCGCACCCGTATCATCGGGTCGATCGTGCGCGTCGTGCACCATGTGTGCACCGAGGGCGCGCTCGGCATGTTCAGGCTCCCTCATGACACGCTGCGCGAGATGGTGATTGCCCTGCTGCGGATATGCTCCAGCAGCGTTGCGTACTCTGCGATGCAGTTCATTCACGATGTGCGCGAGGCTGGGTTCCGGCACCCTGTGTTCAACAGGGCCATTGAGGAGCGCTACGATTCGCTGTTTGGCGTTGCGGATGAGCTTGCGTGCTGTTCGCTTGAGGAGTACCGCGAGAACACGCCTCTGCGGCACGAGCAGATCAAGGCTGAGAGCGGTGCGAATGGGCTGGAGATTGCATACGACGACGCCATCATTGAGCTGGCACGGGATGTACTTGGATTGTGCGTTACCGCTGACGAGGCCGACAGCCTATACTTTAGCATGAACTACATTGTTCCCCCCACTGATGACGACCTTATGGCGATGTATGAGTGAGACTTCAAAAGGGAAAGCAAATACTTTTCTGAAAGTTTATATTTTTTCGATGCAAATCACACACATGTAGAAAAGATATAGATAGAAATATATTTTCAAATACAAATCCACGACACCCTGAAGTTTTCATTCATCCATTTTTCTTTGTCCTCTTTGTAAAATTAAACAGTGGTCTGGAAACCGTTCTTGAATCTTCTGGAAACGTGCTTCAGGTACGCCATACGGCCGGTACCGGTAGTTCTTCTTCTCTTAGCCTTGAGGGCCCAGTTGTGGGATCTGAGCTTGGCAGCTGGGTATCCACAGGAAGCACAGGTCTTTTTCTGAACGTGGAACGAGCGCTTTCCACAACGGTTACACAGAGTGTGCGATTTGTTGTGACGCTTACCGAAAGATGGTGTTCCCTCTGTAGGTTGTCGTTAGTAGGTGCAATCAAAATGGCTGAAAAGCCATGCTGGTGGTGTTGACGGTTGGAATCATGTAGATGGTGAGTTTGCAAACCAGTTCAGCGCGTCTCGAGTTTGGTTCGTGCGCAGTTTTGAAATGAATCTCTAGGTGTTTTTACGCTGTCGTTGTTTTGCTGTGTGCTATTGTCTCTCTAGCTGTTGAAGCGCTGCTGTTTGTTTCGTTCTCTTGTCTGTTTCTCTTGTGTGTTCAACCAACCCTAAACCAACCCTAAACCAATCACCTCGTCCAATATCAACCAGCGTGGAGTTAATTCATAAATCCTAACATACTACCCATGTTGTTTGATTATTTGCTATAAGCTGTGTTTGTATGAACAAGAGTGCTATCTCCTTCAAGTTGACTCCAATTTTTTCACTATGCTCGATGCCACACACACACCACACCGACCCAGCGCAGCGGGAGCAGGAGAGCGGACAGGCCTCGGTATTACCCGGAGAGAGACCGGTGCCGACGGGGCTCCTACGCGCGCTGGCCCAAGCTCAGGAGGTTGCGCGGCCCTGGGTGCACTGCGTGACCGTAAAGGCTGATACCCAAGGGTCTAGCCCCGATTGACACCACGTGACTCAATCTAGAGAATCCGTGCACCGCATATGATGTACCCGCGTTTTTCGGCCGCGTGCGCGTCTGGTTTGTTTACCTCAGATGGGGGACCGCGTTGTACTCCAGAACATTTTTGACTCCTCTTGATGTCATAAAAAACACCCAGTTGATTCCCGCATTTTAGTTTTATCCCACTCGCTGGTGGAATCATTTCACAATGGATTCCAGAAATCAGTTCCCGCCCTCTTCGCCTGTCCTCAGCGCGCTACAAACACACGATGATCCCGAGATCATTCCCAAGGCGTCTCTGATCGCCACTCGCACCCCAGCGAGGGCCCACCAGTACCCTACGCCCAACCCTTCGTCGTCGCTAGGGGACAGGTCGTCATCGCCTGTGCGCGGTGCCCCTCTAGCTGAGCCAGTCTCACTGCGCAAGTCGGTCAACTTCAAGCTGCCAGCTAGAGTCAGGGAGATCTCGCCCGTGGCTCCCCAACAGCAGCAGCAGCAGCAGCAGCAGCAAGACCAGACGGTGGATGTCGCGATGGTGTCACCGCTGGATGCAGTACGGCACCTGCGTCTACCGCGCGACGGCACACGCATGCTCGTCGGTCGTTCGTCTAAGGCCTGTAACTTCCCGCTGAGCTCGCATAACAAGGGCGTCTCGCGCGTGCACACCTCACTACGGTACATTGCCGCAACGTCGCAGGTTGAGCTGCAGTGTCTCGGGTGGAACGGCATCAACGTGACTATCCCCAAGCGGATCGGCGTGAGGTTGCTGGGAAACGCCCCTGACAACTATCTCATCGTGCCCGACGAGGAAAGCGTGAACAGGGTTATCTCGAGCGAGAGCAATTTGACAAACTTCTTCGTGCTTAAGAACGAGAAGATCGTTATGCCGCGCATTGATGGTGTGCTTTTGGACGTTAGGGGTGAGCTCGTGCTCGTGGAGTACGAGAGCGCCGACGACATAACCGACGACGAGGAGGAACAGACGGAAAAGGAGGTTGTGATCAGCCAGACGGGGGCAGCAGCAGCAGCAGCAGCGGAGGATGCTGCTGTGGAGACAAAAGTGAAGGTTGAGGAAGTGCGTCCAAAGGCTTGGTCTCTATCACCACTCCAGCACTCGGGAAGCTCTGCTGAGCCTCGACTCGTGAGATCTGTTTCTCCTGAACCGGCTCGTGTCCTTGGTGACGTATCCGCGAGCAGACTAAACGCAATGAACGGTACGCCGATTGGCAATCCCGAGGTAGCATCGCCCGCTGTCGCTGAGCCAGCTGTGCTCTCTCATAAGATTGTCACCCATGAACGTGAGACGGTTACACCAGCCACAAGAGACACACAGCGCGACGACAGCGAAAATGAAGACGAGGTTACCGTTACACATACCAAAAGACGCAAGTCAGAGAAGCGCGAGGAGCTATACAAGGATATGCCACAGGAAGAGATCAATGCAGTGCTCGCCGAAGTTGAGGATCTGGTTCAGGTCGAGAACGTTCTCGTCAACCACCTCGCCTTCTCACGTCTGGCGTCAACTCCGCTCTCGACTTTGCGTGAGATCTCTCACTCGATTGAGAGACTGAGCATGGAGCAACTGCGCATCATCTTGGTTAAGGACGTTGAGTGCATTGGTGTGATTTATCGTACGGGAAAGGACGCAGCGGGCAAACCGCTGGATGAAGAGTATTACTATATGCCCGAGTACGACGTTGATTACGAGCGTACGCAGCTCGTGGCCAACCTCAAGGGAGCCGCTGGACTGCGCAGTTGCAGAAAAACCCACAAGCAGTACTTCTGGAGGCGGCCAGCAAAGAAATAGGTTAGCGAGTTATTAGCCAGTGTTGTATATTATATTATAAACCCATCCAAGATGTACCTGTCCTGCCCAGCGCCCAGCGCCCAGCGCCCACTGTCACATGCTCACATGCTCACATGCTCCAGGCGTGCACAGCCCAATATTTCAGCCGTTGGCTCCAAGAAAAAAGCGATACAAAGGCGAAAATGCAAATGGCCAACAATTGTACGAGCGCCCATTTCTCATTTCACGTGATGCGCATAGTAAAACGCCCTCGGAATTGTCTGCCAAGGGCATGGAGTATCACGTGGCTGTCCCCGGATCTACGCCATCCTATTTTTCTTCATCCACACCGTTGTGGAAAAATAATACCTCTCGTATAGGGGGAAAAATATATAAAGAGAAAACGTGTTGCCCATCAATCTTTTCCGTCTCCCCTTTTGCGAATCGACAAAAATATCACACACTCTCCGTTGTTAGCGTGTCAATATTTTATTTGCACTCCTTAATTCATCAATATAACAATGGCACAGGAAACTTTCCTCTTTACCTCTGAGTCTGTTGGCGAGGGACACCCAGACAAGATCTGTGACCAGGTTTCGGATGCGATCCTGGACGCGTGTCTCGCGGTTGACCCACTCTCAAAAGTTGCTTGCGAGTCTGCTTCCAAGACCGGTCTGATCATGGTTTTCGGCGAAATCACAACCAAGGCCAACATTGACTACCAGAAGGTGATTAGAGACACCATCAAGCACATTGGTTACGATGACTCTGAGAAGGGATTCGACTACAAGACCTGCAACGTGCTTGTGGCTATCGAGCAGCAGTCTGCCGACATTGCTCAAGGTTTGCACTACGAGAAGGCTCTTGAGGAGCTTGGTGCCGGTGACCAAGGTATCATGTTTGGCTACGCCACCGACGAGACCGAGGAGAAGTTGCCGCTGACTCTGTTGCTCGCTCACAAGCTTAACGCTGAGCTCGCTGCTGCCCGTCGTTCGGGCCGTCTTGGGTGGTTGAGACCAGACACCAAGACTCAGGTTACCGTTGAGTATGCCAAGGATGGCGGTGCCGTTGTTCCTCTGCGTGTTGACACCGTTGTCATTTCTGCCCAGCATGCTGATCACATTTCGACCGAGGACATTCGTACGCAACTCAAGGAGGAGGTTGTCAAGAAGGTCATCCCTGCTCACCTGCTCGACGACAAAACCGTCTACCACCTGCAGCCATCTGGCCGTTTCGTCATTGGTGGCCCACACGGTGACGCTGGTTTGACCGGCCGCAAGATCATCGTTGACACCTACGGTGGATGGGGCGCACACGGTGGTGGTGCGTTCTCCGGTAAGGACTTCTCCAAGGTTGACCGTTCTGCCGCATATGCTGCCAGATGGGTTGCCAAGTCTTTGGTGCACGCCAAGTTGGCGCGTCGTGCCCTCGTGCAGTTCTCATACGCCATTGGTGTCGCTGAGCCTCTGTCGATCTACGTTGACACATACGGTACGTCCAAGTACTCGTCGGATGAGCTTGTTGCCATCATCAGAAAGAACTTTGACCTCAGACCCGGTGTGCTTGTCAGAGAGCTTGACTTGGCCAGACCTATCTACCTCAAGACTGCGTCTTATGGTCACTTTACCAACCAGGAGAACACCTGGGAGATCCCCAAGAAGATCGAGTTGTAAGAAAACTCATTCCTCCTTTTGGTTTTTTGCCGCTTTTCGTTTGCTGTTAATGATTAATGTGATACTCATATGAGCCAACGCTCAACTCGTTGGCCCTCCTCCGCCGCTATTTGGTTTTTTTTCCTCTTTCATCTTTGTTATACACTTTACGGGTTTTTGTCTGTCCGACCCATATGGGGCCTACAAAAAGATTTTGTTGATAGAGCATACACTATTTCCTTTTTCTATGTGTTTTGTTTGTTTGTCGTTGTTGTTGTCGTTGTTGCTTTTCATTTTTGTCACACTTGTAATATTGCATTAATTGGGGTCCTCAACGGACTAAGCAGAAGTTGTTAAATACACTACCTACATAGTTGTTATCTACACTACCTCTATAAGATTACGTCACGCAGAGCAGTGTCGGGGCCCCGTAACCATTCCCGCTCTATTGGTCCCCCCCACACTTCTGCGCTGCCGAAGGGGCTCTCGCCCTCTGGGGAAGAAAGACGGTGGGGATGAATCGGTGTTGTGCGAGGGACGCGTGCTGGGACTGGGAAGAGAAACAGGGTAACTGCTCGAGGGGAACACAGTGTAGAGCCATCTGGATGTTGGGCAAGTTGATCTGTCTTGATTCGAGTATGCGATGCGGGACGGCGGGTGTGCGGGCGAGTGTGCGCTGTAGCCTATGACGGACGAAATGCGCTGCGATGTAGTGAGAGTGCGAGGTGTGTGTTTGTTGGACGCGCGGTGACTGACCTCTCGACGATTTGAGCGTCTGATGCGCCGATATGCGCCGTGTGTGCCCATCTCCGTGTCTATTTATATTGTTGGCTGTTGGATATACGTACACGGAGAGAGTCTCCGACCCTGTCTCTGTGCCCGGTCTCTCTCCACACCGGGACAGACGCATGACATCAACATCGAGAAATTGTTCCCTCTCTCGTCGGAATCCCCTCTTTTTTTACCCTTTTATCCCACACGTCCTTTTCTCTTCCCCGGATCTTATTTCTCGGACGGTTGGATTTTAACTATATTATACTCATCAGATCCCTTTAGACTTATCATAGATCTCTTCGTTGCACTTACTTTGGACTCTTTTTTTACCCCACCTCTGATATACACGCAATACCCTCACTACTCACCACGCACTATACACTACACTATACTACACTATACACTTGCCACCAACCATGTCGATAAATCAAAACGTGGAGTATAATATGTTTCAACAACAGCAGCAGCAACAACACCAACAACAACAGCAGCACCAACACGCGTTCGCTGACGCTTTGCTCGACAAGCTGAACGCACACGCGAGCCATGCCCCACACTCACTCGCTGGAGCACAGAGCGGGAGCTCGCGAATCGGCACGGCGCACAGACAATCATTCGACCACGGCGGCACCATGTTCCGCCCCTTCAACTCGGGCACGGGCCCCGGTGCGTCCGACCCATTTGGGTTCCAGCTATCGCCAACTGTGTCGCTTGACAACCACAATGCGAATAACCCAGACTACTCATCGCAGAGCTTCAACCTGCCGTTGGAGCTGCAGGGCGGCGTGTCGAACATTTCGTCGCGTCGGCCATCGTACGCTGCGGAGTTTCAAAACCGTAATGCCCCACTGCCACAGCCGCAGTCGCCTCTGTTCTCGGGGCTGGACGGCGGGGCATTTGCAAGGTTTAACTCCTTCGTACCTTTGACCCAGCAGCAGCAGCAGCAGCATCAGCAGCAACACCAACAGAACCAGCATCAACAGTACCAGCAGCAGCAGCCTGGGCAGTCGAGAATGCGCTCGGGGAGTTATGGCGTGTTTGATCAGCAACCACCACCACAACAACAGCAACGGTCTGGTGTCGTGCTGTTGGACAACGGGCTCGTGCTGCAAGGATCGTATATCGTGACATCGCCAGAGCTGCGCGCAGAGTACCACAAAGCTCTGAATTACTTTGGCGATGCCAGTGCATCGCGGCAGATCGTTGCGGAGATCAGCGCGCTCGTTGGCGGG
Source organism: Kuraishia cidri (assembly GCA_030557465.1). Lineage (NCBI taxonomy): Eukaryota > Fungi > Ascomycota > Pichiomycetes > Pichiales > Pichiaceae > Kuraishia > Kuraishia cidri. The sequence continues at coordinate 245,402 of JAKTPE010000012.1, forward strand.
TCCGCCGAACATCACGGCGTCGCGGTGCGTGTCGCGAAGCTGATCAACTATCTCAAGACGCAGAATGAGGATCTGCTGTTCCAGCAGAAGAACTACACGCTGATCCTGAACAAGAACAACAAGCTCGATATCATTTCCATCCCGAAGAACTCAAACTTGCAGCTCAGCAAGAACGATTTGATTATCGTTGAGGGAGACAGGGGCAAGGATCTCGTGATGGTGCTCGAACCGATCATCAGTCTCAACTTTGCGATCCTGTTCAACTACCTGAAGAAGAAGCTGCATCTCAAGTCTCTCGAGCACGGCCAAGCGGGGTCCAATGGAAGCGCAGCAGCACATCAACAACCACAACCACAGCAACAACAGCAGCCACACCCTCCAAAGAACAACAACCCGCCAATAATCAACGAGGACGAGAATTTTGTCACGCTGCCAAACAAGCAGATCCTCAGGTTTGCAAAACCGTTTGAAATCCAGCAGCTGAGTCTCAAGTTCAACGACGAGCTCGTTGCTCTGAAGCTGTGTCTCAACTATGTCTCCAATCTCAACCTCAAGCTAACGATCAAAAATGTCGAGTTCCAGTTCGACAAAAAGAAACTGATTATATACTACCACTGTGACAAGCGTCTTGATTTCCGTGGGTTGATCAAGGAGCTCTTCAAAGTTTACAAAACGCGGATTTGGCTGTGTGCCGTGCTTCCAATCGAGCGCGGACCAGCTGCCTCCTCCCCAATAATTCAAGACGCGATCCCCTCGGAGATCGCGTCGATTGACGACTTTATGATGTTGCAGCCTATATACTTCCATGCCAAGATCTTTTTCAACTTGATCAAGATGTTTGAAATCGAACTCGTGGATGAGACTGCAATTAACGAAAAGTACTGGTTTCTCAGATGAACTGTCTTTGTTTTTTTTTAACTGTCTTTAACTGTCTTGTTTTTCCTATCTACACACTCTCAGACAAAAATTGTCCCTATATACTCTCATAAACAGAAAATGTAACTTGATGAATTATTTTTTCCTTGTAGCTCATAATCCCATGATGGTTGAGTGCCCCAGAATGCTTCAGAACGCACCGTCGCCACTACCATCAAGCAGAGGGTCTTTCTCAGCACACCCTGAAGCACTGTTTTGGGTCCTTCATGAAGTATTTTTGCTAATATGCTTTCAGTTTCCTCTAATGGTGCTTTTGAGAGCAGTTAGCGTACTACAGATATATAATGGTGGTGTTGAGAGTGGAGTTTGGAGCGCTCGGGGAGGGCCGCGCTCTGTGTTCAGCCGTTTGATTTCAAATCGCAGACGGGCCTAAATAGGTCACTGCATGGGCATCGCCTCAGCTGTAAATACCTGGGGATATCCTCTGTCTGATTTTTGCCGAAGTGCTGTCAAGTACGAGGAAATCCACACAGACACACACTTACAATATATATCCATATGTTTCTGTTTTCATTCACGCATTACACAGTTGCTATATAACAAGTAATCAACCTCGTTTTCTTGAGATCTTTATTTCCCCACGATGCTGACATCCCCATTGAGCCAAGCAAACTTGATCTCGAACCGCTTAATGAGCCAGTTTTCCTCTTCTTTGTCCGCACGAGCAAGGTCCAAATCATAATACGCGCCAGTGACGACTCCCTTACTCAGTGGGTCCAGCGCCTCACCGGGCCGGTGGACAACAGTCTGACACACGGCACTGAGCTTGGCGGTGGTCTCACCGGGGACGTGCTGAACGCGAACGTTGCTCAGGTGGTGCAATGTCTCCACTGGACCAGCGTGGTCGAACACACCCTTGCGGATAGCATCGAGTCCATCGTGCACTACCCCGTTGAAGACCCACTTGGCATCGGGTGCGAGTGCCGTGTTGAACAGCGACAGGTCGTATCTGTCTAGTCCCTCAACGGCTCTGTACAGAGCATCGCGGATTGCGGCGTGTGGTTTAAGAGATGGGAGGAGTGCTGGGAGGAGTGACATTATTGTTGATTTCTCGATTTGCAGTGTTTAGATTGTTTCAGGGAGCAGGCAGACAGTAGAATGACTCGTTCGCGGCGGCTTATATAGGAATCTAGCTCGGTGTTGAGCGACGGTTTGATTTCGAATCAATTGTCAGCGGGTAGACTCGGGCAGGATGGTTTGCACCCACCATCCAATGCCCCTCCGTTAGGAATACCGCGAGTGATCTCTCCTATTCGCCAAATATTAGAACAATGTGCGTATATGCAAAAACTGTGTTCGAGTAAAAAGGAATTGTATAATGTGAAGTCTGTCCATTTTTCAATCATCGCGCCAACTGTATAACCCGAAGACCTCGCTGGGAAACCATCTCTTCCGAGTTGAAGAGGTACAATCTGATTCGGCAAAGAAAGCAACATGCAGCAAGATATATTCAAAAATGTATGCGATGAATAGTATATAAAGCTGGATTGCTTTACATCAACTACTCTCCTTTCATAACGCTTGGTTCCCCGTCCGTCCAGAGAGTCTTGATCTCAAACCGTTGAATCTTCCAGAGACTATCTTTCTCGTCAAACACCACGTCAAGGTAGTACAACGCACCCGCGACGAACTTGTCAGACTTTGGGTCGAGTCCCTCGCCCGTGCGGAAGTGCGATGCCTGCGCCACAGCACTGATCTTCGCGGTCTTCGCACCGGGGACATGCTGGATACGGACATTACTCACGAGGTGCGTGGTGTCAAGCTTGGAAACCCCATCAATCAGGTCCTCATGGATTGACTTGAGACCGGCATACTCCTTATCGTTGAATACCCATAGTGCGTCCTCAAGGTGCGCTGTGTCGAGCAGGGCCATGTCGTTTGTGTCGACGCTGGTCACCAGGCGCCAGATTACGTCCTCAATTGCTTCGCGCTCGCTGAGCCCCGGGAGAGAGACTGGAAAAGACATTTTTCTTGAGAATTCTGCTTTTCTTTTGTGTCTGCTTGTAGGGAGAAGCTCTGGGAGACACTGCGAGAGCATGCTTCGGGCGTGCCGGGCACGTACTTATATACTTATACACTAGATGTGGTCGGGAACAATAAGCGGATATACACGGCGCTCGGACCTTAGAATTAAAGGGCAACGAAAATATGCTGCTCTGTACTTGATTATTTACCGGCTGTACCTGATTATCTACCGAAACAAAATCTCGGCAAATGAGTGGTTCGGATCGCTCTGATCTTTTACCACAGCAAAATGGAACTGGAGTTTGTGGAGTTAGGAGCTGATGCCCATTTCGGGATTTCAGCCCCTAGGGCGTGCTGGACTGGCTTTGATGAACCCGAGGAAAGAACAGGTATCGCCGTTGACGAATTTGACAACTAAACATCACCGTCAGCGATTTAGTTGGATATATAGCCTTTGACTCTCGCGACAGAGACTGTCAAGACTGATGTTGGGGAATCGCTGATGGGGCACGACTTTCAGACCCAATTGTGTCTTCCATCGCGTCGGTATGTGGGGATGTAGTATGTACAGCCCAAATCAATCAATCCGCCGGTTTTCGTTTTGGTGCTTTGAACGGATCTAGCGGGTGGCTAGAAGTGGTTACGGATCTGCCATACAAATAATTTGTGATCTCCGCACTTGTATATCGCCCGAAACACTGTCTTGAGCTACGCTTCTCCTATTCGTACAAAATATGCTACTGTGCCGGTAAAATCAAACCACGCTGGAAATTCTACTTTTTAAACAGGTGTATAATGCATAGATAATGTCACCTTTGTCGAACTTCCATCCTTCGGGTCTATTCAAAAACGCTTGGATCCCCATCGACCCATACCACCTTAACCTCGAGCCGCTTGATCTTCCAGAGCAATTCCGTCTCGTCAAACACCACGTGGATGAAATACCTCGAGCCGACGACGAATTTGGCAGAGTTCGGAATGAGCCCCTCGCCAGCACGGAAATGCGTTGCCTGTGACACAGCACTGATCTTGGCAGTCTTTGCGCCGGAAACATGCTCAACACGCAAATTACCGACAGAATGAGTCGTGTCAAGAATCGCAGATTTGTCGACCCGATCCTTGTGGATCTCCTCCAGGCCAACACTTTCTTCGCCGTTGAAAACCCATACCGCGTCTTGGTAGTGCGCCGAGTCGACTAGCGCCAGCTCGTTCGTATCGATACCGGTGACTGTGCGCCAGAGTGGGTCTGCGATTGCGTCGCGTTCGCTGAGATGTGGTACAAGGGTGGGAATGGTCATTCTTGTATGAAAACAAGTGAAAGGGTTGAGCTGACCAAATTCAGGATCAAGCAGGGACTGCGGCGATATCTATATATTGGTGGCTCTTGAGGGGTTCAGAACCCCTGGTGCGGCATCTCGGTTATAAAGTTCGCGGTTGATGTCAGTCTCGGGGAAATCTCGGGGGACATTACTGGATATACTCGATGAGCCCCTGGATAATAAGCAGGTACAACGTTGTCGGAGTTAACAAAATCGACATTCCTAAATTTAGAATAACGCCACTAGGGACTCAACTGACCTAGTAGGCTTCAAATACATATTTCTACTTTAACTGGATTGGGAAAATCGAGGTGAGGAGACCCTGGTCGTTTGCGGGGGGATAACTATAGTATTTTCAGCAGAAATAATTGCGGGAAGCCAAAGCTGTTTTTTATTTAAACCATATAGTTTCCATATATACACCGACAATCTCAGTCACTGCATCATCACTTCTCCATGACGCTCATGTCACCATGGATCCACGCAAACCTGTGCTCGAACCGAGTAATGAGCCAGAGTTCCTCATCCGTGTCCGCGCGCACGAGGTCCAGAGTATCGTTTGACCCCGTGATGGCCTGCGCACTGAGCGGATCCAGCCCCTCACCAGCGCGGTGGATCACGGTCTGCGACAGAGCACTGAGCCGCGCCGTTTTCGCACCGGGGACATACTCCACACGCACGTTGCTAACGTGGTGCATTGTGTCGAGCGGGCCAGCAACCTCGAACACGGCGGCGTGGATTGCCTCGAGACCGGTGGTGGCATCCTTGCTGAGATCCCACTCCCACTGGGCGTCGGGCGTAAACGCCGTGTCGAACAGCGGTTGGTTGTAGCTGTCTAGACCTGCGAAGGCCCTGTACAGAGCATCGCGGATTGCATCGTGGGGCGGGAGAGATGGGAGGTGAACCGGTAGAGACGACATTATGATTTCTTACTGGTTTTGCATTGCGGAGGATCAGATAACCTCCTGAAGCAGTTCAATTTCTGTTTTATATAGATGTTTTGGCCCGGGATTAAGGCAACGGTTTGATTTCGAATCAATTGTCAGCGCGCGGCCTTAGGACTTAACCCACAGCCTCTGCTAACCGTGGGGTATATATCTCTCCTATTCGTGAACAGCCATCAATATAATAGCGCCACTAGGGGTCCAGCTGGCGTAGCTGGCCTAGCCTTTCACTCGTTCACTTAAAAATGAATATTTCCTTTTTGATTGGACGATAGTTTTTAGTTGAATGTCATATGTAAGAACTGGCGAATTCGAGATGAGAAGAGGAGACCCCGTTTGCAGGCTCAAGGCCCCTCATTATGCCTTGGAACAGAACTCCGGGAGTTATATCATGAGGTATGAGTGCAGCACGATAGTTTGATACAGATCTCATTGTACAAGCTCGAGAAATCGGATTGAACTACGGCTCCAGGTTCGCGCGCAGCTTCACTTTCGCGTTCAAATAGTGGGCATCGCTACTGACTTCGCACGATGGTCGCGAAGGAAATCTCCGGTCTCGGAAATAAGCGGTACAACGTGGATCAGCAAAGACAAGCACCCATGAAACGTTTTTCTTCAAGATATATTTAAAATGTACGCATTCTATCAGTATGTCGAGAAAATAGCATGACCGAATTTCCACAAGCTACTCCCGCTGCAAGATGACTGGGTCCCCCTCAGTCCAGATAGTCTTAATCTCAAACCGCTTGATCTTCCAGAGACTGTCTGACTCGTCAAACACCGCGTCGAGCAAGTAAAACGCACACGCGACAAACTTGTCAGATCCCGCTTTGAGTCCCTCGCCCGCGCGGTAGTGCGACGCCTGCGTCAAGGCAGTGATCTTGGCGGTCTTGGCACCGGGGACATGCTGAATACGCACGTTGCTCACGAGGTGCGAGGTGTCAAGCGTTGCAACGTGGTCGATCAGATCATCGTGCACCGCCTTCAGACCGACAAACTCCTGGCCGTTAAACACCCACACCGAGTCTTCAACGTGGGCCGAATCGAATAAGGCCATGTCGTTTGTGTCGACGCTGGCCACGATGCGGTAGACCGCGTCCTCAATTGCTTCGCGCTCGCTGAGCGCTGGGAGAGAAACTGGAAAAGACATTCTTCTTGTGGATTTCGTTTCGCTTTTCCGCCTCGCAGGAGAAGTTTTGGGAGTCACTGCGAGAGCATGATTCGAGAGTGTGCAGGGCGCATATTTATATACTTATAGACTCGGAACAATAAGCCGGTATACTCGGCGTTCGAACCTTAAGATTGAAGGGCAACGAAAATGTATACAGCAAATCCCGACAAATAAGCAGCTCTGTACTTGATTATTTTACCGGTTGTACCTGATTATTTACCGAAGCAAGATATCGGCCAATGAGCAGTTCGCATTGCTCAGATTTGTTACCATGGCAAAATGGAACTGGAGTTTGTGGAGTTAGGAGCTGTTGGCAGTTTTGGGAATTTCGGGGGTTGCTGGGCCGTCTCCAGCGAACGCAAAGAAAGACGACGCTTTGCCGTTGAAGAATATGACAGCTCGACTCCACCATCCGCGATAAATATAGTTCGATACAGGCTTTCAACTTTAGCGATCAAAACGTTCAAGGCTGATGCTGGGGACTCGGAGATGAGCCGCAATTCTGTGTCCGAATGGGGACCCAGAGTGACCGCAAGAACAGTTAATCACCACTCCACCTCGCAAATAGTTATCACCATTTTACAAAGCTCTGGTTACGGAAGAGTACAACTTGAGCTCGATTTTTCTTTTTTCATGTTTTCCTCCCGCTTCATATGACGGCACCGGCTCAGACGGACAGTACCCGCTGCGTCCTCATCGGACATAGCAATAAGCCGGATTGGGCGAGTGGAGTGCAAATGGTGCATAGAAAACGAGCTAAAATGCATTTCTTCTAGATATATAGGCCATAGTAAACAGTGAAAGGACTAACATGTGATCATTGCACAACGCTTGGGTCGCCGTCGCACCACGCGAGATTGATCTGGAACCGCTTGACCTTCCAGAGGCCAGCCGTCTCATCGTGCACCAAGTCAACCAGGTAATTCGCACCTGTGACGAACTTGGCAGAGCCTGGGTTAAGTCCTTGGCCTGCAGGGAAATGCGTCGCCTGTGCCACGGCACTGGTCTTCGCCACCTTTTCACCGGGAGTGTGCTCGATGCGCACGTTGCTCACCTTGTGGGTGGTGTCGAGCTTTCCGATTCTGCTGACTAGCTGCTCGTAGATTGCCTTCGAGCCAGCGGTTTCGCTGCCGTTGAATACCCAGACTGCATCCTCTGTGTGCGCAGATTCGAACTGTGCTTCGTCATTTGTGTCGAGGCTGCCGACTGCGCGCAAGAGGGCGTCATTGATAGCTTCGCGCTCACTGAGAGATGGGAGAGAGAAAGGAAGGGACATTTTTTTTGTTTGTAGCTTTAGGTAAAGCTGAGAAAAGTTAGAGCAGAAGGATCTGTGCCCATAGTTATATACACGTGCTCGGTAAAAATATCGTCCGGGCTTTCTATTGTCTCGGTGATTGAAATCCAATACGGAAGATAAACGTAAAGTTTGATGGGTATTGCCGCATGAAAATGCCAGGAGATTATGGAGTTAGGAGTTGATGTCAGTTTTGGGACCCTCCCGAGCTCGGGTCTATCTAGGCCCTTGGAATCGCCCGAGAAAAACAAACAAAGCGACGATTCGTCGGATTTTGGACGTCATGACATTTTTCTAACGTCACTGATGGAAGAAGCCCATTTTCGAGGGTATTCTTATAAGATGTACTTCATATTATGATAAAATTGGTTACACTGCCGAATCGAGCAGGCTTGAGGGTTTGAGTCGTGTGCGTGTGCCGGGGAATCGCAGATGAGGCACGACTTTCAGTCCAACAACTGTGGAGTTCAAGACGGCCCGGCCAGGTCAACAAGCCAAGGACCTTACAGCAGCAGCAGCACCACGATCACCCCAATGCCCCTCAGATTATGTTCAGCTTCACGAGATCCAGGCTGTACATAGAGCGGTATGCTCTGGACTGGATTCTGTTTTGGATTCTGTTCTTCCTGATGGCATTCCAGGAAAGGCGCATCGAACCTTTCAGGCGTCATTTCTCGCTCTCGGATAACACGATCAATTTCCCCTTTGCAGAACACCAGCAATTTTCAGACATCAGACTGTTCTCATACACGGTATTTGTGCCATTTTTGGCAATGTTTGCTTCGGTCATTGTCTCGTCTCTGCACGCAGCACCTTCGAAATCACGATTCCACAGTCTTGAGCTGTTCCATCTCCTTCACATCACGACTCTCGCGTTCTTGATTGCACTCTCGGTCAATGGCTGCGTTACAGAATTTCTCAAGTCGAGTATTGGGAAGCCACGTCCCGATTTTCTTGCGCGTTGCGGGCCCGCAGAGGGCACAGACCCACTGGGAAATGTGGACCACACGGTGTGCACCAAGCCGCTCGGCGAGACACTCTTCCTCGATGGGTTCAAGTCGTCCCCCTCGGGCCACTCGAGCTTTGCATTTTGCGGGCTTGGGTTTTTCACTCTGTGGTGCTACGGCCAGACTCGTGTGCTCGGTGCAAAAAACTTGCCCTCGTCTTCATCTCCACAAGCATCACAACTGGAACAACATCAGCAGCAAGACACGACGACAACAGGACAGAAGCACAGGGTTTCACCACGCCACCGTGCGCTGTACCTCAAGCTGCTTCCACTGCTACCGCTGCTTGTGGCTTGGTACATTGCGCTCTCGCGCACACAGGATTACAGACACCATTTCAAGGATATCCTGCTTGGCTCGGCCATCGGCGCCACGACCGCGCTCACGGTGTACCACTGGTTCTTCAACTCGGCGTTCCACTTTGACAGCCACCTCCCAACGTACCACCAGGACTACAAGCTGCTTTCTGGATTTTTTGGCGACCAGCCGGGCTCCGCATACGACCTCGTGTGACTTTGGGGTACCATCCCCTGTATAGGAAGGTAGTGCAAAACACAGACAATTTTTCTAGCGGCGACCCCATCCAACGTTGTAGGTGAAGCTGGATTTACAGAGAGCGCTCAACCCTTCTGCCTTCTTGTTTCCTCCCCGCTCCCTTTCTGTGCTGCTACATCCGCATCATTTTCGTTACTTGGTAAGTCTGTTATTTTCTACGGCAGCTGTGGCTGGCGCGGGATCCTGTCAGGTGACTTCACACCTTCCAGATACCCGTCTGGGGAGACGCGCCGCGAGGTTTCGAGTGGTTTATCGCCGCCACCCGTCTTGTTGCCTGCTATTCTGCCACCAACGCTCCCTTTTGCTTTGAATTGACTAACCGTATTTTCATGACAGTGAAAAGTGTTGAAATCGCATAAAAACACAAAAAATGTCTGACGTGGAGACCAACGATCAAAAACCAGATGTCAAGCAAGACACACACATCAACCTGAAGGTATCTGACGGGTCGTCTGAGATTTTCTTCAAGATCAAGCGCTCTACACAGCTCAAGAGGCTGATGGATGCGTTCTGCAAAAGACAGGGCAAGGCACCTGGATCACTGAGATTTTTATACGATGGTCAGAGAGTGATTGACGACAACACGCCGGAGGACCTCGAAATGGAGGAGGGAGATGTGATTGAAGCACACCGTGAGCAGATTGGCGGGTGCTGAGCATTGGTTTTCTTAATATTTTTTTCTTTGTCTTTCGGAATTGCTTTGTATATCTACGTTTTTAACGAGGTGCGGAGGGTGTGTTGAGGTCTCTTTTGGTCTCTTCCCTCCTCTCCCCCTTTTTATTCTACCTTCCTCAATGAACGGAATAACTTTTACCAGGATGAATATATGTAGCTCCTATGTCTAATGGGGGTCTGAAAGGAGAAGGAAGACGACCCAAAGGGGACCCAAATCAGCGAACGCGGTCCGGCTGGAAAGACTCTGACAGGAGCAGGAACACACGCCGAGGCACCGGGCACTCCACGCGCGCCATTAAACGTGTATATTTGCGCATCAGGCCCACCTCGAATCCACCCGGAAGATTAGAACCGCGACTCGGGTCCATTGTCCTGCCCTGCTGGCTGGGGCGCGGCTGCCAGCCACAAGCACCCAAAAACACCTCCTTGCATAACGGAGCGCAGATTCTTGAGACGCGCTCAAAACACCTCCTTTCAACACCTGGGCCCCAGCGGATACGCCATAACTACTAGTAGTGCACAGCCATCAGCTGGGATTGGCTCTCTTTTACTCGTTCGGGAATAGTGATTGGGATTGGATTGGCGTTATAGTCTTTCTCACTCTCTTTTTTTCTTCACCTTCGCGAGTCCTTCTTGACCTGTCTTCTTCCCGGTGTTACGCGCTGAAAAAGAGGTGACCCATCACACCTGAGACGTCAACAAACACGACAACTCTACATATAAAAAAGAGCAGCAGCAGTAAACACCTTCGCTTCTTTGCAAACCCCACCAACTACGGTTCCCTTCCTTTGATAATTGCAAACCACGCGTCTTCTTTCGCTATCCAACATCTACTCCACTCTATTGCAACTGCCACACGCAACCCCACACAGCACACACGTATATAACCGAAAATGTCCTACCACTCACGACAGCCCTCGCTGACGATGTCAGTGATTTCGTCGTCCACGGTTGGACTGGGCATAAATGGCACGACAACACCCACCACTTCTCACCCGCAGAAAGTTGGCCCGTGGCGTCTGGGCAGGACTCTGGGACGCGGCGCAACGGGGCGCGTTTTGCTCGCGTCAAACGTCAACACCGGCAAGAAAGCCGCGGTCAAAGTTGTATCCAAGTCGGTTCTCAACAGCGAGCTCGGCGATGAAAACGAGAAAGGACGCGACTCGGCCGGGTTGTCGTATGGAATCGAACGCGAAATCATCATCATGAAGCTCCTCAACCACAAGAACGTGCTCAGCCTGTATGACGTTTGGGAGACACAGAAGGCCCTCTACCTCGTGCTCGAATATGTCGAGGGCGGTGAGCTTTTTGACCTGCTTGTCGAAAGAGGCCCATTGCCCGAGGAGACAGCGGTGGAGTTCTTCAAGCAGATCGTACTCGGCGCGTCTTACTGCCACGCGTTAGGGATCTGCCACAGGGATTTGAAACCCGAAAACCTGCTTCTCGACAAAAATTACAACATCAAGATTGCCGACTTTGGTATGGCGGCACTTGAGAGCAACGAGCGGCTGCTTGAGACTTCGTGCGGGTCTCCACACTACGCTGCTCCTGAAATCGTCAGCGGGCTGAAATACCACGGATCCGCGTCCGACGTGTGGTCGTGCGGAGTGATTCTGTTTGCCTTGCTTACAGGGAGACTACCGTTTGACGACGAGAATATCCGCAACTTGCTTCTCAAGGTGCAGAGCGGTAACTTTGAAATGCAGGAGGAACTATCGCCAGAGGCGAAGGACCTCATCTGGAAGATGCTGACTGTCGACCCACTCAAGAGAATCAAGACACAGGATATCATGAGCCACCCACTGATGCTCAAGTACCCGATGTCGGACGAGGATCTCATGTCGTACCGCGCGCTGCCTGCGCCTGAGTCCGCCACGAGACCCGTCAACTCGAGACAGGAGGTTGACGAACAGATCCTCGAGAACCTCACGATCTTGTGGCATGGCCGCTCCGCGTCGTCCATCGTGGAGTCGTTGCTTGCTCCTGAAGCAAACGCAGAGAAGACCTTTTATTCTCTGCTGCTGCGTTACAGGCATGACCACGATCAATCACAGCATCACAAGCGTGTATCGCGATCCAACTCCCTCGCTAATTCGCTAACGCCCACATCTGCAACTACCGCCAACAGCAAAGGAAAAAGGTTCTCAAGCAGCGTGAGCGCCACGAGCGCACACCGCCGTGGGATTTCGTTCCAGAGCCTGCGCAATCCCCCAGTCACGCCCACCAAGTCGTCCAAGTCGCTTTCCTCCAACGAGGAGCCAGTGCCTGCCGTGCCGCCAATCCCAAAGGCTCTGAGGGACCAGCAGCAGCAACAGCACCACCAATCCGCGGTACTATCGAGACGCAAGTCGCGTTCCAGTATGCAACCGCTGGACAAGGGTCAGTCCGTGATGAGTCTCGCTTCGACGCGGCGCAATTCGCAGCTGTTGTCTCTGGGAACGTCGCCCTCTAAGCGGAACTCTCAGATGCTGTCTGGCTCAGTTTCGCGTGCCAATTCAATATCTACAACGAACAAGCGCCAGTCGCTCGTTGCTGCAAAGCGCAATTCTATCACCTCGAAGTTGATCTCGACCTATGCCAAACTCACATCCGAGTCCGACTGGAACTACATCGACGTGGCTGCGAAGCGCACCTCGGCTGACTTTGCCACCCTGTGTGACATGATTTTCCGTGGCGAGGTGCCTCCACCTGCGGAGATCGACCTGGCAGAGACAACCACCACACGGAAATCGAAGCGTCTGTCGAAGCAGGCTAAGCGCGAGAGCATTTCACCAAAGAAGGGCCACGCGTCTGCGTCTGCGGCTGCATCGTCGCCCACTAAGAGGCGGTCGAAGCGGGCTTCGCTAAAGAACAACTCCAAGAAGCAACAGCCGCAGCAGGTGAGCGCTAGAGAGGGCGCATCAAAGGAGGGAAGCAATCGTGCATCGTCCAACCCGCTGGATCGCATCTCTCGTATTCTGAACGCAAACGAGCTCGAGAACCTGAAGCGGCGCACCGTTTCGCACCAGACGAAACGCGTGTCTGTCGGGCCACCCCCCAAACCGGTGTCGCAGCTGGACCCACGTACGACCGCGTACGACGTTTATACAAAGCGTCACTCGCAGGATGCAGGTGCGCTTCTGTCTGCTGTACAGAACGAGGTCGAGGAGGAGCGGCGTGGCACTCCCTCCAAGCCTTCTGCCACCGTTGTTAATGCTGACGCAGACACATTCCACCTTGGCGGGAGCCCTGCAAAGGAGAACCTGAGTGACGAGTTCCTCGCGGAGATCCGGAAATCGCGGCTGCTGAACTCCAAGTACGATCTTTACGCTAGCTCACAGAACACAAAGGCCAAGGCAAAGACAAAAGCGGCGCGGGCGTCGCTGATCATGGAGAAGGAGCAAGGAAAGCGGGAGCAGCTTGCACCAGAGGACGGTGCGCCAGACAGTGCTGGAAGCGCAGATGTGAATGCCGGGCCACAGACGCTTGCGGATGTGAACATCCCACAGGTGACGCGCCGGTCGAAGCACTTTAGCGCGACGAACAAGCGTCTCAGTGTGCTTTCAATCTACTCGACCAAGGCATCGTCGACGAACCTGAATGGTCTGATGGACGGCAACACGCGGATCTCGTACGGATCGACGTTGCGCAAGAGCTATGCCGATCGTCTTTCGTCCAAGCCACGTGCGAGCGCTCTGCTCCGAGACGTGGACACCGTTGACATGAACGTGCAGCTTGTGCCACGCGAGAAGGACGAAGAGGCCGAAGATGGGAACAGCGGCGACGAAGGCGACGACGGGCTCCGGTTCCGCGACCTCAGCAGCTCTGCTGTTGGGAATGCAGACTCTGGCAAGACCAAATCCAAGGCGGCGGCACGGCAGTCGTTGCTCGTGAGTGAGGCTGCGAAACCGGCGCTGCGGTACAAGGAGTCGAAGGATACGCTGGTGTCGCAGGACTCGGACCGGAACTTGTACAAGGCGCTCAAGTTGCCTGACATCCCTGGGTCGCCTGTCAAGCAGGAGGCTACGTTTGACATCTTCAGTGATGGAAAGAGGCAGGCGAAGTCTACGCAGACCAACAAGACTCAGAAGACCCAGCCGGCTAAATCGGCTACGACGGAGCAGCAGACATCGGCTACTTCCGGAACCGGCGAGGCCTCCAAGAAACCAGCACAGCGTAAGCCTCTGGGCGAGATTGACGAGGTGAACAATAACAAGAACCAGGACGCACGGCAGCGCAAGGGTTCGTTCTTCCGCAAGCTATCGCTCGGGTCGAAGAAGGTTGCCGAGGAGCGCGGAGGAGAAGCCCACCTCGAGGAGAAACCACGCCGCAAGTCGTCTGGTTTCTTTGGGCTGTTTCGCTCCGTTACTAACGATGCTGGCGAGACGCGCGAGCTCGTTACCGTTCTGTCTCAGCGCGACATCTTTGATGCGCTGCACTCTCTGTTCCTTGGGTGGAAGCAGCACGGTGTTAAGGACCTGCAGGTGATCCAGCCGCAGTTCCGGATACTTGCTGGGATCTCCAAGAACAACGCTATGAATCTGAAGGCGTGTCGGTTTGAGGTTGCTGTGGACGGCGCAGACGGTGGGTCCAAGCTCGTGTTTACCAACGTGAAGGGTTCGACCAAGACGTTTACCGAGCTCGTTGCTGAGATTGAAAAGATCTTGAGCAAGGAGCAGGTTCTTGTCGTTTAATAGATGATGATGGACATTTTGTATATCTAATAGAGCATTTTTTTTCTTGAAAAACATAGAATTTGACTACTGTGTCCGAGTAGCGGATATGCATAGGGAGCGAGACAGCGAAAGAGCGAGAGATGTATACCTCAAGATCGATGACGAAGGAGTGAAGTGAAAATGTAAGAAAGAAAGAAAGAAAAGGTAAAACAGAACGAAAAAACCTCCTCCCGTCTTTTCGAAGAATTTTTTTTCTTTTCATGAAATTAGAGAATAACGTTCCAGAATCTGTCAAACTTGTTTTCGCTTGCCTCATCCCACACCTCACCGTCAACTTTGCGTGCAAACGTGTCGATATCCACGAGGTCAAGAGGGATCAACCACGGCTTGTGGCGGTAAATCGTGAGCTGCGCGCCGATCCAGAGCACGACAAACAGAACAACCGAGATGTACGCCGTGAAAAAACCGGACGCGGTAACGTCGAAAAACACATCGTAGCCCTGGATGAACGTGATGATCACGAGGGCAATAGCGGCGTACCACGCAAACCACGGCATGAACTTGGCCTTGTACGGCAGCGTGTCGCGCGAGATGCCGCGCGACTTGAGCACACGCATGAAGCGGATGTGCGCGATCGAGATGAAGGCCCATGCAATGAGCCCCGCGACGGCGGTGATGTTGACGAGCCAGTTGAACACGGTCACGCCCTCGTTGGACACGTTGAGGAACGCGAGCAGGCCGATCGCGGCGGTGGTGAGCACGCCGATGTACGGCACGCCCTGAGGCGTTGTCCACGTGAAGAACTGCGGTGCGTTGCCCGCGAGGGACATCGAGTACAGGATGCGCGAGCCGATATACACGTTCGAGTTCCCTGCGGATATGATCGTCGAGAGCATGATGGCGTTGAAGATGTCCGGGAGGACCTTTGTGCCCGAGTTCTTGATCGCGATGAGGAACGGCGAGGACGAGATGAAGTGGGTCTCGTCGGAGAAGGCGGGGTCGTTGTACGGCACGAGCAGGCCGATGAAGAACAGCGTGAGGATGTAGAAGATGAATATCCGGAAGATCACCTTGTTGATGGCTTTGGGCACGGCCTTGCGCGGGTTCGCGGTTTCTCCAGCGGTGATCCCGGTGAGTTCGACACCCTGGTAGGTGAACGCAGCGTTGATCAGCGACGATAGCCACCCGAGGAACCGGCCGGTGTTTTTGTTCGACACCAAGATCCCGGGCCCCCATGGGCCAGGGTTTCTCCAGTACCTGAACCCGACTGGGCCAGTCTTTCCCGCACCGCACACCATGCACAGAGCATAGATGATGAACCCCATGATGGCCACCACTTTGATCGCAGCGATCCAGAACTCAAACTCTCCATAGAACTCAACGGGCACAAAGTTCGCCGCCGTCAGCAGGAAGAAAAACATGAGGATCCATGCCCACAGCGGGACAGCGTCTGTCCAGTACTGGATCACCTGGCCCACAACGGACAGCTCGATACCAAAGGTGATGGCCCACGAGAACCAGTAACACCAGTTGAGCGAGAATCCGATCGCCTCGGAGATGTAGCGCGAGTTGAAGACGCAAAAGGAGCCCGACACGGGCGTGTGGGTCGCCATCTCACCCAGAGACTGCGTCACCGAGTACGCCAGCGTGCCTAAAAAGAGATAGGCAACGAGAGTATTGACGGGGCCCGAATCCTGCAGAGGTGTCGCTGTACCGATGAACAAACCCGTGCCGATAGTTCCACCGAGCGCAATCATCGAAACGTGTCTTGACTTGAGACCTCTCTTCACCTCTGTCTCACGTACCTCGCCGTGCTCCAGCTCGAGTGACGACCCGTCATTCCTGCCCTTCTCGTGGTCCTGGCCGAAATCGGCTTGCTTTTCTGTTTTAGAGGAGACAGACATTGCGCAAAATTAGCCTTTGCCAGTCGCTGTTCTCTTTTGGTGGGGAAAGAAGAGAGAGAGAGAGAGAGAGAGAAGGAAAATCAGAAAAGGACAGAAGATATAAAAAGGAGCGGGAAGAGAAACGGGACATCATCTTCTGGAGATATCCAGCGGGTGGTGTTAATCTGAGTGTTCTGTGCCGTTGTGCTGACGAGGTGCCCAAAGCGGCCGCTCGAGGTGCGTTTGGCAGCGCGCCGCATGGCCCCGTCTGTTTGGGACGGGCTGTGTGGGCTTGTTCTGCGTGGGCGGCGATAAGCGTTAGTATATTATACGGCAGCACGTCTATCGGGGCTGCGTCTGCGCTACGCGATATATTTGGGCATTCTGGTTTTCTGAGCTCGTTGCTGGTTGCTGGGTAGTCTGGTTGGTGCGATTGGTCGCGTGGTCCAGCTGGGGTGTGGGGATGTGTGTCCTTATCAGCTGCGAGCGTATCGCCCGTTTCAGACGCGAAAAGGGCGAAGGCAGCCACCCACGGGCTTCTCCACAGAGGCACAGAGCAGACCAGCCAGAGCCAGAGCCAGAGCAGAGCAGCAGAGTGGGTCGATCTGCT
The DNA here is from genome assembly GCA_030557465.1 of Kuraishia cidri. Classification (NCBI taxonomy): domain Eukaryota; kingdom Fungi; phylum Ascomycota; class Pichiomycetes; order Pichiales; family Pichiaceae; genus Kuraishia; species Kuraishia cidri. The sequence goes on from JAKTPE010000012.1 coordinate 262,416, forward strand.
CAGAACAGAACGCCCGGCACAACTGTACGATGCCCGGCCCGTATGCTTCGGTGATACGCAACGAGGCAAAGTCGGAGCGTTGTGCCTGTCTCGTTTGAACTTCGCTAACTACAAATACGAGGCAGAGACAGATACCCCGCTAATGACAATGTCGAGCGTCGAGGATGCCGTAGCCTTACCCCTGTGATAAGATGCAGCCGATATTCATGTCATATAATGCATTAAGCTTCAACTTTTCTGGCCACAACTGGCCCACCTGCTCGAGATAACCAACCCAACAACAAATAAATACAGTAAAGAATAACTTTTTATAGCACAATGTCCCAGAACCTTTCGAAGCCTGAAACTTTGCGTTCCTGCTCGTCCCACACCTGGTCGTCAACCTTTTTGCTCTCGGAGTCAATGTCAATATCGTCAAGCGGAATCAACCACTTGCCGCCGTACATGATCTGCGCGCCTATCCAGAGCACAACAAACAGCACGACGGAAATGTAAGCGGTAAAGAAGTCGCTCGCGTTGAAGTTAAAGAACACGCTGAAGCCCTGGATGAAGATGATGATCAGAACAGCAATGGCGGCATACCACGACAGCCAAGGCATGAAGCTCGCCTTGTACGGCAGCGAGTCACGCGAGATACCCCTCGACCTGAGCACATGCATGAAGCGGATGTGAGAGACCGAAATGAACATCCACGCAATGAGCCCAGCAACAGCCGTGATGTTCACCAGCCAGTTGAACACGGTCTCGCCGCTGTTGGAAATGTTGAGAAACGCCAGCAGACCAAAGGCCGCGGTGGTGAGTACGCCAATGTACGGGATACCCCAGGGTGTGGTCCACGTGAAGAACTTGGGCGCGTTGCCCGCGTTGCCCATTGCGTACAAGATTCTCGAGCCAATGTACACGTTGGAGTTTCCCGCCGAGATGACCGTTGTCAAGATGATGGCGTTGAAGATGTGGGGGAGCACGGGCGTGCCCGAGTTGATGATCGAGATGAGGAAGGGCGACGACGAGATGTACGTCCTGCTCGACGCGAGCGCCGGGTCGTTGTATGGCACAAGCAGCCCGACAAAGAAAAGCGTGAGGATGTAGAACACCATGATCCTGAAGATCACCTTGTTGATGGCCTTGGGCACCGCCTTTCTTGGGTTCTTCGCCTCGCCCGCCGAGATACCGGTGAGCTCCACTCCTTGATACGTGAACGCGGCATTGACGAGCGATGACAGCCACCCGAGGAACCTCCCCGTGTTCTTGTTCTCAACCAAGATCCCGGGACCCCATGGCCCAGGGTTCCTCCAGTACCTGAACCCGACTGGACCGGTCTTCCCCGCACCGCAAACCATGCAAAACGCATAGATGATGAACCCGATGATGGCGACAACTTTGATGGCCGCGATCCAGAACTCGAGCTCACCATAGTACTCCACGGAAATGAAGTTGGCCGCCGTGAGGATGACGAAAAAGATAAGGATCCACGCCCACAGAGGCACGGCGTACGTCCAGTACTCGATGATCTGGCCCACGACCGACAGCTCGATTGCAAAAGTCATGGCCCACGTGAACCAGTAGCACCAGTTGGTCGAGAACCCAATGGCGGGAGACAAGTACTTTGCATTGAACACGCAAAACGACCCAGCAACGGGCGTGTGGGTCGCCATCTCTCCAAGCGACTGCGTCACAGAGTATGCCAGCGTGCCCATGAAGATGTACGCAATGAGGGCACTCACGGGCCCGGCTGCCGACAGCGGGGTTGCTATTCCAATGAACAGCCCGGTGCCTATGGTTCCACCGAGCGCAATCATCGAGATGTGTCTTGTCTTGAGGTTACGCTGGACATCTGTGTCTGTGTACTCTCCCCGCTCAAACTCGCGGGTCGAGGTTGTCTCTTTGACCGACGACTGCTCCGGGTCCTTTGTGAATGATGAGGATGTCTTTTCGCTCATGTTTGTGAGTTGTTAGTTGTGTGGAGAAATGAAGATGAGTCAAGAGTACGGCTACGGCTACGTATTTTGTCTTATATATGTTCTCGCATTGAATTTTTTTTTTCCGCGCACAAAACTTTCCTTTTCTGTTCTCTATTGTTTCAGTGCAGAGTTCACTCCTTCGGTAACCGATCCAGGGCATTCAAGGTACCTCAGGGCAAGCAGGAAATATTCTGCTCAATTTTTAACGCATGGCGGTTGCGCTCACTCTCACAGGGCATCTTCTAGCATAGCTTGCTACTAGGGTCTCCATCCCGCGAGAAGTGGAAAAAACAACAACGCCGTATAATAGGGCAAACCTACAAGGTGCAAAGTTAGAGTAGCTACTTGTTTTACCCCCATGTTCTTGCTTCAGCGGAGACGATGTCCTCCCGTGCGGCCCACCCACACACAGACAATAAACACCGCGAGGCAATACCAGCGTCACTGCGCTGCGGTCCACTCGGTGTCGCCGAGTACTTCCCGCACCAATCCCCCTCTCTTTATTTACCCCGAAACGCTATCTCCGAAAATCGAGCGAGCTGTCTTCGACAGGCGTTGACATATAAATCTGTTTGTTGTTTAATTGCAATCAATACCTCCTATGCTAAGAGCAGAATATTCTCATGCTCGGATGACAGGTCCGTTCCCCGTGGAATCGGGAGCGCCCTGTGAGGCATCGACGGCCGTCACGTGAGCTAAAATTTCTTCTGTGCATGTGTCAGTTTTTTTTTTTTTTTAGTTTCTACAATGCCCAACGCGTATGGAGTTGACCGGTGATTTGGCTTTTTATAAAAGTGATCGTGCTTTATGCCTAGGCGGATCGAGGAACATACATGCGTATCGGACGTAAATACACTTTCACTGTCCTTGCAAGGGCATCTCCGATAAAAGGGAAGTTACACAAACTCCCCAAGCTACAGAGTTACCCTTCCACAAAAGCACACTCGTAGCTGTACTCTTTCAGCATAGCCCACGGCGGGCTATAAGTCGCACACTACAAGAAAATATGTTAGGAGGATAGTGGAATGAGAGAGGTCTGTGTGCCCTTGCAAATCTGTATGACTGATCCGCCATCCGTTTTGGCCCTTTGCAATATTCTCATCTCGAAATACACTGCTCGACAAATCGGTTCACCTGGGCTGTAACAGTAAGTATTATTGTTCACTCATGAAGAGGCGCAGAACAACCTCTTTGTCTTTTCAAGACCCCGTCCACGTGACCCAACGCCAAACCGGACTTTTTTTTTGTCTTTCGCGTCTACCGGTTTCATCACTAGGTGAGCGATTTTCATTACTGTTGACACAGACAGACGTTGTGGTGCACGCCGATCGACCATCGCCATGTTTTCTTGAGAGGGACGGAACACCATTCACCAACGGTCGGCGGCACCACTTCCGCATTGGGAACAACAGTCATACTTACCATCACCACCAACAACGTCTACAAGACATTTTTAGAATAACATAAAAAACCCGAGTATTAAAACAATAAATACCGAAATCAAAACACCCAATTATCGTATATGACTCGTCTCAAGAAAAACACACGCAGCGTAAAACACCGGAGCTCCGCATTGGCATCAACAGACACCAAGGACAAAAATCTAATTCTTTCTGAAAGAAAGACCAAAGTAACCACCAAGAGAGCTCTCAAACACTCTGTTGTAGCCTGGCTTGGCGGCTCTGATCTCGTTCATGATCATCTTCTCCTTCTCAGCACCGTAGTTGAGCTTGGCCTGAGCGGCCTCGGCAGCATTGACACTGGTCTGCGTGGATGGAGGAGCGGTAAGCATTGTAGTTGTGGGAAAAGAATATGTGAGGGAAGCGAGAGAATTGAGAACTGCGACAACGAGACAAGAATTGAGCAGGAGTGATAATGGTCAAGGAGAGAATTTAATCACTTTATATAGATTCAGTCAGACCAAGGAAACCCACACACAAAAAAAAAGTCCGGCTCTCGGACTTGGGGTGTGCTCGTCGTCCCTCTGCGTAAAAAGAAAAGACGGCACATAGTAACGGGGGGTCTCTCTCCGACGGAACATTTCCACTCGCCCTCACAGGAGCGCTCCCCACCCCTACGACACCAACGCGAGACATCCGCATCTCCTTAGAGGTGCTCTGACCCCTCACACGTCCTCACCCTGGGCCGTTGGACAAAGAAAAGAAAAGAACATCGTGTCCTGCGCCGCCCCTACGTTTACAAAAACCAGCACCCACACTCCCCAACTGGCGAACCTGGAACGCGTCTTTCGGAATACCCCAAAACGACAACAGGAGCCATCCAGTAATCACCTACGGCAGTATATATTCCCGTAGTTCCAAGCAACCAGCCAACCGGCATCTGTGTTCTACCGTCGTGGAAGGGCGGGCCAACAGCATCGCATGGCTAGCTCGGGGTGGGGCCCGACGCCCCGCGCGGACCACGGCCTATTGGACGCGCAACACGGGTCTCTACCAACACCGCAACCAGACTGGTGCCCTCATCGACCCCTCCAGCACCACTCCACCCGAAACCTCGCGACCGACTGACCCTGCCACCCGTCGTTGCCGTCTGGCTGCTGGCTGTTGTCGCACAGTGGCGGTGAGCCAACGGGAGGTGGCTGCGCTGCGCACCCCCTCTGCGGATGGGCGATCGGGAGGAGGGGTCACCCGCGGGGGGTGGTTCGGATGGAGGGTGTGCGGTGTCGTCTGATCCGGTTTGTGTGTGGTGGCCTACTGGATCCTGTTCTACAGCAGATACTGAGTCTGGGTCTTGGTGGTGGTGGTTGGACGAAAATCATCGAGTCGTGATGTTGTGCTGGTGTGGGTATGCCATGTTGACTCTTCGCTGCTCCAGCCAACCGGAGACCGGAGCAGGGTGGATGGATACCGCCAAGCGCGGCTATTGGTTACCGGATGGTTTGGGGGACTTACCCGCCCCGCGCTATTGGCTGAAGTAGACGGTGTCTGGAGTGAGGTACCGTAGGTCCGTACCAGACCAAACCCGTCGTGCGGTCTTCGCTGGAACCGCCCCCTCCCCCCGCATCATTATACTTGGCGAGATCCACCGTAGACACCTTCAGCGCCTGAACTTGTTCTAGTGGCTGTAATTTGCTAGAGCTCGATCCTGGGGAAACGAGTAAGTTGGAGTCGTGCGATAACCAAGAAACTGTGGTGGCCCTTGGAGTATCGGGCTGTGGTCAATTTGGAGGCCAGAAATTATCAGTTTAATGGTGGATTGCGCTAGGCGCGAGAGTACGCCTTGCCAAAAATATACGTACAACGATGAAATTGATGTTTGTAAGCAACTCATTGCAATCGCTCTCATAATCAAAAACAAGAGATCGGACAGTTTAAGGGGATAGATCACGATCGGAACGTGTTATAGATAGTCAAAACCACGCTCACATTCTATTGTCTGGATCCAAAATCTCAGTTTTTTTCGTTGACAGTTCCACGAGTCCATTGGCCTTCGACACACGAGTTTTGGGTTCTATTAAGTGTGTCTACAGTGGAATCGCGTTTGACCTTGACAATCTTTTCGGTGGCAAAAAATGTGGGCTGCTTGGGTTGTTTTCAAATCGAAATGAAATCCACACTCGTCCGATTAACTCCTGCCCAGAAACCTTACGTGCGTTATTTCTCGAGACACCATTGGCTCCCGGCGAAGCGTTCACGCCTTCAGAAGCTAAAAGAACTAATAATAGCGTGTGGCATATTCAAATTCATGGAGATAAGACCCCTTACGGCGCCTTGGGTGCGTTATTGCATTGTTTTCTAGCTTGCCGTCAGGTTTCAATTGCCGAAAGGCCGGCGCATCCTGCACCTCTGCCGCCTCTGATTGGCCAGGAGATTGGGGCAAAATTTCCGAAAGCCGAGAGGCCGAGGTCATCCCTGCTCAGCCTTCGCGCGCATTTCAAACACCGCCGGGTATATAAGGGGAGAAGGTTCCCAGGTCCCCGACGGCATTTCAAACTAACACATACACACACTACAACGATGAAGAGTTTTAATTCATTTAACATCAACATGGATACCTTGAACGAGGCATCAACCGAAAAGCTGGCCGAGCTCGCGGCTGCGCTGAACAAGGTGCTCGCAGAAAGAGCAACCGCAGAGGCCGCAGAGGCCGCTGAGGCCAAGGAACCAAGACAGGGAAAACGCGGCCGCAAGGGAAAATCTCACGGATGCGAGAATGAGGAGGGTATCCGCTCAGAAGGTCGCCACCGCCATGACTTCCACTCGCGCGGCCACCACGGCAAGCACTCCAGAGGCTGGGGAGTGCCATACGAATTTGCCCCTTACACCCAGGGTCTTGCCGGCGGCTTCCCAGCCCCACCAGCTGGCTTCCCAGCCCCACCACCTCACCACTATCACCACGGGTACGGACACCCACACCAGTTCCCTCACCCTCCACCTCCGGGACCCGCGTACTTTGGTGGTCCGGCCGGCGGATCGCCTAGAGCGTATGCTGAAGGCCACTTCTCAGGGTTCCCACCACGCCATCACCACCATATGGGCGCGTATCAGCCCTATGAAGGGCCAGGGTTTGGACTTCGCGGTCACGGTCGTGGACATGGTTTCGGGCATCATGGGCGGTTCGGATACCGCGGGGCAGCTCCTTGGGCGATGTGGGATACTGAGCTTGGCTCGTCTTCATCAAGCGGAAGCGAAGAGCTAACTCCCAAACGCTCGAAGCGCGACGATAATGAGTCGGCCACAGAAGAGTTTGTGGAGCTCGGTATCGTCTCTGACGACGCAAGCCGTTAACTTGTTTCAAACGTGAGAACATGAAGTGGCGAGGGCTACTTTTACACACACGTAAACACACATACGCCCCGGGTTGAAATTTTAGGAAAAAAAATCAAGAGAGTTCATTTCTGGAGAACAGAAACAACTATTTATATTTCATTTTATATACAATTGGAGAAAAAGGAAAAAGAAAAAAGGAAAAAAAAATGTTTGTTTTTTAAAAAAACTGTTGATTCTCAAAGTAATCTTTATTCGTAGAATTGTTTTTCTGTTTACTTACAATAACATCAGATAACCAAAATATTTGGATAACTGTGATCATGCGAATAATATGGTTTGATTATTGTGCTAGATGTGTTCATGCGGTACCTGACCTCTAGAGTGCCGCAGGTACCTGAAACACCATCGTGCATGCTTCACATACAGCCGCACCCTGCGTCGCAAGAGTATCAGAGGTGTCTCAAGATTAATGCGGACCAAAACCTGCCCATATAGTTAAATAAATAATCAAAGTTAGACATTAGTGAAACCACTGCGCTACTCGAGTTTTCAATGTATATGAGGAGACCTTCCGCCCGCTACCTGATCGAATTCGAACCTTCATGTCCATGCTTCGATGGACCGCACCACGATCGCTGACCTGCAAGTAGAATCGGACGACAATATTGTCACCGTCACCCTAACAAGCACAAAATTTATAACTCTCACCGACGGGTTCCCATACATGTGGAAGGCAGCAGCAAACACCACAACGGCAACCACGCCCACTGCAGCGGCCGCCTCCACTTCCAAAGAGTTCTCGTGGCAGAGCCAAATAACTTCGATTGTCTCGAGTTCCTCCAGCAACGGATCGTCCAACCAGGTAGCCCTTGCTACAGCCATACCTGTGGGTGTAGTAGCGCTTGTCACTGCGATTGTGCTGATATGGCACTTTACGGTTCGCAAACGGAAAATACACAAGGACAAAGAGCAACAGGGAGCTATTTACGAGGGCCCGGGACTAGGCAACGAGTTTCAGAAGAAGGAAACTATTGTGGCTAATCTGCGGCCATCCCACACTTACTTTGACAGCGCGGAAGATAGAGCAAATCTGAGGGCTGGTCCCGTCGGGCAAAGGGCCTGGGTCAAGACGCCAAGCACCGCCATACGGAGTTGGTTCCATCGACAAAGCAAAACTCTCGAGCTGAGCGAAACCACGACACCGGAAAAGGCAAGCACCAACACACCGTTTGGTCTCAAGAGCTTCAAGCTGGGACAGGGAAAACCCGCGCCTCCTGAAAAGGCCCACATACCAGAGTACACACACAGATCAAATCCATTTGTTGAGCCACGGTCTAGTCCGAAGGCCGTGGGTACGCTGCCAATGCAACCTCAGGTACTAGTCGTTAACGATCAGACCCATATTCGAGTCCCTCTGCTCGAGAGTGCGCCCAAGAGCAAGACAAAAGAAAAGCCACTGCCCTTACCGCCTCCATTTGTGGAGCAGTACCTGCGCTCCCGAAGCACTGAGACCATCTCGCTGAGCGGCTTTGAGAGGGCCCTTGCGGCACCGCGCAAGACGCCCTTAACTCCGATGCGGCTCATTGAACAGCGTTCAGAGTCCGAAACAACTAATGAATCATCACGAGCGGTGTATCGAGTCGTCAAGAGCTACAAAAAGGAGCTGCCGGACGAACTGACGATCCATACGGGCGAACTCGTGAGCGTCCTGTCGAGCCACTCGGATGGGTGGTGCCTGCTCGAGAAAGTGTCGCTGAGGGGAGGCAGGAGAGTATACGGTGAGCGCGGTGTCGCTCCCGCCATCTGCTTCTCAAAGGAAAAGCAGAATATATAGAGTGACTAATGGTCCGCAAGACGGAAGCACAATAGAAAGACAATAACTGCCACGACAGACCCTGGATCTGTTTCCATTGCCTGATCGGGACCAACGGCGTCATCACGTGCCGCGGGCTGCCTAACCGCAATTCAAAACATCGCGTGGACAAAGTCCAGAAAAGAGTCCCGCCCCCACAGCCACCATTAGGCACTGGTGAACATTTCGCACTTATCGCCTCGTGTTTGTCTTCACGTTTGAATCTCGCTTCTTCTTGGCTCTGCCGTGACCTTTCCATCCAACTCTTTGCCATTCCTTTACCATACCCGAAGGTCGCGCTGAGCTCAACGAAAAAACGAAATCACAACAACCGCGCTTACGTACAGCCGTCCTGTTCAAAAAATATCAACAAACGAAAATACACCCTCAGAATATACATATCCCATGGTACGCTTATTTTCGGGATCGCATGGTGATTCTTCTCCAAAGCCGGAGTCTCCGCATAAGGTTGTGACTGCGGAATCGCAGGGCGAGCTGAGCCCAGAGCTGACACCAATCGTGACTCTGCTCTCTGCCCAGACCCACAGACGCTACCATGAGGGCGTGTTTATGCTTCTGAAGGACTTGGACTCGGAAGGCAAGCCCGCGGACCGTCGGTGGAATGAGGTTTATGGTGTGCTAACGGGCACACAGCTTGCTGTTTGGGACGCCGGGCTGCTCGCGGATCACAAGGGTAACTCTGAGGAACTGCTGACTGCGAGCGGGAAGCCGTCGTACATTAACTTCACAGATGCCTCGTTCAAGGCAGTGGAAGTCCTTCCATCGAGCGGTGGTGAGCTCAGGAATGTGATCATCGTTTCGACCACGCTCAAGAACAGATATCTACTACAAATTTCGTCGACTGACGCGTTCAGGAAATGGAATGCTGCATTTAGGCTGTCTACTTTTGAGTATACTGCCTTGCAGGAAGCTTACACCGGTGCCCTTTTGTCGGCCAGAGGTTCCCTTTTGTCGGACATCCGGGTCATTTTAGCTGAGACGAAATACGAGCACGAAGATTGGATTAGTGTTCGCTTTGGCACGGGCATGCCTTGGAAACGATGCTACACAGTAATCGAGCCGCCAGCGAAAAAATCTAAGAAGGAGTTTCGCCCAGGAAAGGTGTGTTTTTACGAGAGCGAAAAGAAAGGCAAGAAACTGGCTATGGCGACCATTACCAGCGCCAACGCGGTTTATGCAGTATACCCACAATCACCGCTATTGATTGACCACAGCACGATGATTAAACTTGAGGGCTCCATAGCATTTGGGAAAAAAGAAGGCCCCAAGGAAGCCTCGATTTTCCTGATGCCCGAGCAGCATTCGTCCGTTCCTGGGTTCGACACCCTAATCAGATTTTTGATGCCGCTCCTCGACGCTTTTGGTATTTACGGCAGACCCAAGAGGCTGAACGCCGACAAGGCGGACGTGAGGTCATTGTTATTTGGACTGCCAGTATTGCCACATGTACACTACCTCGAGGTTGATGACTTGCTCCCCCTGACTTCCAGCACAACCACATATCAATGGGATGCCACAGCATGGATATCCGGAATCAAGAGTGTGTTACAAGGCAAGCTGAGCAAAGGATACGACGGATGCGGCTCTGTGCATGGCATTAGCGGAGCGGTCAACTCGATCTCTTTGCGCAAAGACCTTGCTGCTGGCAAGGTGCGGAGCAGTTCTGGGTCGCCAATGTCACCAACTTTCATGCCAACTCCGAAGTTTGAAAACAAGTTTTCTGCGCCTTCAAAGCTCTCGAACGAGAACAACTCTGTGGATGATCTGCCACAGTACACTGCATCGCCTGAAAAGTCAGGCAGAGTTTCACCCGGTTTGATCGACATTTACACAAAGTACTCGGAGATCAAGACGCCATCATCTGGTTTCTTTGATGAGAAGGCGGTTGCGGGTGGAATGGCGGGACTTGGCCTAGATGAGAAACCGTACAATCCATACGAGAGTTTCATCAACGGCGAGAGCGTCGACAACTTGTATCCATCTGCTAATGCCGCAGAGCCGAAGATTCCCGACCCCTCTAAGGGTGACAAGATCGGCGACTTTATGTACGATGACGATGATGGCGAGGATAACGATCAAGACAAGGAAAGTGTCCACACGTCCGGTACGGAGGACAGTCATACTTTCATCGCAGACGTGCGTGCTGTGCGACCACCAGCCAAGTTCCCAGCCTCGAATTCTGGCTCGGCGTCGAGCTTCGAGCAGCTTGGTGCACCCGTGACACCCGTCTCATCCGAGCGTCCGCGCAGCAACAGCGGCGGCAATCGTGTTTTGTCGCCATACTCAGACTTCCACCAGCAGTTCAACAAGTCGCTGGGCAACCAGTACACATCGCGTGCGCTGCCCCAAGTGCCGCGTGAGCAGTCTAACATTGATACACTATCGTTCGTGCCGCGGAGCCACGGCAAATCAAGTGGTACTGGAGGTTCTCCCCAGCTTCGAGCTGTACCGAACGTAAACGGCGACTTCCTGGCTCCGGGTATGACATACCAGGCTACTAGCTCGTCGCGTGAGAACCTTCACGCTCAGCAGGCCCCGCCTGTTGCCCTTCAACCGCCACCTCAGCAGCACAATCGTCTAGTACCACCACCCCAGCAGCAGCAGCAGCAGCATCAACCACAGCAGCAGCAGCAGCCACATGCACCAAAGCCAATGCAGCGCCGTGCACCCTCTAACAACATCGTGGAGCAGCAGGCATCGTACGGCCAGAATCACGGGTACCAATCTGCTACATCTCCCTATGGAGCTCAACCACAGGCGTATGGACAAGCAGCTGCACCACCACCACAGCAGTACCGGAGACCGGCTCCACAGCAGCAACAGCAGCAGCCGCAATATGACAGAACAGGTACGTCTCCGAATACGGGTGCGTACCCGCCTGCACCTTCGCAGCAGCATCAATACGCGAGAGGGGGTACATCGCCCAATACTGGTGCATACCCTCCTCAGCCACCGCAGCACCAACAGCAGCAGCAATACCCGCCGCCACAGCAGCAGTATCAGCGGACGTATCCGCAACAACAAATCCCATACGAGCAGCAGCAGCAGCAGCGGCAGCAGCAGCCACCGCCACCGCAGCAGCAGCAGTATCAAGGACAGTTCTATCCAGACCAGCCGCAGTACGGACAGGCGCCACCGCAGCAGCAGCCGCAGCAGCAGCCACAGCAACAGCCACAGCAGTATAGACAGCAGCGACCCATGCAGCCATATGCTGCAGCGCCTACGCAGCGCTCGCAGTCACCGCAGGGGCGGCCCGGTCGTTCTGATAACCCATATGCCCTAGCTGCGTCTGCGATGAGCAGCGCGAACAAACCAGCCGCAAATCCATATGCGAGATGAACAATTCCTTTGTACGATAACTTTTATCCTTTTTTTTTTGTTACAAGAAAATACACACATGGACTCACGACTCGTCGTCTACTTTCCGTAGAAAGCCAGCAACACGTGCGATATCCACCTCATCAGGGTCGCTCTCGACGGCCTGTACCAGCTTGGCCATCAGTTCGTCTACTTTGCTCTCGTCGACCTCAACGCACAACGCAAGCACGCGCTTGAACTTGCTCTCGAGCTCAGACGACTTCGACCGCAAATCCTTAGCGAGATTGTTCAGATTGTCCTCGTTTTCGCGATATGCTTTGATGCGTGCCTCCAGCACCATTGCAGGAGGCAAGTCATCAAGCGAGATATTATTTTCTTCCAGTGCCTGCATCACTGTTTCAGGTGTGATGTGGTCACGAATTTCCGCATCCGTCCAAGAGTCCACATCCAGGGGTGATGCCCCGTTCCTACCTTCTGAAAACTTTTCGAGTTTTGCCTCGACTTCATTGTACACAGACCAAACCGTGAACGGCTCATCAGCGTCAAAGTCACCATCGAATCCTCTCAGGTTCGGAAGCTGCTTTGTCTGCTCAGCAAATCGCTCGTCCTCCTCCTCGATAGCGCGGTCAACATTAGCAATCTTGGCCTTGAACTCGGTCAAGCGTACTTCAGCCTGCTGGAGTTCTTCCAGCTGCCGCCGCGCATCGGATAACCGAACAGTCGAGTCCCTAAGTTTGTGATGCATATCATCAATCGCTTTATGCTTCACTGCAATTTCCTCTTTAAAATCACCGTTTAACTGCTCAAGCATGGCTTGCATGGACTGTATGATCTTTTCGCTGGTCTGCTGAGAATTTCCGCTGGCAGGAGCACCGCCACTGCCACCCGCGCCAGCGCTGAATGAAGCAACAGACGGCCTCGATGCGTTCACAGCGGACGAACCATTGATGTAGCCCTTGACTCCAAGTGGACCAATATTGATGCCGAAGTCCACTGGCATTAGCCCCGCCTTGTTAGGTAAATTGGGGTCGGCACCCACGTCGAGCAACTGCTGAACAATTGCCTTATTCCCTATCCTTGCGGCTATGTTCAGGCAAGTGTCGCCATTGCGATCTGTAACATTCACAACTTCGCCCATAAACTTACCCAAACCAATGGCCTGCGAGCCAGGCAACGAAGCACCGCGCTTAACAATCCATTCCAGCAGTGTCTCCAGGTAATATTTGCTTGCCGAGCTGCGTCCTTTGATTCCGGAAGTTAGCGCAATGTGGTGCAAAATCGTCCTGCCTTGGTGGTCCAGAACACCTATGGCCGGATACAAATGGTCCAGCAGTTCCGAAAAGGATGCACTATCGGAGCTGTTGGTAACGAGCACCGCTCGCACAAGAGCCGTCTCACCATCGTTGTTACCTCTGATACGGTTGGCACCATAAGCCACAAGTTCCTTCACCAGTAGAACTCTGCCAAGGGTAGCAGCCCAGTGAAGTGCGGAATGGCCCAAGTCATCTATAGATATGTCTATGCAGATGTCGTTCAGGACACTAGCATCCCCGCCAATTAGCTGCACGAGCGATGCCTCGCTGTCGTTTGGTAGGAAAATAGACGTCATGAGCTCTTTGGAGCGTTCCATTTCCGGAATGGAATCGCCGTCGGTGTCATAAATGGGTTTGAGGGTGAAGGGTGCATTCGGGTTCGGCACCTTGGTGTCATGATCAAATATCTCGATGTCAAACAGCTCGCCTCCGAGAGATGGCTGTTTCTGTTTCTTGAAGGGGGATCCACCGGTGTCGTCCACAGACATGTCTTCGAGATTATCGTTCTCTGTCAAAGTGGAATATGACCTTGCGATCCCACTGGCGCCTTGGTGGAAGCTGCCGGATATTGGGGACGCTGTTTGCTGTTGAGTAGTAATACGTTTGAAACTGTTGCCATTTCCAAAAGTGTTCGTGTAGAAGCTGCCCGAGACGGTTGTTGGTTCGCTGCCATCAAAGGCCTCTTCCAATGACTTTTTCTTCAAGCCAGCCAATGCTTGAACTTTAGTGAGCGTGGACTTGGCCTCTTCGCCGGCTGCATTGTACAATAGCAGCGGCCTCAACACATCCCACACGCCGTACTCCTGGCACAGCGCAACTGTGCGATCGTAAGGGATCCATGTGCCCTGATACTTACCGTATCCCCCTTGCACTTTCTCGTGAGGGCCCGTATGTATGTCGCGCTCCAAGATTTTTGTCCTCTTCACCTTGTCAACTCCAATGACCTTCAAGATCTGTGTAGCGTTGAAAAAGGAGTCTGAGCTTCTGCGCATAACGGCCGTGTCATTCACCATCATTTCGACGACCTTCACTCCCGAATATGAAGCGGTATATACGGGAGTTGTACTATATTGCGCAGCTGGTGCGTCACCAACATCTGCGTCGTCGCTCGTTGCTCGCGAAAACTCCGGATTCCCCGCAGCATTGTCCATCTCGTCAATTGTCAACGCGGAAGAGTTGGCGTCTGGTTTTGATGCCTGGTGGTGAGTAGGCTCTTTGTCTTGCGGGTATCTTTCAACCACGATTTCACTCATGCTGTGGCTCGCGTTACTCGGGGCGGCAACCTTGGTCAGACAGAAAAACTTTGCTCTTGTAGATTTGAGCGGGTTTTGCCAACGGAACTATGAAAATCTAGCCCACAGAATGGAAAACAAAGGCAGAAACGAAGACACTCAGATGGCAGCAGGCGAAGTGAGTGCTATGGCGGAAGCCGTATCTGAAATCGGCGTCTAATGGGATGCGTTGACGCGTTGCAAATCGCCCAAAGATGAGGGAGCAGATGAGCAGCAACGATGAATATCGGAGCAGCTGGCAAAGTGGTGATACACGAGCAGAGTGCAAAAGAAAGCCAAATATGGGCGGTGAACAGTCGGATATAACAGCGTGTGCTGTGGTTATGCTGACTGAGAGCGTTGATCCCCTGTTCGCGCTGTCCGCGTTGTGCGCGCGCGCGCGTGCTCTTTCGGCGCCCCAACCCTCTGGGTTCTACACGACGTTGAGCCAAAACGGCAGATTGCCTGATTGGGGCACTGAAGTGGCTGGTGCGGCTGGTGTTGTTTATGTGGCTCATGAACTGGGTGAGGCACGACCGGGGGGCATGCGGAGACAAATAGAGACACACCAGCAACGAAGTGAATATGAGAGGATGTTGGGTATATCACAGAAGATGTCGGACCAGCCTGTGCCTACCATAATTGCAAAGCAGATCAAGCCACTTGTTGTGCGGGCAAATGAGTTGGCGCCTGTCGATCCTGCGATCTCATACTTTTGTAAGTGTGCTCTTGCATGTGTTCTGGCGCAGGCCACCGAGGACTAACACTTTACACCACAGGTAAACTGTATGCTGCGGAGAGCATATTGAACCAGGGCCTCCATCAGGGGTCGGCCGAAGTGGCCAGCTTTGTAATGGCTCTGCTTGATGAAGTGGAACTTGCGAAGACGCAGGCCACTCCCGAGGTGTCAGAGCTCATCAACGATAAAGAAGCCGGCTACGCCCACGTCGAGCAGTTCGCAGTTGCCATGTTCAACAGGGCATTTCTTGAGGTGACCGAGCACCGAACATCAAGAGTCACAGTGGAAAGATTCATGGCGAGCGTTGTGTTTCTTGGACTGCTGAGGCTATGGGAGCCAAAGCTGCCTGAGGAGATCGAAATGAAGGTAAAATACGCCAAATTCCACGCGGCCCGCATCATGAAAGCGTACAGAAACGGAGATGATCCCAACGACTACAACCCACCAGAAACTGCAACTCCGGAGCCCATATTCCCAGACGATCTACCGGCTCCCCCAGATTCTCCCACAAGACCACCTCTCGAGGAAACATCCAGCACCAAACACATCCCGACGCTGCACGACGTAGATCGTCTTTCAACCTCACCCGATCCACCCTCGCTCCCTGCCCCGCCAAAAGTCATAAGAGACGATTTGGATGCTGATATTAAAGGAATTGAGCCCGATAAACCCGCTGGCGAGCCGTCAAACGATTCAGACTTCGAGTTGCCATCTGCTCCCAAAGACATAGATGGCGAGGACAATTTGGGCCTCCCGAAGGCACCGCTGTTCATCGACGGCGAGGACGACAATTTAGGACTCCCTAGAGCCCCAAAATTCATTGATGATGATGATGACTACGCTCCACCTGCCCCACCCGTGCAACCACCTACGCTTCCCCCTAAACCATCATTCACTCCAGCTGCTCCAAGGACACCCACGACCACCCCGAAGGCAGTACCTGCCCCCCTACCACAGAGACGAGTGTCGTCTATCTCGAAACAGGACATCTCAGAGATGATTGTGACTGATGAGATGATCACCAAAGCACAAAAGCACGCCAAGTTTGCCATATCTGCCCTCAACTACGAGGACATAGACACTGCAGTCCGCGAGTTAGAGGGTGCGCTGCAGCTGCTACGGGGTGAATGAAAATTCAGCCTGCGACGCTCTTTTATTTTCAGATGTAACATGCGAAAAAACTTCACTATATCCGTAAGTATTATTATATCTTCCTTTTCCTAACCTGATTTGGCATCTTCGAAAAGGTCACGGCTTTCACTGTCACGATCTGAACTGCCTGTCTCTTCACCATCGATGTAAGGCATTTCACCCTTTACGTTCACCTTGGATGGCGTGCTTAGCTCAGACACTGACGATGGGTCGACGGGGGTCTCAGAGCGACCGACGTCCAATGCTGAAGCCGAAGCTGACGCAGACAAAGAGCCAACATAGTCTCCATCTTCGGACTCGGGGATATCGTCAGCAAGTGACAATAGACTGCGACGGCCAGACAGAGCACCAGATCCATTGCTATGCGAACCGTTGCTGCCTTGCAGCCGCTTCAATCGCCGTTGCTCGATCATTCTGTGAGCCTTCGACATGCCGTCGTCGCTTGCGGCAGCACGATTCCCGCGCAGCTCCATCAGCAAGCTGTGCGCGCGGGCACCGATGTCTTCTTCTGGCGGCGAATGCACGGGTGAATTATTACCACTGCCGGCATCCGGTGTCTCAGGGTTGGACGACTCGCTCATCAGCACAGTGTCAGAGGTCTCAACAGAAAAAAATCCTGCGCTATCCGAGTCTTCAGTCATTTCCGAGCTTGCAAGCATGGACTTTTTGGTTTCTTGAAGACGCTTGCGGGCAAGTGCACGCCTCCGTGCAGAGCCAGGATCCCCCTTCACAGGACCTGCTTCCCTCAGTTTCTGTAAAAAGTCGTCCATCACTCTACCCTCTTTTTCTTGCGCATCGGCAGGCTCTCCAGACGTTCGCGGAGCACTATTCTTCGTTGGAGCCTCCAGCATTTTCTTACGCATCTCATATGCGCGCAACTCTTTCTCGCGCACCTCATTCTCCCGCGCAGCTCGTTGGAAACCTTCAATAAAATCTGCAAACTTTTTGAAAAACGAATCCTTTGAGAACTTGTCCGAAGGATCTTCCCCAAAAAAGCGCATCGTTTTTTCAAACTCGGACATTGTAATCTTTGCCTGATCGTTCAATAGATCAGCTTTGCGACGGGCCTCTGGGAGGCTCTGCAAAACTTTCGCCAACACTTTATCTTCAGGATGGAATTTGGACGTATCGCTTAGATTGCCTTCGTCAATGGACGCCGTTGTGTTTCTGATTCCGGAAGAAAATTCCTTACAGTCGTTCGTTAGCTGATCAACAGCTAACTTGGATGCCGCTGCTGTTGGCGCAAGCTCGCTAAGAAACTCTAGCAGCTCTGGATAGTTATTGCGAATGATTTTTTCCACATAGTGCAAGAATGTCATGGAGTTCTTGTCATCTTTGAGGAAGCTCAAGCGCTGAAGCGTATTCAACTTGAATCCCTGCGCTTGCTTAGCTGTATCATTCATGTAGTTACCCACAGCCAGAATAATATCAAATACCTGTTTGAGCGACGCAGAGTTGCTAAGACTTTTGAGGGCCTCATCCAGAAGAGCGAGCTTGGCAACATAATCGCTGTACTCTCGTTCGTAGTTTGTGATGACAGACAAAGCTCTCATCCTCGACTTCCAGTAATGCTGTAAGTTGTAGATCAGCTCCAGGTAAATTCGGTCCGCGCGCTCAAGTTCATTGGGATCTTTGTCTGGTTTTCTATTCGATTCACCCGTCCAGTCCGTACTGTACGGTTCCAAGTTGTTAGCCAGAGTATTGGAGATCTCGCTCAATTCGGGCTTGCCCAAAAATTCTAGAACAGCGCTGTTGGTGAGCACATCCTTTTCGGACCGTAAAATCTTGAGAATAACCTCTTCGTCAGACAAGCTCGAAAATGCATGAAGATTGATTCCAAATTGTTGGGCGATGTCTCTCTGCAAGAAAGTAACTTTTTTCGTAGCATCGCGCTTCTTCGTGGCAAGCTTTTTGGCCTCTCTTGCAGCAAATATGTTTTCAATTTCGTCGAAAACACCATGCTTGAGCAGTCGGTCCGCCACGGAATCATCGCCAAGGTCCTGCCAAAAAGAATCTTCCGTATTTTCCAGCTTTTCCCAGTGCAGCTGCTTGAGCTTCTTCTTTGGCCTGGGAAAGTTGTCGAAGGCACCAGCAACAGGAGGTACTGGAGACACTGCTGGTGTAGGCAGCGACTTGCCCCA
The DNA here is from genome assembly GCA_030557465.1 of Kuraishia cidri. Lineage (NCBI taxonomy): Eukaryota > Fungi > Ascomycota > Pichiomycetes > Pichiales > Pichiaceae > Kuraishia > Kuraishia cidri. The sequence continues at coordinate 280,914 of JAKTPE010000012.1, forward strand.
GGGCATGGCTGGAGGCGGAGGCGGCGCCGGAGGTATTGATCCACCCTGCATCCCAGGAAGGGATGGTGGTGGTGGGATTGTTCCACCAAAAGCCGGCGGAAGAGGGGGAGGGGGCGGCGGCCCACCTGCCTTGGGCACCCCAGCAGCAGCTAAAAATGCAGGAAGAACCGGTGGTGGCGGCGGAGGAGGAGCAAGCACTCCAGCAGCAGCACTAGAAGAAACGGGTTTCTTCTTTTCTTTTTCGACGCCGGCCTCACCTGCAATTTTATGAGAATGATCCTTGTCGCTGTCGTCTTCGAACTCAGCAGGTGGAATGGAGACAGCTCTGCCAACCTTTGTCGTAAGTTCACTCAAAAAGGCCGGCTGCATTCCTTCGCTTCTGTTCATTTTTGATATCACCGTGGGGGTATTTGAGCTGTGGATAACACCACCGGCCTCTGGTTCTTGCTTGACCTGTCCGTTGACATATTTGGCTTCCAGCGACCCTAAAAACTGCGACTTTCTCTTCGCACGGGGATCAAGTGTCGCTTTAGGCTCTTCTGCTTCATCTGCACTATCGTCAGACAAGGAAAGCTGATCCTGCAGCCGTGCTGTAAGTCTTTCCACCTCATCAAGCTCGGACTCCAACTTCGACTGTAGCTTCGGATCCAATGATTTTGGCCCCGTACTACTTTCCAGGCCGCCAAAATCAATGTTCAGGTCTTTCATTGCGTGCTGCAAATCCCTCAAACGCTCGACAGCCTCATACTTCCTTCTCTCCATGTACTCCTTCTTCGATAGGTCGCCCTGAAGTTTGACAATGCTGTTAGAATCATTCTGAAGTGACTCCAGTTTATATCTGAGTGTCTCAAGTACACCCAAATCTTCTTCGCGAGCGGGACGAAGTTCGCTAGTAACGGGCGACTTCGCCAGATCAGCAAAATCAGTCATCTCAAGCTGCCTTGCCTCTTGTTCAATATCGTTCATCTGATCGCGCAGCAACTGCAGACGAGAGCTAGGCTCAACTCCACTTGAACCGAGTCTTCTGTAGTCAGCCTTATTCCTGTCCAGTTGAACACGAAGTCTCTGCACAAGCTGACTCTTGTCGAATGTGCCCTTCTGAGTGACATTTCGACTCTCCACAGATGCAGCACCAGAAGACTGACTTTGCAGCATGATGATCATCTCACGCATCTCAGCCTCCTGCGAATGTTTGTCTTGAATACGTTTGCGCTTCAATACATCAAGCTCCCCTTCAAGTTCTTCGATCTGTCGCCGCTGCTTGGCAGCAACAATATCGCGCTCTGCGAGCCGCTGCGAAAGTTCGTTTATATATCCGTCAGATCCTTTGTTAACCTGTTGCATAAGAAAATCACGTTCGGCCTCTGCCTCCTCAGCCTTTTTCTTGGCCTCTCGAGCCTCCAGCACAGCCTTGCGCGCAACATCGTCTGTTTGCAGCGACGCAAACAGGCGATTAATTGCAATGTTCATCGCTGTGGTGTCATCTTGGGTCGTTCCGGCGGTCATGGAGATGTTTGAAATAAGCCCGTCAATCAACTTGAAATTTCGGATGATCTGCGGGTTATTAGCCGTCTGCAAGCTGTTTGACTGGCTTAGAAATAAGTTTTGCATCATGGACACAAGAAAAATTTCGGAATCAGTGCCCTTCACTTTCTCCCAAAGAGTGTTCACCATTGACACGGGGTCATTGAGATCAATACTATCATTATTGAAGCTCTCCAGTCTGAGAATCTCATCATGATCGCTTGCCTCGAGTTCCTCAAATCTGAGAATTTGCTCTCCAACTAATTCATCCTCCAATTCCACAAATTTTCCAAAGATTCGTGAAAGCCCCGCATTTCTGTATAACCTTCGGCGATTAACTCTTTGCCTCAGATCCACGTGTTCGGATATGACAGTGTTCAGCTGCAGCAGGGTCGACAGCACGTACTCACCGATCTGGGCATCCGACGTACCACCACTGAGCTTGAGTTCCTCGCTTGCACCGACCAATGAACCCATCTTTCCTCTGCCTTCCATCAGTCGTGAAACAGACCACATCCACGCCTCATACTTTTTGGCGCTCTCCCCTCCCGCAAGGATGGTTGAGGCTCTGTGGTCAAACTCAAGATCGACAGAGCTGCTGGAGGACAAGGTGCTGCTTGTTGCTGCCATAGGGACTCGGGAGTTACTTTGTGCTTTCCGCAGAAATGTGATGTGGCAATTTTCTCCCACGGGTTGTTCTAACATATGCAGAACTTGCGCATAACCCTCACCAGTCCCGTCAACAACCCAATGCGCCAGAAAAGTTAATATGTCGGTTGCAAGCTTTCTGTTTGTAAGCTTTCCAGAGTACAGGCCACCCGATATGGCTGTAACGAATATGTGCGTTCTGATAGCAGCGTTGGCACCGATATGTATGTTCACTAGAGACTTCAAACACCTCAGCAAAATGTTTTCTTTGTCAAGAATAGAAGAATATTCTTCCGATGGGTTGGTGAAATGAATTATGGAGTTACCCAGAGGATTCACCGAATGCTGCCGTTGATTATTGGAGAGTGGATCCGTTTTGTAGAGTTGTAAAAGAACGTTGCAGATTGCAACAGAACCTTGGGAGTCTATGAAAGCACTGACCCAGCTCACTGGCTCCGTCCTTATCGAGATCCAAAGGTTGTTTAGCTGCTTAATGGAAATGACGTTTGCAATAAGCTTCCGCACATAAAACTCTGGAGCAAGCAGCTCTTCATTGTCGCGCTCTAGTGTCTTTATAGCAGACACAGCTGTTGAAGTATCCCGTTTGGTTGATTTGGAACTACTCGGTGTCTGTACCCGAGGTGGGTTGTGTTGTTGATTCAGTCGCTGCGTCTTTTTATACTCAGACAACCGATCCTGATAAACCAGCATCCACTTCTTGTCCACATCGTACCCGTTCATCTCGGCCTTTGCTTTGGCCGGTAGATGCTCAAAGTCTCTCTTCTGCATAAGGTCTTGGAACATCATTTGAATCAGCGAGTCGTCAGATGGCTTCGGGAACTCAAAATCAGAGGAAAGAGTATGCTTATGTCCTTTGGTGTATCCGGAGGGTACTCCTGTAATCTTCCGCGCATGGGAAGACGATAATGTGTACGTAGACGGTGCCACAGATGCCAAACTGGCATTGGTAGTCGTCCGCGTGAGCCCGCTATCTGGTTCATTATATGTGTAATTGGAAGACCGGCGAGATGCGGGCGAGCTATTGGGTGGGGAGTCCTGCCGTTGCAGGAAACTTGGCGCGTAGCTGAAAGTCGTCGCGGATGAGTAGGTTGATGATAGGCTGTTCTTTCGCTCGTGTCCTTCGCGCAGAGACTCCGTGCTTTCGTTGTTGTTGAGGGTTGAAGATGATTTTGTGGAGCTTCTGGTCAGCCTATTTTTGAACGCCGAGAGGGATCCAGAAGACTTCAAGCTTCCGCCATCACCGGCAGAGCGATTGGACTTGGAGGACCTCATTCAGGTAGCAGATCCGCTATGTGTTCGTATGCCCGTTGTAATGCTGGCGCTGGGATCGCGCGCGAAAGGTATGGTACCACGCGTGCGTTTCGGTCTGGGGCCGTGCGTTGAGGATGTGGTGAAGGTTATGAGTCCAACACGTGGCTAGGCGACTGGGAATATGTCAAACAGCAAGTACAAATGTACGATCTGTCCAGCAGTCAGCTGGCAATTCTAAATAGAGGCTCAGTGCGGCGCTGTCCGTTCTGCTTGCAGTTTGTAGCCTCTGTTGTGTGTGTTCTGTTTGAAGTTGAGCGGTTGCGCGGCCCCGACGCCGTCTGCCAGCCCCGACGCGTGTCAGCAGTCAGCATCAACAAACAAACAGAACAGAGACACAAGACGAGAGAGGCAACTTTCCATCGAAAGGCGAGCGGCGGAAAGCTTCTGTGCTACATATTCTTTGCGGGTAATTTAGCACAATGACCGAAGACATATCGGAGACAGATAGGATATCGCTGGAGGTGACGTCGCTGTCGACCAAGCTGATCCAGTCCGTGGAGACACAGCTTAACATGGAGAAGGAGATTCACGGTTTGCGACGCGTGGTGGAGTCGTCAAAGACAGAGCTTGAGCTACTTCGTCCATACAAAACAGAGCTCGATTCCATTCGTGATAGCCTTGGTACTGCAGAGGCTCGCTTAAAGGAGGAAATATCACTGCGGCAGGCTGCCGAAAGCGAGGTTTCTAAGCTCAGCACAGAGATGGAGGATCTGTCAGCAACATTGTTTGATGAGGCCAACAAAATGGTTAGTGCGGCAAACAGGGAGGCTCATGACTTCAAGGTGCGCAATGAGAAACTGGTGGAGACGCTGCAACAGCGCGACGAGATGGTATCGCTTCTTCGGACTGAGCTATCAACCCTCAAAGGAATGATGCAGGACATGCAAACAACACAGAAACTACAGAGCCGCAAAAGCTCGCAAATGTACAGCTCGACAAACACACCCAATGGATCGACTGTGGAGCTGTCGAGAGTGAAAACGGGATCATCGACTTCTGAAGAACAAAACAACGGAGGATCTCTGGAAACGGTTCATCCTACCTTGCCTCAATCGTCCGATATTTTCCATTCACCTGAGCTGCAAACGTTCAATGGGGTGAGTGCATATGCACCTACTTACAACCATCTGCGCTTTGACTTGGAGGGCTACAAAGACTTCCAGCTTTTTGTGAAATTTCTGAACGGGAGAATCATCAAGACGTTTGACTACTCTGTGACTAAAGAACTTGGGCTGTATAAGAGACTCTACACCGAGGACATTGAACCCACTTTGAGACTTGACCATGCACCGGATATCCGATACTTCAACAGGAAAACAGTGTTGGCTGCTCTCGTTGAGGGAAGAGTAGTGATTGAGCCTATCAGCGGAGTGAATGAGCTATGGAAATCAGGGAAGAGAACTGAGCCAGAGTCTGTGGAGTCGACGGAAACAAAATCTGAAAACACAGATACGCCATCTTCATTGGCAAGCAGCTTATTTTCATATCCCAAAGACTCTCCCCCAGTGGCTACCTTATCGAACTGTTCTATTTGTGGGGAGTGCAGAAACGTCAGAATAGAGCATGCTAGGATGTACAACCTAAAAGTATACGTCAGAAAGCCTCAATCACACAATCAGCGTGCTGCTGCTGAAGCCACCCATACTGCCCCTAATGCTGCCGGATATGTGACAGAGTTCACGCACACTTACTCTCTCTGCAACTATTGTCTGATGAGGGTGAGGCGAACATGCGAGTTGTTTGCAGTGCTGCGCAACATTAACAACGCTTACAGTACCAAGATATACGATTTTTCGACAAAGCAAGGCTACGTTAAGGCCTGGTGCGAACTCTCGAGGATACGATCTCGCATGTTCTGGGCCCGGGTTGGAATCTGGGATGATGATGTCAACTTGAGTGTTGGCCAAGCATCTCTGCCAATGAGCAATAGGAGCAGCCTCATGCCAGATGCGCATTCTCGCGATTCCAACGTCGTTGAGGCGCCTGAACCGGTGACCATGACTGCGGTTGAGTCCTTGTCAACCGTCGCCCCACAAGAGAGTACAAGTAATGAAACTGTGAAAAGCAGAATCATAGCGGATGACGAGAAGGAAGATAGTGAAGACGATGAAGACACTAATAACATGGACAACATTCTAGAAGGATATGAGGATACCCCTGAGGTAGAAGAGGAAAAGGAGAAAGACGACAAGGAGCAGAGTGGGCCAGTTGCCGAGGAAGTGGCTGTCGAGGCTCATGGCATTAAATTATTCTCTGCAGAGCTGGACGGTTCCAGCAGACCGAATGCTGAGACGTTCACAGACGGTGAGGAGACATCCGGAGGAGAATTTGACGATGCAAATGAAGAACCAGACAAGTAGTTTGACTGCGCATATTTTGTTTGCTAATATACTGATTGAGTTCGACTGCGAATAGACATAAAGAATGAAATATTGTAGTGCTTCGGGGAGACGGGTCGACCCTGAAAGGGAACTGTGTGCGACGATCTACCTTCCGAGATGAGCTCGGCGAAAACACATCAGTACAACTAGGCAGGACGCACAGGTCACAGTTCTGCAGCACTGTAAAAGTTATGCCATGCAGCAGGCCTATAAGAGTCTTCCCGTGCATGATATAGATCATGCCGGTGGACATTCGGCGGCCGTTGAGCTCGAGTCGCTGAACTCGGCCGACTTCGAGACGTTCTCGCCCGAGACTCCCAGTGGGGAATCGCAGCGCCTCGCGTCGCCGGAGCACACACTAGACACAGAAGCAATGTTCGCCGACAGTGAAAATAAGTCGGATATGAAGATGGCGTTCATGAACATGGCGAACAGTATTTTGGGCGCGGGGATTATCGGGCAACCGCTCGCGTTCAGGAACTGCGGACTACTTGCAGGCCTGCTAGTGCTCGTGCTCCTCACCGTGCTTGTCGACTGGACTATACGGCTCATCGTGATAAATGCGAAGCTTGCGGGCCGCAAGTCATACCAGGACACGGTGTACTCCTGTTTTGGAACGTGGGGGAAGATGATTATTCTGATAGCGCAGGGGCTCTTCGCGTATGGTGGTTCCATGGCTTTCTGCGTCATCATCGGTGACAGTATACCGCATGTCCTGCGGGCACTGGCTCAGGATGCCATCGAGAAAAGCAAGCTTGTCGATTTCTTGCTGAGCCGAAACGTGCTTATTGTGCTCTTCACCTGCTGCATATCCTACCCCCTCTCACTCAATCGGGATATATCGAAACTGGCCAAAGCGAGCGCGTTTGCTCTTGTAGGTATGCTCATTATCGTGGCGATAGTGGTATTTCGGGGCCCCCAGCTGCCGTCAGACCTCAAGGGCAACATTTCGGTGTCAGGCTGGCTGCTTTCGGGTGGCCTGTTCCAAGGAATCAGCGTGATTTCCTTTGCCCTTGTGTGTCACCACAACTCAACATTCATTTACGACTCGATGAAGCGGCCGACACTCGATCGCTTTGCCAGGCTGACTCATATCTCGTGTTTTGTCTCAATGATTGCCTGCGGGCTCATGGGTGTTGTGGGGTATCTCACTTTCGGAGACAAGACTAAGGGTAACATCCTAAACAACTTCCCTGGATCGGACTGGGTCGCCAACATCGCAAGGCTGTGCTTCGGCTTGAATATGCTTACCACGTTTCCGCTTGAGATTTTTGTTGTGAGAGAGATAGTTAAAGATTTATTGTTTGCATGGCGCACAGTGCGGAGTCCAGACTTCACGGATTCAAACTTGGATGAGGAGCATTTGCAGGCCGAACACCTCTCGCCCAAAGCTCACTTTGTCGTGACTACACTGCTGGTGCTCTCGGCCATGTCGGTGTCTCTGTTCACATGTAATCTCGGGGCTATCATGGAGCTAGTGGGAGCTACGTCGGCAAGTATCATGGCCTACATCTTGCCGCCGATGTGTAACCTCAAGATGACTTCTCAGGACAAAACATGGTATTACAAAGCCCCCGCATACGGGTGCATCGCGTTCGGCTTCGTTGTCATGTTTCTTTCGTCAACTCAGACGATCCTTCAAGCGATTCACAACAAGAACGGTGAGCATTGCACCGCTTGATAAATAGTCATACGCGTTTATCAAATTTATTATATAAGGACCCTGTCACTCGTCGTCGTCGTCGACAATGCTAATTTTCTTTGACCGTACAACTGGGACGTCGTCTTCTTCTGCGGTTTCGGAATCACTAGAATCCGGCACGCTTGCTTTCTGCTGCATGGCCTGTGAACTCCTGCCATGCGCATCGTCGTCGCCGTCATCGTCGGATGTTTCAACTCCCAATATGCGCGACTGAGGCAGAGAATGTTGACTTTCCCCCTCAGACTCCGCATCCGCATCGCTGGAAATTTGCGCGGTCCCGCTTCCAGCAGATTCAGAAGCGGACCTCACGGGAGTAACAGTGATTTCCTCGTCGTCAACACTGATAAATTCATTACTGACAATAGGCCCAGTTGCCGGACCACCGCGAAATAGTTCCTGAAGTTGCTCAGCGCTAAGGGGCAGTCCATTGTTCGCCATGAGCATTTCCTGCATCCTCTCTTGCATCTTCTTCTCGTTCTCGTAGAAATCATCGTCTGCAGAGTCGTCATCGGAATCGTGGATGTACTTTGAAGACAGAAACTCCGCTTTAGTCTGGGTATTCTTGGCCTGTTTGCTTGTCTCCTCGCTACTAGACAAATCATGAAGTGCCAGCGTATTGGCGGTTCTATGTCTTTTCTTTGAGCCGCGCGACTTCTTTGCTTTTCTATTGAGCGCGCTCAGGTCGTCAGCCTCGTCATCCAAAGGATCAACCCTCGAGCGCTTCTTCCGAACGCCAGATTTCTTTCCCTTAATCCTGGCTGCACCTTTGGGAAACATCCTGGTTTCAGATTCGTTCAATCTCGCCTCAATCATGTCCAAATCGTCAGGAGCGACAAAAACGCCAACCTCACTGTCAGCGTCGCGGTCATCGATCCCTTCTGATCCGTAGCCGTTGTTCCCACGTTCGAGATCATCGTCTGCGTCCTCCTCGTCCACTTCAGCCAACGACTTCTTCTCACGCAGGTATTGACCGGCTTCAACCTCGCCACGGAACTCTGTTGCCAGAGAGTTGCTCAAAATCTCAAACTCTTTCTGCAGTTCTTGAGTACTTAGGAGTGCGGGCAGACTGCAACGGTTCTTTTTCTGCAAGTCGATGTTGAAGCCAAGCAATTGCAGCAGGAGGACATAACGCTTTGCTCTCAGAACAAATTTGTTGTGCCTTGCCGGAAGGTACTGCGTCGCAGGCAACTGCTCAGCACCGTTACCCACGCCATACATCTCCTGAACAAGGCCATGATCGCTCCATGCCTGCCTCTCAGCAATCAAGGTCGCAAAATCCTCTTCCAAGGCCTCTAGAATCTCAAGCTCGTCATTGTCAATCATGGTCGCTACAACAATAGCGATCTTTAGCTCCTTTGAGATGGTGTCATCCACGAATTCCATCTGCGGCACCTTACGCACACGAGACCTCTCTGGCATGGAGTTGTCGGCGATGCCTGTCTCCAGAAACCTCATATGGCGACTTTCATGCGGGACATGGAAAGAGGGAAGTTCCGTCCAGAAAGCATTAACTCTCGAAGCACGCTTCTCAAGCTCTCTCATGAAGTAAGACACCAGTCCAGCAACATCATGGGCAAGCTGTGACCGTGGATGAATCGACTTTGAGCCCGCGATGTCGCGTAAGCTCAGCATAAAATCGAGTCGGCAAAGTGGTAAGACGAGCTTCCCCTTCACGAGAACTCGATAGAAGTACGAGATGCATCTCCTCATTTTCTTCTCCTCCAGCTCATTAAATCTCTCAAAGATAGAGATGAATGTTTCAATGATGTCTTGGTGAAGGAAAAGCCGATGGATTTTATCGTAGAGTTCGGAAGCATTACGAGAGTGTTTCCGAATGAGAGATGCGTCACCTTCAGGGTTATTATCTTGGTCCTCGTCTTCAGAGTTCAGCATTATCTCGTTATCGCTGTTTTCATCAGCCCCACCAAGCGAGACAGGCTTAGCCCTCTTTTGCTTTCTTTTACGGATCTTGTCCATAATTACAAGTGGGACGGACAGATTCTTCGTGAACTCCATACACTTCAGCAATACATGCATGAACTCAGCAGCATCATCAGCGTATCCTGGGGACACCTTGTAAGCATTTCGGGGGATTTTGGCCAGCAGTTCGTAAGTCTCCATTTTGTGGAACACATTTCTCAATATGGCTTCTCCAGCTGCTTTGTTGTTTCTGGCTTCCTCAGCTTGTTTTCTTTTGCTTTCTGCCGGCCCCGCAGTCTCGCTCCCAGTGCCAGTATCATCAACTTCATTACCATAACCGTCATACAGCTCAGCTTGTTCCTCATCCTCCTTTTCAGGGATAGATACCAACGTTACTGCCATCAATAATATCTCCTCGAAGCACAGAAACGTAATGCGAAGCAAGTTGTATTCCTTTTCCTCATGGTAGGATCTCAGATTTGACAACAGTAAAATATAGTTCTCCTCCTTCAGAGCCTCAGCATAAAAGCCGAAAGCCAGCTCTTGGGAAGGATCTGTCAGCTGTTCGTGCTCCCTCTTGAGGCGGTCAAACTTGAGTATCCAGGTCACCAGCGCAAAGTAGTGGAACCTCACAAATGCATTAGTCCTGTCATCAGCTTGAAGTGATCTCCGTATCACATGCACCAGAGCGTTAAATCCATCTTGAACAAAGTCTATCACGAAGGGCTTAAGAATAGCCGCTCCAGTCGAGTTAAGTGCCTTTCTTTTGGTGTAGTTCAACTTGGAGTCGAAATCGGAGTTCGTACTCTCCCCCCGGTTGGGCGCGCTGTAAACTGACCTCCCTGCCTTTTTCCCTTGGTCTAAGCTAGCAATGGGGTCATCGCTCGAGGAAATCCGAGACTGACCAGAGAGTGCAAGGCTCCCGTGATTACCAGTTTTCAAAGAGAGCAGGGTTCCGAAGTTTGAATGTCTAGACGCTCCATTAATGAATATCTGTTTTTTCATATCGCGCTCTTTGCTGAATAAGTCCTGTAATTGAGAAGATGTCGCTGATATGCTTTGCGTGTAGAAAAGATCATCAAATGAAACTCCATCTGTCAGGTAGAAATAGCAGTCCAACAAGGTTATCCCCAAGGCATCCGAAGTATCCTTACTATCAAGGGAGGCACATACTGTCTGCATGAAGTCCAAGACTTTGTTTTTCTTGAATGCTGCCAGGACTGCATTGATCGAAATATCCTCTCTGCTGACACCAGCGGGCAGACTGTTATGTACCTGCAATGTTTTGTTCCTGCGCGCCTTCATGGAAATACTCATATCGGCGGGCTCAATTCTTATGATGTTTCTGAAAAGGTACAAGCACAAATTGAGGATTGTTGTGTCTCTGGCCGAGCGATTATCGACGTCGGCAGCGAGAATCGGCAATGCTAATCGAACAACGCTCTTCAAGCAAGCACCGTTCTTGTAATTGAGGAGCTTGTTCTTATATGCAATATGCGTCTTTTTCATCTTGGAATAGAGCTCCACTCTATTGTCCGATGCTCTTTCGATGTCAAGGATCAGTGGCCTAGTGAGTGCAACCAAAAGTTCCAGACAACTCAGCACAACGCTGTTCATATATGTTGTCTTTTTGACTTTGCCCTTTGCAGAGTCAATCTCCCACTGCGTCATAATAACGATGATATCGTTCGGAACGAGGTCGCAATCAGCACAGGCGGAGGCGACATGCCAGTCGTTGGTGGCATCGTCTACCGTTCTGATCCAGCGCTTGAGATCTTTCAGACAGGAAGCTGCCTCAATACCAAGAACATACCGGGGATCGTCCTCAGCAGAAGACTGGTCTACTCCACCAAGGGAAGAGCAAAGAATCAGAATATGTGACCGTAATACCTGCTCGGGAGTCACCTGGCTCCGATCAAAATCTGGTCGCAGCTGAGCTATCTTGTCAGGTTTAGACTCAGTCTCCACGCCAGTACTCTGCGTGTTGCTCTCCTCACCGACATCATCGTCTATTATAGCCGAAGTATCACTGGTCTCAGCTTCCGAATCTGTATTCGACATGGGGTTGATCATACCTGTTATCCTCGCGCCAGTCCCGTGGTCTGCTTCACGCTTTTGGACTTCTGAACGCGTACGCGTCAGTCGTGCGCAACCCACAAGTGATCCGATGATGTAATCTGTTTCGTATGACGTTAGCGGTTGGAGCACTCCTAGAATTTGGGCTACTACTGCCCCTGCGGATCGACCTCGAAGCAACGACCATTTGCTAACAGCACAGTTGGGACTTTCAAACCAGGAAACAGTGACTGGCGTCTCGTCACTAATTAACACCACGCATAATGGGCCAGTCTTCATCACGGGCTAGGGAGCCCAATGGCGATGTGGCTGCCCCCGGACTTCGCACCGCAGCATCATACAACAGGCCGGGGTCATATGTCAGCCGCCACAACACAGGAGAGGGCTCAGCTTCTACGCCAAGACAGTATCGACGTGCAAGCCGACTAAGCTTTCGACGTAGTGTTGATGAGGGATCACGGAGCGAACATCCACAGGGCTCGGTCACGAGAGGTGTGCTGAAGAGAATACGCAGGCAATACGGGAGCTTCTCGCGTGCGTCTGAGTCATCAGGGTCGTCCCAGGATTCCGAGGACGGTCGGCTGAGCAGAATATTTAGGCATCGTGGCAGCGAGGGCCGAATGTCGAATGGCAGCAATGAGTACACACATCGGGTTGCAAATGAAACGCCGTCACGAGAGGCCCTCATGCGGAGTACTGACCGGAATTCGTTTGAATTGCCGCCTTCGGATGACGAGTTCCACGATTCTCTGTCTCAGCCTGAGGATGATCAGGTGCATAATATCCCCGTCACGAGAAGATCAATAGAGGTTATTAACAATCCTCGCTCACGTAACAGCTTGGACGAATCGCTGTTGAGGAGACTGCGCGCTGAACCGACTGAACAAAGACAGCCCCCACCGGAACCGAATAGACCACCACCATCACCTCCGTCTGCGTCACAGGATGGTGATCTCAGGGAATCGCTAATCAGGGATGAGTATTTGAGAGTATCTAACAGACTTGACTCGTCACTACTGGGGCAGTTTGATACTCTGACGGGATTGCTGGATGCTGTCACAATGAGCACTATTAGGCGGCTAGTGAATACCGATGAGAGTAGACTGACAAGTGAGACAAACGACGCCACTAGAATTGATACTCCTGGATTGCACCCGAGCCTTTTAAGGTCACCAGAGGACACGGTGGATCGGAATTTTGGAGAATTCATTCGGGGCCTGCGACATGAAAATTTATTGGCGAGAGAACTCGGAGGTAACGTCCTGAATGACCAGTCACCTAGTTTGAGCACACCCAGTCCGAGTCAGCCGCAGGACTTCAGAAGTATGAATTTTTTCCGGGCCTTTAGGTTTGACAGTGCCCAACAGTTTGGCTTCTCGGGCGCAACACGCAATTTTACCCGGCTTGTTCCTGTCTTGATCGTTGGAGTGGTTGGAGTTCCAAACACGGAGACGGACGCGGAAGAGTTGTCTCGCGATCAGCAGCCAACACCGCTGCACACGGAGGACATTCCAGTCAGGGAAACGGGAAGCTCTCCACGCGACCCGTTACGCCCCCAGGCTACGAATACAAGCGACCTGATTGACGACGAGCTGCGCTACAGGCTGCGGGATGAAAGCAGGCCCGATGTCACGCAAGCTGAATCTGCACCAGATAGTGCTTCTTCCTCATCCACGAGCAGCCCATCGCCGCAGAGTTCATGGGTCATAATTGTGCTCGCGCATCACTACGCCGCTTCAGATCCGGTGCTGCAATCGATGCCGATGTTTGTCAACCTTCTCCTGGAGTATGCCACTTCATCGACCATGCCACTTGGGGCAGCACCGCTACGGCGGCCCTCGCGCGTGGCGACGGAAGCAGCCGATGCCGTCCAGGACATTCCCGACGGCCACCCCAGAGCGTGGCCCGCGGCGTACGGCGAGTTGTCGCCCGAGGTAGACGCATTTCGGAACTCGCTCGTGTCTCTGTTCACGACGCACCGCAAGCGCAAGCTCACGCGGAGCGATATCATGCGGTTCAGCGAGTGTCTGTACCGGATCGACGTGGTCGACGGTGGCGGCGAGACTGTGCATGGCCCACATAGCGAGCTCAAAGATCGTGACAGCGAGTTCAAGAAGGTTCTGGATGATGCGAAGGCGCACGTGCGGTACAAAGAGCACGAGCGGTGTCCTATTTGCTTGAACGACTACGTTACCGGCGAGCTCGGGCGTGTGCTGTCATGTAAGCATGAGTTCCACAGGGATTGTGTTGACGAGTGGCTACTCAACGGCGACAATACTTGTCCAATGTGTAGAGGGACAGGACTTGCCCTCTCATGAGGTTTTCTATTTTTCTACATTTTTTATTTTTTTGATATAGGAGGGTTGGGTTCAGTGGTTCTTTGAACGTTTTAAATTATGTTTGCTCAGTAAGTTGTTCGTTTCAAGCCATTCATCATTCATCTGTGATGTGTCACCACAAAGGTTCGCTGTCACAGTTGAACAAGATCTTGTTCGGGGTATAAAGCCTGACAAGGAGTGAACTTTGTGGTATCAATCCCTTGTAGTGTAGCCTTTTACTCTTCCAACAGCTTCGCATGAGGAGTCGTTCATGCCCATGAAGTAAGCCACGATCCCCGCGGCTAAACCTGCAGAGATCGAAGTTAGCGGTGTCAACACTTGAGTATGTCCTTGGTTACTGAGAGTTGGATATTGACGCCTTCGGCAAAGACATCCACGCATGCTCTCCAGTCGGAAAAGTAGATGATAATATCTGATGAGGAATCGATAAAACTTATTGTGAGAACACCTTCAGCGGATGACAGTGACACCTTGCAGGATTGGTTCCCATCGTTTTCTGCAGCAGTGACAATAACTACGCCTTGATTTGAAACCCCTTCTGTGGCCTTGTTGGGCAGCCGGTTTCTCTCCATTAACATTGCAGAAACCACCACCGAGGGCCGCTGTGTTATCTCCGTTTCCTTTACAATGGAATGCAAAACCTTGAGAAGTTGCCTGTCTAGATGTTGATTCCATTTGGGCTGTAGGGCTTCTGAACAACCGCCATCTCGTTGGCTGGAGCGAGCTGAAGGAGAAACGTGAGGGGATCCAATGGCTTTCCGAGATACGCCATTACAATATACACTGATACTAACTTCATGCCACCGAGCAGATGGATCAGGAAGACAACCACGGCGCTTACAGTTAAGTCACAAAATCTATTAAAGCAGGTGATCTATGGAGAGGGCATATTGAACCATCTTAAGTAAAATCAAATAACAAGGGGGAAAAGCTTTTATGGCGTTAATCATTAGATCGTTAAATTTTGTCCTGTCCGTGGTCAATCACTAGATGACAGCATCGTAGTTGACAAGATCAGCAACGGACGAAAACTGATCGTTGGGCAGTGAGCCACTCCGGCTCTTACGGTTTCCCGAAGGGTCGTTTGGAATTGACTCAACGTTTTCCAATGTGTATCCTTCCTGTCCTTCCGCGGGCCGGTACTTGAAGAACACGCCAGAGTCCTGTGCGAAATCCGCCGCGTTGATATTGGAATATGGTTGGAAGACATCGCCAGTGCTGGGTAACCGGCGATCCATGAACTGGGAACTCAGGGTGGAAGGAGAAACTGCCTCTCCGAGCTGATCGCTGCCTGAGGGGAGGATGTGTTCGTCGTTGTTTCCAGACGACGGCGTAAGCATGTCACTACCGATATCTAGAAGCTCGCTGCCTTCCTCCCCCATGGCCTCATGCTGAAGTTTTTTCTCCCTTGCCTTGCGCTCTTTATTGAGTTGCTTCCGTCTCAGGTACCTTGCTTTTCTAGTCTCAGCCTCAAGTAGCTCATGCTGGAAGGTTCGTTAGTAAGGGAGAGACTCCAGAGCACAAAAAGAACAAAACTCACCTCACGATATTTTGTCAAGTATATCTTGAGCGTTTCGGCGTAGTTTTCAAACCCCAGAGAGTACATAGCAAGTAGAATGTCCTCTCCGTTGAGAGTCTTGCGTTTTTCTATGGAGCATTTTTCGGCAGCTTGGGAGGTGATGAAAGAGATAAACTCACTGACACATTCCTGGACTGCCTCTTTCGAGTCCTTGGAGAGCTTGCCGTGAGCTGGGAGTGCTGCGCGCATGACTCTGCCAACTGTTAAGTGTGTTAGCTTGTAGCTTTTTGTTTCAGGGGATCAACGGACAGTTTTTATCCAAGGAAAATAGTAGAAAAGAACACACCATTAGCTATAGGGAGCCAGCGATCCTGCTCCCGTATCTCAAAATTGTAGTATTCGTTGTCAGACATTGGAGTAGTGGTCGTCAGGTACGGAGAGCGGCTAAGGGTTGCTGATCGGATAGATAATAACTCGAAAAAGTCCTCGAGTACCTTGCGTGTATGTTTACGTGTGATTTGTTGTTTGTGATCGAGCTTTCTGGCGAATAGTAAGGAGCGAGTTGGAGCAGGGTCCTGCAAAGCAGCTTGTTAACTTTCGAAGTAAATTAATTCGGACAATTCGGTAATTTGGGTCACAACAGATGTGGATTTCTCGAAGCCCGGTTACGGACGAAGTGTCTGTTTTTTTTTCCGCCGTCTTGTAATAGAAGCGGTTACGGCACGTCTTTAACAGATCGATCAGATAACTCTGGACTTTTGGTTGGCGGACGCCCAGGTTTGTTAATAGGCACACGACTCGGGGCCGAAGGGGAGGGGGGGGGGGAGAGAGCGGGTCAGACCCTGACACTCCATCTCCGGGTTTGGCCGCTGTGGGGGTCGAGTTTCTGCCACGCTCTGCCCAGACTGCGTACTTTACACTTCAATACTGTCTTATAACGGATCGGAGAACAGGCAATTTTAAGAGGTGAGCTTTGCGCGTGGCTACACCAAGTTTTTTCTTTCCATCAATCCCAATAAACCCAGCCTCGTTGGATCTCACTCCAACGAGCACTCATATCTCAAATCACGTGATAGTATGAGCGTGATATATGTCGCGTGACCAATAGCTGGACGCGTTTCTGTGTTTGAGGCGCGAGCTTCGGCATCTACAGTCTCAAGTATCAGGGGCAATCTACATGTAGCTCAACCCTTTGGGACTCACACGCACCCATATTGGCTGTACTCTGTCCCAGTGGGGTAGCTGAGCAGAAGTAAATCCACGTCGGAAGCAGCGAGGGTTAATTAGTCGCGTTCCGTGGTCCAGCGACCTCCGCAACGAAAAATTAACTGGTTGGGTTCTGTATTCCAACATCGTAGCTAAAGTCCATATATGTCAACAGGATTTCCAAACCAGCCAGGCTACCCAGAACCATAAAGACTAAGACAGGCATCATAACGGGGCTTGATACCTTGCGAGAGGTGGAGGTGCCATATAACGGTAACTTCTTCTCAGCCCTTCAGTAGACACGCCCAAGACAAAATTGCACCGCCTTGAATGTGACACCCGCGTATTCGGGACCGTGTTTCTGAGTTAAGAGTCTACACGGAAGTCAACGTAGTACCACTGCCACTATGCCAGGGCCGCAAACGCCAGCTATTCTCTAGTCTGACACCAAGGTGACTGGCACATTTCTGCATTCAAACTACACGTTCTCTTGCTTAGTCGTCAGCATTCCATCCGCAAAGCCACCCACAAAACACGCTCTCGGACAAGCGTTGCGGGTTGCTTGTTTACAGGTTTCCCGTTGTGAGAATTAGAAATTAAGTCCTATTGTGTGCAGCACCATCGGGCCGTGCGCTCTGTGAGATTTTTGTTCGCGTGAGGCCGTAGTGCACAGAGATTACGGAGCACCAAAACTGCTCCCATCGCTTCCCTTTTCGGCACACTCGCTGGAAGGGGTGTGTGTGGGGGGACATTGAACATTCTCTGCTGTTTTGAAGCCCCTACCCTTCCATCCATGGTCAATCAAAGTAAACATTCTCAATTCCAGTATTCCCAAAAGCTTTTGTTTCGCAACGTAGTTATATTCGACGAAGAAAATGCCCACCCCGACCTTACCCAACCGCGCTGTCTCAGACGGTCGTGTGCGCGCCGAAGGAGAGACACCCGTCCTACGCGCTCACAGAATCCCAACAGCGCAGGCGCCCGCGTAGGGATGAGTTCAGCTGAACGCGTCTGCGCGCGCGCACCTTTGACCAAGGGCCTTTGGGTAGAAAGACGGAATCACAGGCAGCGCGGGACGTGGAGGAGCTGCCATTTATATCTAGCTGAGTGCCCTCCTCTCTTCCCTTCACGTCTGTTCCGTCGATTGAACCCGTGTCGATTCTGTGCCCTCTCTTGTACTCTTCACTTCTAACTGTCCCTCGTTGACCCACCCACTCTCACTTACTCTGCCATATCAGGACCAACACGTTCTTTTTCTAACGTACTAAAGGTGCCTCGTTGAATATCACATCAACAGCTTTTTTTGTAACTTGTCTTGTTCCAATTCACATCACCCACACTTACACGTATAAAGCCACCATTCGTTTATGTTAAGATCCGCATCATTCGATTTCCCGTCTGTACTATAAAGCAAAAAGTATCCTCCCTTTCCTCTGTCCCAACATACCACACTACTCATCCCTTCCAGACAAGATGGCCAGCACACAGAACCACAACCAAGCATACAAACAGCAACGTGCACTCGCCAGTTCGTCCGTACTGGGCCCCCCAAAGAACATACGGCCGAGACCCTACCCAGTTATGCTGGAGCTTCTTGAGAATGATGCCAACCAGGAGCTTCTTGAAGAGTACAGACGCGACATCGTGAGGTACTACAAGACGCTGGAGGTGAACTCAGAGGTGAACCCCAAAATGATAGATCTCCAGCCACAGATACAATGGTACATGAGACCCTTTCTGTTGGATTTCCTGGTGGAAATGCACTCATCCTTCAGGCTGAAGCCCCAAACCCTTTTCTTGTGCGTCAACATTATAGACAGGTACTGCGCAAAGAGAATAGTGTTCAAGGAGCACTACCAGCTCATTGGCTGCACCGCGTTGTGGATCGCTGCGAAATATGAGGATAAAAAGAGCAGAGTGCCCACGGTGCAGGAGCTCGTCGTGATGTGCAGGTCCGTGTACGAAGAAGGCATGTTCAAGGAGATGGAGATGCACGTGTTGGCAACCCTCGGCTGGTCCCTGGGCCACACGTCACTCGAAGACTGCATTCAGCTCTCGATCAGCTGCGCCGACCACGACGCATGCGAAACACAGAAACGCGACCCTCAAGCACGGGGGAACTCCCCCCTCGTCAGCGCAATCATCGCCGTCAGCAGGTATCTCTGCGAGCTCGCGCTATACGACAGAGCTTGCCTTGCATTTCCAGTGTCGCTTGTCGCCGTTGCGGCCCACCTGGTGGCGTGCTCCATGCTTGAGGTAACATCGGGAGCTAGATCGCTTGAGAGAACAATGATCTCCCACAGGGAACAGCAGATGTTCCTCAACCGCCAACTGCCGACACCATGTACTGCCACTGGCCCCTGTTTCATGGAGGACGACGACGAGATGTTTGATGAGGACAGTGAGAACAGGGCCCCTGCCGAGTTTCCGCCATTTGTGTGCGGATTCGACGACATGACAGTCACGCAGCTCAGACAAATCTCGGTATTACTCCTGAAGGGCATGCAGATACCATCTGACATTCTTCTCAAGAAGTATACTTCACTTGGGGTCGTTGGTGTCGTGAACAACTTCTTCACCAAGCACTACAGCCAGCTCAACAAGCTCTCCTCCATTGTGGATCTCAAGTCGGTGTCTGAGATTGAGCAGATATTCCCAACTACATCATACCCCAGCCCACCCGTCATTGCGACAACGGACCTGCTGCTTGGCCTATCGCCGTTCCTAGAGCGGCAGATCCAGCAGCAAGTTCTCATGCAGCAGACAGGTTACCAGAACCCTGACACGCCGCGTTCGCAGGAATTTGCACAGCCATACGCCCCTCACCGCGTGAGCAGTTCATCTTCACCCATGCCGTTCACATCGCCGTCTGTCGCATCTCAATTCTCGTCATTCTCATCATACTCGTCGCAAACATCGTACTCCTCGAACGACAGCATGCATGACGTTGCGGTAAAGTTGGGCCCCCACAGGTCCAGCAGCAGCAACATGACCGAAATGGAGTCAAGCGTGACGCCGACGCGGCCAGAGGGCGGTGCCATCAAGTACCCAAACTCGTCACCTATTGCCATGTCCCCTGTGATCAGCGATGATGACGAAGACGTACAGTACAATCGGAAACAGTCGTACGGTGGCTGTGTGCCTCGCTCGCAGCCTGCGTCTAGTCCTCTGTCGCAGAAGAAGCAGAGCACGTTGAAAAAGATTGTCTTCTCATAGGTTTGGTTCTTGGTTTATTTTATTCTTGTCTTGGTTCGGATCTTTCCCTCCGATAACGTGTACATACCCTTCTGTTTCACCCCCTTCACTGGTTTCATTGTTTTTCTTAATCTCCTTTTTTTCGCACTCACTACTTCTTCGTCATTCGCATTGGGAAAATATTCGCACGGATATCTCGCTAATAATACATGTTACTTGATCCTGAACCTATATGTTTTGCTCCCGAGGATTAGAGGCACCGTCGCTGCCGTCTGGAGTTTCTTGTGTGATCGAACCGCTGCTCGAGTCAGACAGGTCACATTGCGCGTCGATATCGCCCTGCCCTCCAGCATAATCGTCCTCAAAGTGTACGCCACTTCGCGGGTTTGCCTCAGTAAAGCCTTGCTTCACCGGATCCACGGCGATGCGTATGTCGCGGTTGTCCGGTGAGCTGGGACGACTCTGGCTGTACACGTAAGACTGGTCCGTGTACTTGTCATAAAAGTAATCCGAATACGACCTCAGTTTGTGACCGATGCTGACTCGGATCCGGTGCTTCTTTTTGAATGGTACACTCGTGCCGCTTGCTGAAGGGATACTATCAACAGGACTAGCGGGAGGTGACTCTGAAGCTGACCTCCCGGACTCAAAAGATCGCACGTCGTCGTTGTATTCGCTGTCGACGAACTCAGTCTCGATGAAAGTGTCACGTGTAACCACGACATAAGCCAATAAGCACACAATAACCAGTGTGTTGAATAGGCCCAGACGTTTCTGAAATGCAAGCTGACTGGCCAGAGATCCCACCTGGAGCTCAGCCTCGCTCAAAGTCCGCTGATGGTTCTCCCTCTGGCTGCTGAGGAGAGACTCTGTTTCTGTGTAAAAGGAGCCATACAGAGATTTGAGCTGGGTTAGCTGTGAGTGAATTGATGTGTTGAAGGCCGAAACAAGTAGATCAAACTTGGTGGTTTGTCTCTTTTCCATTTTCTCGAATGCAGTTGACAAAAGCCTGCTCTGCTCCTCGATATATAGAAGTGACAAGCTCGCATTTGATTCCAGCAGAGAAAGTCGTTTGACAATGTTTTTGTAAATTGACTCCTGGGTCGTAGGCTGATTGGTAGGCTCAGCGGAAGTTGATGGAGCCTCATCGTCAGCCTCGCAGAACCCCTCGGAGTTCATCTCTTCTAGGAACTGATCAAGACCAATAATCGGAAGAACCACTGAGCATTCTTCGTTCAAAAGAGTGATACGTTCGCGATCTAACAGCGACTCGTTGAACGTTCGCGTGCTGTTGGCGTGTTCTGTCAAAGTAGCATTTTTTGAGGATAGGCCACCGGTAGACTCTGGCGCTCTGACCGCGTCATCATTGGCAGATAACGTCAATGTTGATTTAATCTCGACAGGTTCCTCTCCTCTCGCACTCTCTCCTTCCTCCTCTTCCTCCTCTAGTTTGAACTCCTCCATCATCGTCTTTCCGTGTACCCTAAGGGCAGACATTGGGCAGTAATACTCGTTCCCATAGAACGATAAAATTTCCACACGGAGAAACCGAGCCCAAATCAGAGGATTTTTGATACTAAAGCTCTGCAAGTTTCGAAGATTATCTGCTTCAAATTCGCCAAGAACCTTCCATCCACTTTGCGGGACGGGGAAACGATCACTCACCGAAAGTCTGATGGCCTTGAACATGGACGAGAAAAACTCATAGTTTCCGACCAATACAGTATCCACGAGGATGTCCTCGCATAACTCAACTATGACAAACTTGTTGGGCGCCGAACACACGTTTAGCAAATACGAATCCTTATTCTCGTTGAGAATAGCCGAAGCGCCTTTCGCCTCGGTGTTTGTTTTCACTATGGTGGCCGCGCAGTCAAAAGAAGCATAATTAAACCTGTCTTTGTACAGCTTTCCTTCATCCTCTGCGTCTGCTGGGCCGGAGAACATTTCAATTTCGATCTCCATCTCCTCTCCAAGTGGACCGTTCAGGCTGTTTTGCTGTGGAGCCTTGGCAACGCTGCGGCCCTGCTTGGTCTTATGCGGGGCCAAATCCTCCTTGCCAACTTTTTTCTTCTTCCATTCCTCAAATGACATGAAGTGTGAATCTGCATCGTCATCAGAAACTTCAGAAAGATTCGTTGCAGCATCCTCGCTTGTGATATTGAGTTGTTGTATAGTATGATTAAAGTCACCAATGATTTGGTTGTCAAACGAGTCATTCAACGAGCCAGGAGCCCCTGCGGATATGTTTGAGAAATTACTCGTGTAATACGTCTCGCTGTAGTTTCCAAGTGATGACTCCGAATTCGTCGTTGCTGCATAATCTGCGGAAGTTTTATCCATTGTTTCTTCGGACTTTCGCACTTGTGGCGACTTCACATGAGTATCGGTATTATGTGTGTTATTCAACCTATCGGATACGGATTCCCGCCCCTCACTGGTCATGGAGGGCGTGCTTGTCAACGACCTCTCGGAAATCAGCTCGGACTCACTGCTCTTGGTTTCCTCGATCAAGTCCTTTGTGTCTATCGAACTTATTTGACTCGTGCCCTGAATGCCATCAGCCGAGTCGTTGGTGAGACTGGATCGACTCGACAATCCGGTTTGGTTCGCAGCTGCGTATGTCTGCCCCATCTCCACTGACAACAGCGACGTACTCGATACGGATGCATCCGTTGCATTTTGTGCATCGCTAGCACACAGCAAAACTGCTGCAAAGAATATCCTGAGAAGAAATCTACTCGTAGTCATCCCCGACGTTGGCGTCTGATTGTGATTCTGCGTGGAGACGCAAGCTGTGTCCCGCGGAGCTGTTGGGAGCGCCACCAAAGAAGCTTCAATAGAGCAATAATTCAATGCGAGCGCCCACGACTAGGCTGCCAAATTGCCGTGAAAGCCCTCAATATCACAACGGAGTAACTGTAGATCTCTCCTTCGCCTTCCCCACTGCCTGAAATCTGAAGCTAAGGTGAAGCAAGAGATAGGGGCTGACTAAGCGCTGCCATCAGCTGAACTGCTAACGTCCTCAGAAGTTGTTATAGTACATTTTTATGGATACACACACTCTCTCTTTCTTAAAACTTGAACTTCAGCTTGATCTTTTGGGGCGCTTTCTTCTCCTCTCCATTCACTTCCCCTGTGGGAGCCTGTGGAACCGAGCTTGAAGACGCATCAACACTGAGCTTTCGCTTCTTGTCTGCATGCCCTACCTGCTCACTGACGGGGTGTGTCTCTGTAGTAGGCGATATGTTCTTGGCCGCGGAAGGACTCGCAGCAGAAACGGGGAAGACAGCAGCAGCACTGTGTGCTTTGGTCTTGACTTTTAAAGTGACGAAGAGGCTCTCAGGGGATGCAGCTGGGGGTACTGCAACGTCTGACGATCCTTCAGCACCGAAATCATCCGTGGAGAGCAACACTCGTCTTTCGTCCATCAAAATTTTAACGTAACGCAAAGGAGAGTTGGGGGACGCCCGGTTGACTTCACTCTTCACGACCTTCAGCCTATTGGATACAGGTGTCGAGAGTGCCGGACGAGAATCATGTGGCCTCCTGTACTTGAAGCTGACCTCAAGCTTTCTGCGGTTCTTCGTTTTTGTACCTGCATCCTCGCTCTTTATAACGTCACTATCCGTAGATGACATGGTCAAAGATGTTGATAGCTTGCGTTTACCCTTGGGAGAAACTGGGACATGCGGTTCCGGGTTTGCGGGTCTCTTGAGCTCCAGTTTCAGCTTTGGGGTGGAAGATGAATCCTTAGATTTCAGCTTGAGGAGAGGCTTCTTAGAATCTCCAGTTGCAAGAGCTTTTTCCTTGGCGTTCTTTGAACCAGCCTTCAAGTTGAGGCCACTACCAATTTGGATTTTCAAACGACCCTCTCTTCTCAAGCCGACAATCACCTTGCCGATGCCATCCTCTTGCTCCGGAATTTCAATCTTGTCAATCTTGGCGACTATTTTCTTGTCCATAGGTGAATCGATGGTGATACTGAAAGAATCATATGCCCGATAGAGAACGTCAGCAACGTCAAAAAGATTTCTCTTGGCATTAATGCCCAAAAGGCAAGAGTGCAGTGCCTGCCAAAGCTCTGTTCGGAGTCCCTCGCCAACGGCATAGTCGCGCCGCAATATCTCAATGGCACCTCGCACTGTCGCACGAGCAATGTTGTCTCTTCTTGAGTTCATTCCGTTCCTGGAGGCCTGCTCTTCTACAATGATCATTCCACCACCATTCGCGTTGCCGTTGCCATTTCCATCGGCACGGGTACCTCCTCGCGGCCCTCCGGAAAGACTGTCTTCAAGCTGTTCGAATTCTTTGTCTTCCAGGCCGGAAGGAGAACCTTCCAGAGCGGCGACACCAATGCACCTTGCGAACAATCTGATCATCTCCTGTTTCAAAAATGCTGACTCCTCAAGTTTGGCAACGGTAAAGAAATACCTGAGTACACCCGCATTCTTCAAGCCACTCAATGACAACAGGCCCTCGAGGGCGACAAGTCTAATACCAGAAGAGTAACTTGGTCTGGAAAACTCCAGCAAATCCAAGAAACTCAAATCTAATAATCCCGCTCGGGAAAGTCTGATTTTCTGCTTCAAAATAGTCACGCGGATAGAATGCTGGTAAGAGGGTACCCACTCATCCATCTTGAAGCAGCGGTTGATTTCAATGATTGCTTCTCTAGCCAGCCGCTTATTGCCGTCCTCAGGGTCACCATTTTCATTGAAGGCTGTCACTGCAGCAACTTTATCAACGTCAACGACACTTTCATCATGCCTTTCAATGTGGATCCCAGAATTGCCAATGATGTTGCAAAGAGATGTAACCAGACTGCCCACGTAAAAGCAGTCACTAAACTGATTGTTCATATTATCATTGAACTTCAAAATGTTCAGTAGGATTCTTTTCAACTCTGGTGGTGTCTCACCCTTTTTGTTTTTGACCAAAGAAAGTGCCTCTGGAATTGCCTTTTGAACGAAAAGGTTTGCAAAGTTAGAAAAGTCGTTCGGAAGCGGAAGGAACTGGGCAGCATCCGTGATAGCACTCAAGTCCTTGCCGTTATAACAGAAAAGCGCCTTAAATGCTTTTAGCAGGTAAATCATCCCAAGAAACTGGTTTTCTTCTTTCGCCAAACGTGCTAAGCCAAACGCAGCCTCAGTTCTGATACCATAGTAGTAACGTTCGTCCATCAAAGTTCGTAGTAGAACGGTGCAATAGTGTAAGCCTGGTCTCAGAGATTCAGAAAAGAACTTGACGCTTTCAAGTTGTGCCTCGACATCTCTGTCCTGACGCAGCTGAGATTGAAACATGTAGTCTGGCTGGTTAATGTAAACCTTACACAGCCACTCAAAATCAGCATCCACCCTGACCCATTCAAATGCCTCATGTGGCCTAGAGTCCTCAGCTTCAGCAGGTCTCTCATGAAGCTGCCAGTCTTTGATCTGTTTGGCAGTGGAGAGAACGTCACCGAGGTGCCTGACCATACCTTCTTCACTATCCTTGTTGTTGACATCATCTTCCTTTTTTGACGTTTTCTTGAAACGTTTGTACTTCGTGTTATACTGTATGTCCAATTTTGTAAATGACTCCTTGAGGTCCACAATATGTTCGTAAGGAGTTCCATCTGCCTCATGAATACGAATAGTCATGGGACCCGAAAACACATTTTGCACTTGGAAGCGTTCTTCTCCCGAGAGACTGTCTGCTGCATCACTGAGGAAATTGTCGCACAGCACCTGCCGTCTCAACTTGTCGTTCGAACCAGACTCCTCTACTTCGATGCCGTCAGCCTCATCATGAGAGCCTCCCCCAATTTCCTGAGATTGCACCTGCCTGATTCCCATCTCAATAAACATGCGCTTTTTGTTGAACTTTTGCGTGATGCGGAAAACAGGGGTTCCGCAGTTATACACCCAGTTCTGAAAAAAACTTTCCAGCTTGTTGTGGGCAACTTTTTCACATACATGTTGGAAATGGCTCGTGGAGATACAGTTCCCGTTAAAAAGATCTCCAGACATTGCCTGAAGGAATATCTTTGGCACGACCCTGGATAGACCAAAAGATCTGTTGGTTTTGGTCATGCGTCTGTCAAGTATGAACAAAACGAGAGGCGCTTTCAGCTTCAAAAACTCGAAGTCTTGATCATCGTTCACAGGGAAACTAAACAGCTGGTTCGCTATAGGGCGCATCCCAACATCCAGTTCACAAACAAGATCAGATCTTTGCTTTATCTTGAACTTGTAATGGTTCCAGCCAAATAATTTCCGGAGAAATTGACCAGCCATGAAGCTGGCAATACCAATGACGCACCAAATATCATTTAAAGACTTGGGCGCAATATTTATGCCAGCATACTGTTGTGCGAGGGCAATTGCAAGCAGTTCCGTTGTTTCAAACATTGGTTCTATCATCTCGGGCCGATAAAGAAGCCGATCAGTGACAAGCGACAACCCAGCAAACCCGCAAACATGCGAGGGCATGTCCTCCACAAACACCACGCTGTAGCTATTGAAAGGAAATGAGCCAAACTCCTTTGAGTAGAATTCCATTGCCTTATAGAGAAAAATGCAGGTATTGATCATCTCATTTTTCTTGTCAGGCAAGCAGTAAAGAAACGTAGGAACAGTAGAGGCCGCATCGGGAATCTGCGCCGAATCTTCCATTGCTGACCCACCAGAGCTCCCATTCAGTGTTCCCAGAACATTATTTTCGCTAGGTTTTATACTAGACATTAGAACTTTTTCAAATGCCCCAACCGCGAATCCCAAGTGGTGGGCAGCGACTGGGTTGTAGAACTGAAAGTTGATTACTTTCTTTCCAATATCAATGCCATGAGGTGTTTCTTTGAAGTTTAGAACGTCAGGGCATGAGACAATAATTTCACGAGATGAATCGATGCCAGAGGAGCTCTGCTCAGCCGCTGCTTCTGTGTCAGCATCGTTGTTATCAAGATTTTCCTTCTGATCCTGCTCTTCCTCATCATCTTCATTATCCAGCAGATGCTGTTTCCTCAAAGCAGATTCAGCTTCCTTGGTTCCGATAATCTTTGTTTGGCCCACGTCCCCAATCGTCTTTGGCACAATGATGTTGACATCCCATGCCGGGCGTTCAAAGAAATTATCTATGCATGGGACCCAAGAACTGGCACTGCACCCATAGTCACTGTTCAATGTATAGCAAAACCATCGGTCTTTCGGAATGTTCGTGTGCTTTCCGCCATTAAAAATGATCCCGCTCTTAGGGTTCTTCAGCTTGTACGTTATATTGACGTTCAATGGTGTGTACACTTTGTCTGAACTCATAAGCGTATTTGTGGTAATAGGTGTTCCGTAATTGGAGCGAGAGGTGGCTGGAGAGAATGTCTGTTTGGATCCTGAATGCTGTAGCCTGAGTTTGAGGCCGTCAGGAAGATAGACTGTCAGATTCTCTGTGTTCTCCAATGAGGTCAAGGATGGGTTTTCCGTATTGTTGTTATCTGTGAACAGAGGGTTGAACTTTCCTCTGTAAAGGTGGTGCTGCTGTATAGAGAGATTGTCGGATTCAACGTCATAAGCAGAATTATAGCTATAGCTGTTTTTCAGCTCTGTATTTTCGGGGTCATTAAGGTATTCGTCGTTCTGGAAGTGGTCGTCTAAAACGTAATTGCATCGTCTGTTGTTGATTGAAATCTTTTGGATTTGTATTCCTCGGCAGTCAAGCTTCAAAAACTTGAGAGAAGGATCAAGCGGCAGTACTGTGAGTTCAGTTTCTCCGTTGATCGTTTGTTCAGATAGGTCCACATCTAGAGTCACTTTCTGCAGTGCAACTTTGAAGTGCTGAGATGAACCCTCGAGGTCATTGGGATGCGGTCGATGTTTCTTCGGAGTGGCATGTGAGGTGACCGACGGATGGTCAAACGAGAGCAATGGCATCTTATACGCTTGTTGAATGCGGCAGCTTTGTTTATTGTATTTCCATCACTAAGCAGAGATATTTCGAAAGCAGCTCCACAGTGGAGTGTATGTGATGCAAAAGGTTGGCGTTCGGCAATAGATCCTAACGCGGTTTTCGTGGCCCCACAGCACAATAAGTTCAGACTGTCAGCTGGGCCTGTCCAAGTCACAGCTTGCGGATGCGATCAGCTTCACGGCTTGTGCAATTCTGAAGGGCAAATCGACCGTGACAAGCGTCTCTGTCTTTCTGTGTTTATCGGTCGTCCTCACACAAAGAGGACGGGGCATCCTAACCCACAGTGCACGGCACAATTTGGCTCCTCCGCATTCGCACGACCGCGTCTTGCCGGATCACAGTCGAAGGCTCAGTTTGCTTGGCTCTTCGGGCGGAGGAAACAATTGAAGCCACGGGTTTATAAGTCCTTCTGCCACGCACCGCTTTCACTCACATTAGGCACCCTAAACATTCCAAGGCCTGCACTTCTTGCATTTTGAAGCTTACGCCACACCTTCAATTCCACGTTTCAGCCCTTGTTGCCGAAGGACACGCGGCAGATCGAGCAGTTGCCACGTTAAGCGTCAACTCATCACCCAGAACCACGAGGTCAGTTCGACGTGGCCCTGCAACAGCTACAAATATCCAAGCTACCTGCCAACCTAAGGAGGGAACACTAAATCGACTTTCAATACTCCTGCATCTCTTGTGTGCCACCCATTAATTGACTGTTATTGATGAGGGTCATCCAAACTGACAATTTATAGATCTGCTTCTCAGAGAAAAACACACACAAGAGCTCCCACACCTTCCTGACGATAGAGGGAAAGATGGATCAGTCCGGAAATGCACTGCTTCTGCGGTTCATCAACTCAACGCACTTCAATCTTTTCTATTGCGTATCATATCTACAGAGATATGCTACTAACATTGGGATTCATCACTATCTATGTCAGCGTGCCTCGGCATATCCGATAGAGGAGCTCAAATTTTTTATACCGCAGTTTCTTCAGCTCGTGATCACTATTGAGACTGACTCACTGGCACTGGAGGAGCTGATTAAGTCATTGTGCCTGCGTGATGCGCACTTCAGTCTTTTGACTTTTTGGCACCTGCAGGCCATATTGCAGGAGCTAAGCAAAGAGCCTCAGAGCGTCGGATTTCAAACGTGCAAGCGCATGCTGAATGACTTACAGTTTCAATTGTTCAACATATCAAATAGTCAGCATACAGTGACTTCGAGTCATACGAATACCTCGGGAGTGCTCTACAGAAGCGAAGCTCTAAAACAATTCCGTGAAAACGTCGCACCATCAACTATTCTTGCTACATCAATCTTAGCAGCCGTGGGTCTGCCGCAAGTGAGTACACATGTTGAGCCTATCGTGAAAGTGCAAGGCAAACAAGTCAAATCACTGGTTTTTGAGGTTGTCAAGAACTTGAAAAAAGACCTGACGCGCAATCTTACTCTCAAGAACACGATGAACAACGCTCTTCTGAGCGGATCTTTCAGAACGAAGTCAAAGCTGGGACGAAATTTGACAGGAGGGGATTTGTCTGACGATGAAGATTTTGAAGATGCCCCTACAGTCACCAGAGCGAAATCGCTGTCGCTTACTTCGGCTTCTGCTGGAGCCCGCGCCCGGGTACTGCAGGCCACCAGACAATCCGAAGATTGGGATTTTTCGCTCATTGACAAATATGCTGAAAATAATTTACCACATCTCAGCCGTTCGATTTCATCCTACAGCACCAAAAAGTACAAGACAAAGAGGCCTGAGTTGTTGAAAAAGGCTGCAACTGCGAGTGCCATTTACCCCAGCATAGGGAGCCCCGAATCTCTAAAGTCAGATGTGCCTGCGGTACGGACACCCGACCAAAGCTCGGACGTTGATGAGCTGACTTCATCAATGCCAAATTTGCATGTTTCATCGTCGCAAGTTTCTTCGATGAGCACACTGAATGACGGCATTGCTTTTTCTCCAGATGGCTCATTCATCTCCTCTGTGAGAAACTCACGAGACCAAAGATACAGCAGTGATGCAGAGAGCTTCTATGAGTTTGACAGTTCTATGCCTGGCTCGCCGTCTTCTGCTAAACGCCGGAACTCACTGACCCTCACTACACCGCAGAAGATTAAAGTACTCAAGTCGAACTACTTCAAATGCGAGACTCAATTTGCAATTGCTCTGCAAAGTATATCCATCAAACTTTCTCAGGTTCCTAAGGAGGCAAGACTATCTTCTTTGAAAGCAGAACTGTCCATGCTGAACAAAGACCTGCCGTGCGAGGTTGATATTCCTATGCTTCTTCCGAAGAACAAAAAGGGGAAACTTCACAAAATTGTCCGCATTCCAGCGAACGAGTCGGCTGTTCTAAACTCAGCGGAGCGTGTGCCATATCTCCTTCTGATTGAATATCTGAGTGATGAGATTGACTTCAATCCCGATACTCGGGAGAACGAGCGTGTGCTACAAGTGATCGGTGCAGAGCAGGACAATTCCAACAACAAGGGAGACCAAAAGAATTACAAGTTTGATCTCGGAAGCATTATAAAGACGTCTACCGCTGTGGTTGACCGGCCCTCACCGATGACTCCTTCCACTCCAATGGAGAGTAGTGCCGCTTCGTTTGGAGTCGATAGCTCTAGGATGGCGTCTGTTGGTGAGACTGATCTTGCTGATTTTTCGGTCGTGAACATGAGCAACAGAAGTGAAAATGAGCTCTTGCGCAAAGAGCGATTCGTGAACTCTGTGTCAGAAGTTCCAATACTGCCCGATGTCGTGAGCTCGGCATTGCTCGAGCCACCTAGCTCACCCACCTTAAACAGCGCCACGGGGGAGGAGAACAGCAACGTTCGTACTTCCCAGCTGAATTTCAGATCGCATTACAATGCGACTGATTTGGGAAATGCGGACAACGATCTGGCTACTCAGATGCGCATTGCTGCTGTGATGTTGACGCAGCTTGATTCTTCAACAAGTCATCTACCCGCAGATCAATCGACGGCGATCAAGGCTCGCATCATCAACTCGATGAAATCGTTACAGCACGAGTTTGGGATCCGGGACTTGGAGGACATCCATGCCGAGGCCGGTGAGCGTAAACTATCCAACGATCTCAAGGTTGCCGGTGTGGGATACCTGGGTGAGGATTGGAACACGAAGAAGGAGCGAATCCGTAAGGAGAGCATGTACGGACATCTTGAGAACTGGGAGTTGTGCTCTGTGATTGCGAAAACGGGCGATGATCTGACACAGGAGGCGTTTGCATGCCAGTTGATCCAAGCCATGTCAACGATATGGTACAAGCACAACGTTAACGCATGGGTCAAGCGCATGCGTATTCTGGTGACGTCGAGCAGCACAGGACTCGTTGAGACCATCACCAACGCACTGTCGATCCACTCGATCAAAAAATCATTGACACAGTACATGATCCAAAATCACGAGAACGAGCAGGGCAACATCGCGACGCTAATGGACCACTTCAAGCGGACGTTTGGCGACATCGAGTCCCCACGTTTCCGGCGTGCCCAGGAAAACTTTGGCTCATCGCTTGCGGCATATTCTGTAATTTGCTACATCTTGCAGGTGAAGGACAGACATAATGGTAACATCATGCTCGACAGCGAGGGCCACATCATCCACATTGACTTTGGGTTCTTACTCTCGAACTCACCTGGGTCCGTTGCGTTTGAGGCTGCACCGTTCAAGCTGACAATGGAGTACGTGGAGCTATTGGGCGGGCCCGAGAGCCCCCACTTTCTGCGGTACAAGCAGAACACCAAAGATGCGTTCAAGTCGCTGCGTAAGAATGCCGAGTCTCTCATCACGATGGTGGAGCTCATGCAGCGCGACTCGAACCTGCCGTGTTTCAAAGCAGGCGAGAACACCAGCGTCCAGCTCCGTCAGCGGCTGCAGCTGCACTTGTCCGAGACGGAATGCGACGCCTTTGTCGAGAACGTGCTCATTGCAAAGAGCATGGGCAGCATATACACGCGGTTGTACGACCAGTTCCAGCTTCTCACACAGGGAATCTACAGTTAGCTGGCCAAACATGTATTATAGACCTTTTTTTCTCTCTAAAAGGCAGCAGCCATGACCGTGAAGTTGAAGAATGAACGTGTTACATATATATATTCACAGGAAAATACAAAAGAAAACCATTCTTTCTATAACCGCATGCAAAAATATTTGCCATTGGGATTGTGGATCCGGCTCACCCCCATGCGCACGCGCATTTGGTACTCCTCCTCTTCTTCCTCCTCTTCGGTTTCGCCAGTATACTCGCCCCCTACCTCGCGATCTGCTCTACCTTCACGGTCAGCGCCAAGATCAGTAAAGTCCGCTGTCTCCTCAGCAATCCCGAGCCCAAGGTGGAACTGTTCGCTTCCAAAGATGCTATTCTTCATAGCGCCATGGGCCGCTGCGGGATGTGCATACATCGGCGCGTGTTCCTGTGGGTGCGGCGACACCCTAGCACGCGCCCGCATCGTCGTCTGCCGCTGCCGCGGGAGCACGAGGTACATGAAACTCTCAGCGGCCCACTCGTACCAGATCCGATCTCCGCGGCACTCACGCTTGACAAACAGCGCCACCTCTGTATCGTCCGCAACGTGCAGCGGTGTTTCTAGCGGGAGGAAGCAAGGCAGCCACGAGACGAGCCCGTGCGGCGTCGGGCCCGCGCCTGTGGGGCAGTTCGAGAGCGTTATGCCGGTGTGTAGCTCTGCGGAGAAGTAGCCCAGCAGGCCGTGGATTGTGCCCTTGCGCCGGCATCGGAAAACGGGCTGTGCGCTGCGTTTGTTGTGGCTGTTCCGGGTGCGGTGTTGGCGCGCGTGCGTCGTTGTGGCTGTGATACCGCTTGGGTGTGTGAATGTCCAAAGGTGTGCGTACTTGGATGAGAGCACGTCGTACTGGTCAGCGAGCGGGACGTAAGGGTGGTGAAAACGCGCGTAGTCGTCGAGCGTGCATAGTTTCTTGTATATGCCGGGCGAGATGGCGGGAGCAACGAATGTGGAGTAGCTCTTGGGGATGCATATAGTGTCGCGTGGATCGCACCATGGCTCAACTGCGTCGATGCACTCCGGTGAGAGTTCGTTGCAGCCAAAGCTGCCGAGAAGCTCGCTGATCACGAGGTGAAATCCCCCGTGGTGCGGCTCCGGAGTGTAGAAGCGCACGTCTGTGTTGACAACCTCCACTTTGTTGTTCCAGATCTCAATATTGCGCTGCGTCAGATACACCATCACGTTTGGATTCTTCTCGACTGCGATGATGCTGATTTTTTCGAGATTGAGATTGAGGAAGCGCAGGGCGGAAAAGAGCCGGTCAATCAGAGGGCCACGACCAGGACCGACAACGATAATGTTGAGGGTCTCGCCGGGTGCTGTGTGGTTGTTGTTGGCGTCATTCGTATGACCGTTCGATGCATCACCGTTACCTCCTCCCAAGCTCAACGCCGAAGTATTGAAAGCAGTTGTTCCGTATGTTGGCAGGCTCTTAACGTGCGAGAACCGCGGTAGGTTTATCAGGTCCATCAGTGCGCCCACCATGGCACGCTCGTAGCTCTCATACTTGACGCTATCGAGCTCGAAGATCTTGTACGTTAGGTTATCGAGGTTGTGCAGAATCGGCTGCAGTGGTGTCTGCAAAGTTGCAGGCGACTTGATTGCGTCCGGAGTCAGTCCCGCAGATAAGAGGTTGTTGATTGTGAAGTTTTCCACGGGGAGGAGTTGGTTGTTCTGTGGACTGATGTCACACAGATGCCGCATGTAATCGAGATACGCCAGGTCGCCGAGATACACAGATTTGCCGTCAACTTTGATCGAGGAGCCCTTTGAGCTTCTGGCGCCAGCGGCGGCTGCGTTGGAGGACGTAAATGTGTCCGCTTCCTCCGACAATGCAACACCCTGCATCTTGTTGACAATGTCTACTTTGTCAACCCCATGTAGCAGGATCGTGGGCGGGTCCAGAGCCTTCTTTTGAAAGATCTTCCAAATGATCAGCTGGTTAAACTTGTTCAGAACAGGATAGTTTCGCACGTTCAAGATGAACCTAGAGTTGGAAACAAGATAAAATTTGATTGGCTCCAGCAGCCATCTGTTGATGACGTTCTGCGGTATGTTGTGCTTGGGGGATGCCAGTGACACCGAGAGGTTTTCGTTGTAATTGCATTGGATCCGGATGGAATTCCACATGTCCCAGGTTGAAAGTGGGTCCATCACGGGGACCGTGTCACCAGTGACGGGGTGATGTGTGATCTCTTCGCAGATAGGCAGCGAGATCGATATGCTGGCGTTCGGAAATTGCATCAGAATCGTGCTCAGGTTGTTTGTGAATATGGCGAGGTTATTGAGATTCTTTGGCGGGGCAATAAGCATCGTGCTCACGCCAGCGTATGTTGCATATGAGATCTCGTTCATGATTACTTGTAGGGAAAACTCGTTGATGAGCCTGTCAGCAGTATCGAGTTCGATCCATGAGGAAAGCAATCCTATCATCTGCTTCGTGTGCGTGCCAGTGAGGATATTGACCTCGTTGAGCTTCGGAAAGGGAACGTTCAGGGCGTTCAGATCAGACTCCACAGCAGCTTCGGAGTTCCCGCGCTCCAGCGAAGATTCCTCTTTGAACGAATTGAAATACTCCTTGCAGTTCTCGCGGTACCTCGCGTTGGTTATCGGGAGCACAACACCCTGGTATCCCAGGTCGGCCAGGTTGTTGACTAAAGCAGAGTCGGACTTGACGAGAGCGGCCGTCAGAGGCATTGGCTTTATGCCGATCTTCATGCGCTGGCCAGCGATCGTGGAAGTTGAATCCATGTGCCGCGACTGCTCAAATGGTTCTTGCTGCTCCCCGGAGGACGTCCTGCCGGGTGTCGTGGAACGCGTGGTCGTCAGCATGCCTGAGTTGCTGGCTGAGGTGGCCACCATGATGTACAGAGTAGAGATTAGAAAGCAAGCAGGAGAAAAAAAGAATGCAGAAATGCAGGGATGATATCTATCTGAAGTAAAAATCGGTGATCAGCATAAATGAGTAGTCATGGGGGGTTGTGTGTGTGTTTCTGTGCTCGTGCGTACTGTGGTGTATGCCTTTGATGCCGAATGCTGATCGCCGAGTGCTATGAGCCGAGAACAGCCAGATGTGCAGATTTGAGCTTTGTTAGAAGAACAAGAATGGTGCCTCGGTAATCCGAGGATAAAAAGGGGAACAGGAGGGAGTGGGCAGGGAGCAAGAGATGTGGCAGTTTGCTCGGTGCGATGATGAGAGGCTGATGGTGAAGATTATCGAGAAGCTGAAACAGGCATCGTGCATACTGATTATTATGGTGAGATTCGGAGGTGGAGAATGTGAAACGGCTGTGGGTTCTTTGGCGGCGCTGTTTCAGAGGGTTGTGTTTTTGTGAGAATTATATTCACACTCACATATCGTGTGACCGTGTATATATTTTGTATATATATTCTACGGTATTTTTATATGTTTTACGTATCAGCAGTGGTCGAGTTATCCAGTCTCGCTCGTTGTCTCCTTCTTCATTGCGTCACTTCTTCTGTATGCCGTACGGCACGCTCAATTGTTTCAATCCAGGAACAAGGTGCATGGGCACGCGTGGAACCTGATAGCCCTCATACTGAGTTCATACCTGAATAGCCGCTCCAAATGTGTCCCGTGTCCCACTTTGGAACGTTTAGCCACTGGTGGGGCCGGTGGGGGGGTGCGTGGGACCTGCGGTAGAGCACAGGTGGATCTCTACGGCTAGATATACTCATAAATTCGGACATATATAATGTTGAGACACAGACCGACAAACAGAGCCACACAGTAACGCATCCCCATACACCTCCCTCGGCTCGCAGTCCAAAACCACCGCCAGAAGCCTCAAAATCCAAAACTCAAATCTGAACCAAAACAAAACGCGTCTCAGAAAAACAAAAATAAAATACGCGGTAGTGCGCCACCCAGCGACATTTGCACGATCCGACAACACAAACACGAACACGAACACGAACGAACGCCAACTTCGACTCTCAGCATCAGCAGCAACGACAACTTACGTCCGTTCGCTCCTTTATCGTCTTGTTGATTCCTTCTTTAGTTCACTCTCTCGACTACCAGCTCACTCGCTTTTTACACGGAAAAATCAGCTTGATCCAAGATCTAGACCGCATCCTCCAACCACCTACACGTCATGTCCCAGAAAGTGAGATACCTCTCAGAAAGCGAAAGGTCGCGGGTCCTCGAGTTTCAAGACTTGATTCACTACTCTCTTCGTTACTCTGATGACGAGTATGAATACAGACACGTCATGCTGCCCAAGCAAATGCTGAAAGTCATACCTCAGGACTACTTCAACCCGGAAACAGGGACGCTCAGAATACTCGAAGAGGAGGAATGGAGAGGCCTTGGTATAACCCAGTCTCTGGGATGGGCCCACTATGAAACACATGCTCCAGAGCCTCATATTTTGCTGTTTAAACGCCCTGTGAATTTTGGAAGGTGAACACGCTCAAGATCGTTCGCTCTGGTTCACAATCACATACACACACATACACACACACTTTTTCACGCGCTTTGCAATAGTTTGAAAAGCCTTTATGGATTTGTCAAATGTCTTCACTCTTGCCTCTTATTTTGTTGTTTGCCTGTTCTGTTGATGACGAGCTGGCTATGTATGTACGCCTCCGTCCGATGTCTCGTTTCGTTGTGTGCCCTTTATCCGGCCGTATATATGTATATATTCTCTGGTTTCCCCCTTTTCTTCTCCTCCATTTTTTTGCATGAGCCAACCCCTATACTACATATATATATGCCATTCAATACCCTTGTCCACCAAGAAAGAAAAGAGAACGACACACGTCCTGGCGTGTATTGGCGCCAAATCTTTGTGAGGTAAACAGAGACGCGCTGGGGGTCGCGCACTAAGTGGCAAGACCAAGTCTCAGATCAGAACCAACACCGACACCAAGCATCACCGCTACATTCTTTAATGGCGACACTTCATAACCTCTGTTTCATAGCCGGCTGTTAGCCCTGTACATACTTCTTTGCACCGGCCATGGAGGACCAAACAAAGCAATTGTCGTCTGTCTTGGACTCGATCCTGCAACAAGACGACGGACAAGCACAGAGTGATGACGGACACACGCTCGATGCTCTTCTCAACCGAGTGTTGCCGGCATACTCAAAGAGAAGTCTCAGTAAGTTCAGTCTTTCAGATAAGGCTACACTTGCTCCTTTTGCTAACTTTTCCCCCTCCACAGACCCTTCCGAAGAGGCTATTGTGGCTAAGATTTTCAGAGCCATCCAGCACATAACGTCGCGCTCGCACTCAGTCATAATAGCAGAGCAGCGGTACCTCAGGATACTGTCTTCTGCGACCTTGTTCTTTGACTCACGATTCCACTCGAAATCACTTCTAAGCGAGGCCAAGCTCACCGTTGTGCACCTTGTTAACGACGTGTTTGGTGGAAAGTTGCGAAATGATAAGTACCAAGGCGCCATACGAGACCACTTACTCGACACGATCGAGCGGAACCTCGCGGATCTACTGTCGACGGTGGTGACGAATACCAGCGGTGCTTTGGCAATGACTACAACAACAAGCTCAATGGGTGAAATCTTAAGTGAAAACAATGAAAAGTTCTCCAAGCTCAGTGTCTCCATACATACGCTTCAGATAATACTGGAATTCTCGATCAACGAGACATTTATGCTCGACCTACGCGGTTCTCTCGAGCTGGAAAGTATTATACGACGACTATGGTTTTCTCTTGACAAGTTCACTGTCAGTTTCATGCCGCAGCTCAGTGACTTAGCATCACAGCAACCTACAATATCCGATCTCTCAACGAGACTGGACGAACTTCAGTCAATTCTGCTCATTTCGCAGATGTTGCATTTTGTACAGTCTGAGATTCCTTACGTGAGCAGGCTCACCCTTGTTCAAACAAAATGCCGCGAGTTGTTGAACTGGCGTTTCCTGCAGCAGTTCCCCACTCTACAACAATGTCTAGCAGAAGTTCTTATGAAGCTTCTGATACGATGCTTTGAGATAGGCAATGAGGCAGGCTTTTTCAGAAGCGTAGATGTGGGCTCTTGCAGAGTAATGGAGATGGAGCAAGGAGTCGAATCTCAGCTGTGGACACCGGAGGCAGATCTTCTTTGCACTCTTTGTCTGCTTGTGTCGATTGAATCACGGACGCTGAAGAGCATGCACACCAAGTATGATGCTGAGTTTCTTGCAAAACTCTCAC
This sequence comes from Kuraishia cidri, assembly GCA_030557465.1. NCBI lineage: Eukaryota > Fungi > Ascomycota > Pichiomycetes > Pichiales > Pichiaceae > Kuraishia > Kuraishia cidri. The sequence continues at coordinate 318,925 of JAKTPE010000012.1, forward strand.
AGGGTGCAATGACTGAGTTTCGAGAAGCCAGGCTGCGGTCTATGCGAACGAAACTTCTGAATTTATGTTTTGCAGACGATACTGGAGACGATCTTGGCTCGCTTCTTCCTATCGTATCTGTCAATGATATTCTTCCGTTAGCCACATCAGAGGATCACTCCAGCGCTTTCGGGGAACCATTGAGAAGCCCAAAAAAGGTCAATAATCGACAGAGGCAACTGGAAGACTGGCTGACGCAGCTCGAAAGAAAAGTCAATGCGGCCAATCGACCTATCACGAGCACAAAGATGGGACAGCTATATATAATTAACGCACTGGGAAGATTTTCATGTCTCTGTGCTGATGATTTTGATTCCCGTTCGGGACTTTGCACGCGATGTGACTCTCAGATCAACGACAGAATGTACGTGGTCGACGTGGTTGACATGAAAAGGCCAGAGATATCTTCTTCTTCATTAATGGTGCGTGCGTTCTCGCTTCTCTGTGATCACTTCATGGGCGATCCCGAAGTGTTACAGGACAACTTTCTGGTTATTGCTCTCATCGTTGCTCTGAAGCGTGTATTCTGCTCTTTCCGTCCACCGAGAATAACCAAGTCCTGCAGCGTATGGCAATTCCTCCAGGGCTGCTTCAAGAGCACAGTTAGAGAAGTAAGACTGCTCGCGGTGAAGATCTTCCCGTTGTATCTCCTGGCCCCCGAGGGCGACGAGCGCGACTCTGATCTCCACAGCATATTCAAAGCTATTGACGGCGTGCGACCAGATGCGTCATCAAGTTACCTCTTTGAGGCGGTCATTGTCGCTTGGGGCGAGCTGGTGATGGTTTCTGGACTCAGCGACAACATGTACGTGATGCTCAACCCACTCATCCAGTTCATGGGCTCGGAGGACCAGTTCCGCAGCAGCATTGCGTTTCACGAGCTGCGCATCGTCTCCACGACCAAGGCTGTGACGCCATGGCAGCTTATGGAGCCATTCATGCCGTACATAAGCCACACCGTGGTGCAAAAGTGCAAGAGCCAGCCGATGCTTTTGAGTAACTTTTGCGAGCTCGTCCGCATGGATGTGAATCAGTTTCTGTGGCACACACATGAGTTCACCGTCCCGCGGCTAATGCAGTCTTACCGGGAGGATTTTATCGGGGTGATCTCAGAAAAGACAGGCAAATCAAAGCGAGAGCTCGTCGACCTCAACATTTGCAAGATCCTCGCGCTGTTGTTTCTTGCTGAAGAGAAGATTGACGCTATCAAAGTTATGAAGATTATCAGTAATGTGTGCCCCGAGTACAAAGGTTTCGATCTGGAAATGCTCCTGCAAAACGTTGAGGGCATGACTCTAGCGTGGGAAATGCTGAACCTGTACAAATCCACAGAGCTCAAGCTGAGAATCCGCAATGCGATCCTGTTTGTGGCATCTGCTCGGGATCCAGACATCCAGAGGAAGAAGCTGAGGAAGAACTGGGAGAAAGAGGTCCTAGGTTCATTTTTCCAACTCTCTGTCTTGTCATTTGCACAGAGCTTCTCGGCGTACATCAACGATACGAAGGGCAGACAGCCGTATGTGACTAAAGTGATGTCCATTCGTGCTATTGAATGTCTTGTGCAGATTGCCGAGGACGATTTTGCTGCGTCGCTCCCGCAAGTCATGACCTGTCTCCAGGCCGCGATGGACGTGCCGCAGTTGCAAATAGATACGATCCGCTGTCTCTTCATGCTGGTTGATCAGCTCAAGGAGGGACCCCTGTCAACTGTGATCGACCTCATCACCTCTCTCATTTTGCAAAATTATCAGGATTTCACCATTAAAAACCAGCGCGAGGCGCAGAAAGTTCTGAGCGTGTTGCTTTCCGACAAGCACGGTCTCATCAGGTCAAAGTACTTCACGTACATTTTCTCCCTGCAGGCGAACGAGGACTTTCTAAGTCTCATCGAGACGAGATACTCGGCGCTGCTTGTTGCTGCGAGGAAAAAGAATTCTTCGTTCAACTTGCTCAGCGACCTTGAGAGAAGGTGCCGCCACGATAACATGTGGGTTGTCCTGCAGGCTCTCGACGACCTTATCCAATACTTCACGCAATACCAGTTTGAATTTCACGAACGGCTCATTAAGCTGAAGGACTTCCCCAGCTTGATCTCCGAAGTTGTTTCATCCATAATGGAGGCATCCTACAAGTTTCGCCTCGCGAAGAGCGAAATCCCCAACAAGTGCGCACATGTACTTTCGCTGATTGGATCCTTCAGCCCAACGACTGCAAGGAGCTCAAAGGGCACAAGCTCTCGCTTGAACGTCGTCTTACTCACAAACATGGCTGACAAAGATGAGGTTGTCAGGTTTGTTATTTTCTTCATGAATAACGTGCTGGTGAAGACATTTGGCGCCTCTAGTGAGCCCGAGAAACAGTTATTTCTTGCGTATGGAATGCAAGAGTATCTGAAATTTCTTGGACTCTACAACGTTGATCTACACGCTCTACAGGAGGAAGCACAGAGAAACAAATCTTCATCTTACACACCTCCCAGGGCACTGGTCATCTGGCATAAGATCAAAGACAACGCGCAGGCGACGCTGCGTCCTCTGCTGACGTCGAAATACCGCTCAAACCATATTTCGATTCCTTCGCTCGTGTATCCCTCCTATAAGATTGGCAAGAAGCACTCGCTGTGGTTGCGAGATTTTACTCAGGACCTCTTAAGACGAGCCAAGGATATCAAGAGCGTGCATCCGAATGCTCAGAGTGTCTATGGAACATGCGCCATGATGATCAAGGGACAGGACTTGGCCATAGCGGAGTTCATCCTGCCCTACGTTTCGCTCTCTCTGGTTATCTCCGAGGATGAGAGCGTCGTGGGTGATATCGAGAAGGAGATCCTCGGTATATTGAACACAGAGATTGAAGGTCTGGACCACTATTCTGTCGCACAGAGCCTCAGATCGTGCTACCAGTCTGTCTTCTCGATCCTTGACTATTTCAGGGAGTGGATGTCTTTGAGAAACCAACAGCGCAAGCGCGATACGAGCCGCGCGTATAGCGACGTGACGCACCGCGTGCTTGAGTTCCTTGATAAGATCCCGCGCGAGCTCATGGCCAAGCGTTCGGCGCAGTGTGATTCGTACGAGCGTGCCATTCTCTATCTGGAGCAGAGTTACACCTCCGAGAGCATGCCCCGGGGCGAGTTCTTCAGCACGATTCAGTCCATGTACTCGGAGATCAACGACCTCGATGCGCTCGACGGAGTGCTGAAGACGTTCTCCACAGAAAGCCTGTCCGATAAGCTGCTTCAGTTTCAATACAGTGACGACTGGTCTGTCACACTCGAATCCTTCGAGGCCCTCGCTGACCACGAAGACGGTTCCAGCAGTCTCGAAAATACCACCAGGCTGCTGAAGTCGCTAGAGGAGCACAGCTCGTATGACCATCTGCTGGTGAAACTGAACGAGATCCAGTCCCACACAGGCGCTAGCGGCGACTTTACTCGCAAAGACTGGATTAACTACGGCCTAGAGGCGTCGATTTTCAAGGGCAGTATGGAAGATCTAAGAAAATGGTGCAGCCTGGCTGAGCAATGGTTCACTTCTGCGGGCTCTGCGGGCTCAAACCTGTCGGTGAATTACGAAGTGGCCCGTGCGCTCATTCACCTGAGCCAGAACGAGATCGAAACATGTCTCAGTTTCATCGAGCGGGCGTACGTGCACCTCGGCGCGTCGCTCGGTGTGTCGCGCAAGGCATCGCTGTCAAGAAGCAGAACTTCGATATCGCTGCTGCACTGCCTGTATGACCTGAAATGTATAGCTACAGTCAGCTCGCCAGGGAAACACTCCCATATTGTGCCGTTCCTGGGGCAGAGACTCAAGAACGCAGGGAACGAGTTCCAGACCATTTGGCGTGTTCACTCCATGAGACGCGTTGCCGAGTCTCTCCATCCCCTCGACTTTGTCAGAGATGATGTGGGTAACGCGTGGGTCGAGAGCTGCCGCATCTCGCGAAAGGCAGGTAGGTTGGATATTGCGACGAAATCCATCATGAACGCCATGGTTCTCGGGAATGCACAGGTCGACCTCGAGTACTCCAAGCTATTGTGGGCGCAGGGAGACCACAGCAAGGCGTTGAAATTAATGAAAGAGCTTCGATCGTCGCAGAGGAAAGATGGTTTGAGGAGCGCTGCAAAAGCACAGCTGAAGTACACCAAGTGGCTTGACCTGTCTGCCAATGGCAGCTCCTCGGAAGTCATTGAAGAGTACAGTCTCGCCACTAAGGTTGACCAAACGTGGGACAAGCCTTACTACTATCTTGGCCGCTACTACAACAAGATCCTGGAATCACAATCTGTATTCTCTGCCGGTATGAAGAGACCCGAGGCGGATTTCCACGGTGAATATGAGAATAAAGTTACACTCAGCTACCTGCGGGCAATACAGGCTGGGTCCACATACCTCTTTGAGGCACTCCCCAAGGTTGTTACTATCTGGCTCGATTTTTTCAACATGTACAAGGACAAATCTGTGTTCAAGGACTACAACATCGAGAACATTCTTGCCAGTCGGAGCGCAGCGTACTCTAGCATAACAAAAGCCATTGCAAGGAGCGTCAAAGTGTTGCCAGCGTATTACTGGTACACTGTTCTCTCGCAGCTTGTGTCCAGAGTCCTGCATGACGACCGAGCAACGGAGGCGCAGATCATCCAGATCATAATACTCTTGGCCCAGAACTACCCGGAAGTGGTTCTCTACTCAGTTTTCGCTCAGCACAAGTCCGAATCGAAAGAAAGACGCGCCAAGGCCGGGCAAATTCTCGAGATTCTGCAGAACACGGCCGTCACGCAGGGCGCTGGAAAGACGAATAACAAGCAGGTGGTGCTCTCAGCTCTGCAGCTTCTCGAGCAACTCCTCGAAAGCTGCAGGGCGGAAATTCCGCGAAAGAAAAACGTGCTCTCACTGCGCGAGCATTTGGGGTTCAGGCACTCAGGTCGCTGCTCTGCGCTTGACGTGCCTCTGAGATCAAACTTTCAGATCTCTTTGCCCGCCACGGGCCAAGTCGTCAAGAAGGGATTTCCTGCCGACACCCACATCAGATTTGAGTCGTTTGACGATCGCGTCAGCATTCTGTCGTCCATGCAGCGGCCACGCAGATTGTTCGTGAGAGGAGATGACGGGGGGAGGTATAGCTTTCTCTGTAAGCCGAATGACGATCTGAGAAAGGATGCCAAGCTCATGGAGTTCACCACCGTCGTTGACAGGCTTCTCAAAAAGGATCCCGAGTCCGAAAAGAGAAAGCTGCAGATCCTTTCGTACGCCGTTGTGCCCCTTAACGAGAAAATGGGCATAATCGAATGGGTTGACAACTGCGTCACAATGCGCAACGTTGTGCTAACCTACCTTGCCAACACGGGCAATCCCTGCGACATGGCGTTATGCAAGAAAATGCTGGATGACGACAAGACAGTCGAGCAGCAGGTTTCCGCGTTCAGGAAGATCGTCAAGATGTACCCTCCGGTGCTGCATCTGTGGCTACTCGAGCAGTTTCCCGACCCGTCTGCGTGGTATGAGGCGAGAAACAACTACATCCGATCCGCGGCCGTGATGTCGATCGTTGGATACCTCGTTGGTCTGGGCGACAGGCACGGCGACAACATCATGCTGCACGAGGGGACGGGCCACGTGCTGCATGTAGACTTTGACTGTCTGTTCGACAAGGGTAAGACGCTCGCTGTGCCTGAGCGCGTGCCATTCCGGCTGACGCAGAACATGGTTGACGCCTGTGGCGTCAGCGGTCTCGAGGGCAGCTTTCGCAAGTCGTGCGAGGTGACGACGCGGCTGATCCGCACACACGAGTCCGCGCTGATGAACGTGCTCGAGAGTTTCTTGTACGATCCAATCATCGACTGGATGCTCAAGCGCAAGAAGCGACAGGAGCAGGGCGACACGCACCACCCGCAGACCGCACTCGCTACGATTCGCCGCAAGATCAGGGGCATTCTCGATATCGACGGTCTCCCCGTCAGTGTGCAGGGCCAGGTGGACGCCATTCTCCTGCAAGCAACCTCGGTCGAGAATCTCGCACGCATGTTTATAGGTTGGATGGCTTTTCTATGATTGATTGATACAGCTAGACAAAAATGCATAACTAAATTTTTTTTCTTTTAGTCTCCGTCCCTCCCCGTCTCCTTGAACTCGTTGATATATCCCAGCGTGTCCAGTATCCCGTCATGCATATCCACAGCCGCACTTTCGTCATCTTCCTGTGTGGTGTTGGTGGTGGCGGTGGTGTTTGTAGAGTTCATGCCCTCGTCAGGCTCGATTTTTTCCGACAGAGACACATTGAGCCGCGATGGCAGCGCAGGCGGTGGACCCAGCGCAGCAGGTTTCACGGTTGCCTCCTCTGCTGCTGCGCTTGCAGGCAGTGGTGCCGGTGGCGAGGGCGGAGGAGGTCGTCTCATATGCACGCTCTTGGATGGCCTTAGCTGACCAGCCGAAGTATCATTGGGGTCCTGACGCGGTGGCAGTACCGGTGGGGTGGCAGACAGGGGCGAACCAGACGATGCAGACGCAGATACAGGTGCCTCGGCAAGATCGTTTTTAGTATCGGGGGTGATGATCCTGGATGGGACCGGTGGGGGTGTCGCCTTTGCCGTTTCGTGCTCAGTTTTCCCTTCCGCCGCCGCTGCTGCTCCGCTGTCGTTCTCAGCTGCAATTGGGTCCAGCGTCTTGGTGGGTGGAGGACTGCTGAACTGGGAGCTCGAGTGGAAATTGGGCGTGACGGGTGTGTTTGTGGCGCTGTTTGATCTGTCGCGCACAAACATCTGCTGCGGTGACGTTCCGGGGAAAGTCATCTCGGGGACTCTGTCGTACGAGGGTTTCCGCGGGCTGCTTTGCTTTCCAAACATTTCTGACGACGACGACGCAGTTCTGTTGTGCGAGGTGTCGCTTTCGGTCTCAGCTGGAGGAACCGGCGCCTCGAGGACCTGCTCTGCGCCAGTTGTATTGATCCTTTCTGGAAGGGCGGGCGGTTTGGGTTTCGGCGCTCTTCTGGACTGAATCATCTCAGGCGGAGTGTATGTCCTGGTGGAGCTAGCTGGGGGTCCCGAACTTTCGCGGCTCTGCTCGTTAAAGACCTGTAGACTTTTCTTCTCCTTGAGGTACCACCCTTTAAGCTTGGTGATAGAGGTGGAGACGTTTTGCGTATACTTTTTTGCTGTTGGAGGAAGTTCCCGACCCTTGGAGGAAGGGGGGTCCTCCTTACTCCGACCGCCAGAACCGATGCTGCGCGAATCGGCGTTTGAATCTACGTCTCCAAGACTCATATCCACCAGCTCATCGCCATCCGAAAGATCATCTGTATCTCTTTTCCCGCTGCTCAAGCTTGCTCTTATCGAGGATGCGCGCTTTGAGATTTCACGAAAGGCGCCCGTGTTTCTTTTCTTGGGCTGGGTGTCTATCGATGCGGTGTCTCTCGCTCCCGTTGCTTCAGAAATATCAACGTCTGTCCTGTTCGAAAGTTTCTGGAGCTCTGCCTGAATCTCTGGATCAAGATCATCCAAGTTATCTGGGCTGGACTTTTTCTCTGGTTCGAAATTCGACCGCTGTGACCTTTGTGAATCCTTTCTCGGGATGCTTGGAGATGCACGAGACCCATCTTGTAGCGGTGCACTTTTCTCTGAGTGGGGCACCTGCAACTCTGTATCCACCTCCTTCTCGCTAGGGCGAAAGACGGAGACCGGACTTCTGGGTGATATATCCCAGATACCGCCCCTGTAAATCTCCGAGGAAGTATTGAAGATCACAAAGTCATCCATGAAAGGCATCACAAGACTATCTCTAATAGCCTCTCGAAATCTGTTCCCGATAATGTTAGTTACTAGGTTGTAGTTCAGTGATCTGGAACTGACCACTGGTTGGATCTCCAAGTCAAGCTTTGGCATCTTCTCAAAAGAATACCATAACCTATTGGACGGAGGGGGCTTCATCCTGATCAAAAGAGGGCCCTCGATTTTTTTCAGCTGGATTTTCAGATTCAAGTTGACCTCACGCGCTTTGAACCTCGCTCCTAGGTTGATATTTGCCTTTGTCGAAACCTCTATTGTTAAACCTCCCTGGTACAAGAACTTCGTCTCGATCAGTAACTCACCTTCAGGTGAAAGCGTCCGCAGCTTTGGATGGGAAAAAAATGGACCACCATGACCAACATCGATGCTCTTGAGCTGGAAGTCATCCAAGAAACCGGGTTTTTTGATTTTCTGTAACTGGTATTCAACCTTCGTTCTGATGACATCGCGGAACTCTTCTGTTCCATACAAAGCCAAGAATAGTCGACCCAGCAGCGCATTTATCCATTTGGAAGTCAGCTGCCCCTCTGTCCCGCTAAGCGTTTGAATCAGGTCAATCATATCTGCAGTTTTAAAGTGCTGTGTTCTGGCATAGAGGCTTGGTTCCAGTAGATCTTTCTCCCTACCCGATTTCAGATAATCTGAAGTAGTGGCCTTAATCAAAGAGAAATACCAATCCTCCTTTTCATGATTTAGATCGCCGTAGACAAAGAAAGAACCCTTAGGGGCTAGCTTATTCTCCTTGTCTGAGGAATTTCTCAAAACTTCTAAAGTTGTCTTTTTAGTGAAAGTATGAGGCAAACCTGCAGCGGTGTTGCCAGGCATGGACTGGAGAGAGCTCGACGATTTCGAGGAACTCAAGACTGGGGCACTGTCCCTTTCTGTCTCGGTAGAAGAGCCACCGTATTCCTTTCTCATGATGCAGATGGCGCTTCTTTTACTGAACAGCTGGCCATCTTTTAGGTGCCGCGGCCAGGTCGATACAACGTGATTTGCCAGCACGATTACATGTTGCACATTGGTCTGTTCCTCATCCTTGTAGAGAAAGAGATTACCATGCTTGAGTACGGCAAAGTATCTGTTCTTCTTCCTTATGTTTCTCAGACGCTTGTTGTCAATGGAAGCTGGGTCTTCCGGTTGCAGTGTGGGAGCGTCTGAGGTCCCCTTGACAATTTTCACGAGATTGGAAATCGAGGTTCCACTTTTGTCTTTGTTTTCAGAGTCGTTGATGCCTGCACTGCTCGACAAGCTTCCCCCAGAATTCACGGAATTTGCATCTGCGGGATTGATTTGAGGAAATTGATAGTATTCCCTCGTCACCGTTAGCCAGCCCGTCATATAAGTGTTGACGCCGCTGGTGTCTTTGTCCTCTATTGCGCCTGCCTTCAGTGACCGGTAACCCTCAGGCTCTCCCCGCTTCACCGATTCTTCTTCGGTCTTCAGAGCATCAAGCTCGGATTGAGCTATAGGATCCTCAGGAACCACTGAAAGATACGAGCTCAAAATCCATAATGTCAGCGCTGCCACTAGAGGAATGAAGGTGAGGCCGCCCGCCACGTATATGTAAAAGTAGAAGAGAAGTGAATTCATTTGCCCCCCTCTTTCTCTCTGTCGCAGACAGAACACCGAGGCTTTTAGACAGTGGGGCACTGGTTAATTGAGTACTATAATTCAAGTTTCAGAAGCGGATACCCTAATATTATCCACCTCAGCCTGGCTAACGCGCTGTAGCAAGCGAGACGATTCGCGCCTCGGCCCCAACACGATCGCTGCTGACGTCAGTCGGTGATCCAAGATGAATTTCAACGGCTTCCTCATTTGCCTATTGTCTACACAGTAGAGAAAAATAATAAGTTGACAGAATGGTATTGCTTTGTAGATAGGCTACACATGCATTTGGAACAACTTTTGGTCCAAGTTTGACGGATGTAAAAATAGACACACTTTTGAGAATAACGGAGAATTAATATCGCAGATTTAACCGTAAATCTTTTTACTGAAATTGCCGAAAAAATATCAGAGAAAGGGAAATCAAAAAAAAAATCTACATTTTAGCCTACTTGAGATTCTAAAATTTTCATAAAGCAGCTCATCCAAATCCAAAGCACCGGTTTTGCGAAGCTTTCTACTCAGGGGAGAGACGAGAGTCCAGACGGGTTGTGAGGGTGAAGTTATATGCACTCCATTAACGCTCGCCGTATTTCTCCGGGCCTCCCGCACCAGCCCTCTCCCGTTGCGCAGTTGAGCAGGCATATTACTTCTAGAACTTTTTGCACTGTTGCAGCGTAGTGCAACGAATTTGAAGCTGATCAGTGCATGTCAAATCAGTGGGCGATTTGGGCCTCGGCTCAGGCTGGTAATGAGCAGTTTGCAGTGACTGGGCTGATCGCACGCTTCAACGACAAATAGACAGAGCATAATTTGGCACTAAGTCAAATACGGAGATGCGCGCATGACGAGGCTGGGGATGAAAGGTGCAACATATGGCAGGCGCAAGTTCACACACACCCCGTTGCAGGGACATAACGTGGTTCATCGCTTCACCCCCGGAAGAACCGAAACTGCGAACGGTACCTCTGCCGGAAAGGAAGCGCGAACGGAAGGCCCCGAGCCCTCTACCCGGCGCACGCTGGGAAATGGCCCGATGGGCATGCACACGGGTGTGCCAGCTCTACGCACGCTACGCACGCTACGCGATCTCTACGTGATCTCTACAGGCTCGTCATGTGCGGCTTCTGCAGGCTGGAAAAAGCCGCCTGCGACTGGGTGCTCACCTGATTCTGGGGAAGCTCGAGACAATACGGCCAGAGTGCCTCGGCTTCGGCCAGCAGCTTCGGGTCATCGATAGTGGGAGGAGCCGTCACAGCTCTCCCGAGGCCGGCGTGGCAATAAATATATCAGTTCGGAGTTGTGCTCATTGCGATTGTAGACGTAAAGACAATCTTGTGTATTGAAACAACCAACAGCTATAACCGTCGTGTGTCACCAGAATGCCACCCGATCCTGCAACAAGCGACACCCCCATCAATGGGGAGACCCAGCGCTTCACGGGAATTGACGAGGAGCGGATCCACGAACTCGCCAGACAATTGACCCAGACCAGCTCTCTCCGGAGCCGGGAGAGAGTTTCCATCTTTGAACTCCCGGAAGCAGACCATACCGACAGCCTGGACGAGCTATCGCGCCAGTCAACCAATGTTTCGCAGATCTCGGCAGCGGGTGAATCTCCATTCACCCAGCAGGATCCACGGCTGAACCCCGAGTCAGAGAGCTTTTCAGCCAAGCACTGGATAAAAAACCTGCGAGTGCTGCAAGATAGTGACGAGGAGTACTACAAACCCTACTCACTTGGAGTAACGTACAAAGACCTGCGGTGCTATGGTGGAAACGTCGATGCCGATTACCAGAGCGACGTTGTGAATTTCGTGGGAAAAGGTTTCGGCATGCTTCATGACGCAGTCTCAAAACCGGCGAACTCGTTTGATATTCTGAAAAAAATGGACGCAGATATATGCCACGGTGACCTGGTGGTGGTGCTCGGGCGCCCTGGCGCTGGCTGCACCACACTTCTGAAGACGATCGCCTCTCAAACGTATGGTTTCCACGTGGACCCCGAGAGCACCATTACGTGCGATGGGCTGAAACCAAAAGACATTGTAAATCACTACAGAGGCGAGGTGATTTACAATGCCGAAGTGGAGACCCACTTCCCCCATTTGACTGTATGGCAAACTTTGTTGTTTGCGTCACTGCTCAAAGTGCCCGAGAATCGGATTCCGGGAGTTTCCAGAGTGGATTATGCAAAACATTTCACAAATGTCTACTTGTCCATGTACGGGCTTTCCCACAGAAAGGACACGAAAGTGGGGGATGAATTTGTGAGAGGAGTTTCTGGGGGAGAAAGGAAGAGAGTCTCTATCGCTGAAGCCTCACTCTGCGGATCTCGCCTTCAGTGTTGGGATAATGCAACAAGAGGCCTAGATGCTGCTTCCGCGTACGAGTTTGTAAAGGCTCTTCACATTTCGTGCAACATTCTGGACACCACCGCGTTGGTATCCATTTACCAGTGTTCCCAGGATGCCTACGACCTCTTTGATAAAGTGATCTTGCTGTACGAGGGAAGACAGATCTTTTTTGGATCCACACAGATGGCCAAGGAGTTTTTTGTGAGAATGGGATTCGAGTGTCCTGCGAGGCAAACGACCGCCGATTTCCTGACTTCGTTGACTAGTCCAGGCGAGAGACAAGCGAAAAAGGGCTTCGAGCACTTGGTGCCAAACACCCCTGAGGAGTTTGAGCAAAAGTGGAAGGCATCCATTGAGTATAGAGCACTTCGTGAGGCTATTGACACCAAGCTGGCTTCGATTGACACCAACGCATTTTCTTTTTCGAGCACCATCCAAGCCGGCCACTCTGCAAAGCAAGCCAAGCATATGAGAGAAACATCCTCGTTCACCGTGTCGTTCCCAATGCAGGTAAGATATCTAACGGTGAGAGCGTTTCAGCGAATGAGAAACAACATGACCATGCCCGTGTCATCATTGATTTCCCATCTTGTTATGGCATTGCTGAATGGCTCTGTGTTTTACAACATGGCGAACTCAACCACGGAGCTCTACCACAAGGGCGCATGCATCTTTTTTGCGTGCCTCTTTAACTCTTTCATGTCTCTTCTGGAGGTGTTTGCACTATACGAGTCAAGGCCCGTCGTTGAGAAGCACAAGCAGTACGCTCTCTATCACCCATCGGCCGAAGCCGTCGCGTCCATCATCTCGGAAATCCCCACAAAGATCTTGCTGTCTCTGATCTTCAACCTTGCGCTGTACTTCATGGCCAACCTGAGACGAACTCCAGGAGCATTTTTTGTCTATCTCTTGAACGGTTTCACCGCCACGTTCGTCATGTCCCATATTTTCCGTACTATCGGCTCCATGACCAAGTCGCTGTCGCAAGCAATGACGCCTGCGTCGCTTGTGCTCCTGGGGCTTTCCATGTATGTTGGATTTGTTGTACCCACGGACTACATGCACGGCTGGTCACGCTGGATCAACTACATCAACCCAATTGCATACACGTTTGAGGCAATGATGGTTAATGAGTTCCACGGACGGGACATCCCGTGCGGAGCATATGTCCCGATGGGCGGCGACTACAATTTGGTTTCCCCAGAGAACAGGATCTGCAGCACCGTTGGCGCAGTACCGGGGCAAGCGTACGTGAACGGCGACGTTTACCTTGCGGAGGCGTTCAAGTACTATAACTCGCACAAGTGGCGCAACTACGGTATCCAGATTGGATACGTTGTGTTTTTCTTCTTCACGTACTTGTTCTTTGTGGAGTTCAACCCGAGCGCGAGACAGAAGGGCGAGAAGATTTTGTTCCAGAGGTCAAAGCTACGCGAAGTGAGAAGGGAGCGGATCAACGCTGAGAAGACCGATGCCGAGAGCGGCAACGCGCTCAGCCACGAGAAGATCGTGTCCGCCGTGGCTTCGGCTTCATCGGCGACTGATGTAGACCAAGCTGAGAACGGCAAGCTCACTGCTGGAACGGACATCTTTCACTGGCGCAGAGTGTGCTATGACATTCCATGGAAGGGCAGTACCCGGCGCCTGTTGACCAACGTTGATGGTTGGGTGAAGCCGGGAACGCTAACGGCGCTCATGGGCGCATCCGGCGCAGGGAAAACCACGTTGCTTGATGTGCTCGCGGATAGAACCACCATGGGAGTCGTGACAGGTGACATGCTGGTCAATGGAAGACAGAGGGACTCTTCATTCCAGCGGTCTACCGGGTATGTTCAGCAGCAGGACCTGCACCTGCAGACCTCCACGGTCAGGGAGGCTCTCGTGTTTTCCGCGTGCTTGAGGCAGCCTGCGTCAGTGCCCCGGAAGGAGAAGGAAGAATATGTGGAGAGTATCATTCGCACGCTGGAAATGGAGCGGTACGCGGATGCCGTTGTCGGTGTTGCGGGTGAGGGGCTGAATGTTGAACAGCGGAAGCGGCTGACCATTGGCGTTGAACTAGCAGCCAAGCCACAGCTGCTGCTGTTCCTTGACGAGCCCACTTCTGGCTTGGACTCCCAGACCGCTTGGTCTATCTGTCAGCTGATGAAGAAGCTCAGTAACCAGGGCCAGGCCATTCTGTGCACGATTCACCAGCCTTCGGCGATGCTGTTTCAACAGTTTGACCGGCTTTTGTTTCTGCGCCCAGGGGGCGAGACGGTGTATTTTGGTGAGATTGGTAAGGACTCCAGGACTCTGATTGACTATTTCGAGAGCAACGGGTCTGTCAAGTGTCCTCCTGAGGCTAACCCGGCTGAGTGGATGCTCGGTGCGATTGGTGCAGCCCCGGGTACGTATACCAGCCAGGACTACCACAAGATCTGGATGGACTCACCTGAGCATGCAGCTGTCTTGGAGGAGCTTGCGCGCATGGACAAAGAGCTGCTGCTGAAGCCCCAGCCAGAGTTTTCGGATTCGCACAAGGCGTTTGCTGCCCCCCTGTGGATGCAATATGTGCTGGTGACGCAGCGTGTATTCCAGCAGTACTGGCGAACGCCGTCATATATATGGGCGAAGATCATTCTGGCCATCAGCTCGTGTCTTTTCAACGGATTCACCTTTTTCAACGCGGATAAAACTCTGCAGGGGTTGCAGAACCAGATGTTCTCCGTGTTCATGTTTACTGTGATCTTTGCTACGCTCGTTGAGCAGATGCTGCCCAATTTCGTGTTTCAGAGGGAATTGTACGAGGCACGCGAGCGGCCATCGAAAACGTTCTCGTGGGTGGCTTTCATTACGGCTCAAATCACCGTTGAGCTACCGTGGATGGTGTTTGTCGGCACCCTCAGCTTCTTCTGCTGGTACTATCCCGTGGGACTACAGCACAATGCGGCAATCACGAATGCAACGGCATCGAGAGGTGTGGAAATGTGGCTGTTTGTGATTGTGTTCTACATGTACGCCTCGACCATGGGCCAAATGTGCATTTCTGGTATTGAACTCCCACAGACGGCTGCTAACATCTCGGCTCTCCTGTTTTCGCTGTCGCTTCTGTTTTGCGGTGTGCTGGTGACGAAGGAGGGGCTGCCCGGGTTTTGGATCTTTATGTACCGCGTGTCGCCGTTCACATACTGGATTTCTGGAGTGTTGACGATAGCCCTTGCAGACTCGCCCGTCGAGTGCTCGTCCGCCGAGATCCTCGTCTTTGAGCCAGCACAGAACCTGACGTGTGGACAGTACATGGAGGGGTACATGTCCGTTGCTGGCGGGTATCTGCTGGATGCGAACTCGACGTCCCAGTGCGACTATTGCTCGATGTCTACGACAAACGCCTTTCTCGGCTCGATCAACGCTCTCGAGAGCGAGAAATGGCGGAATTTCGGCATTTTCGTCTGTTACCTCTTCGTCAACGCTGGCTTCACCGTGCTGCTGTATTATCTCAACAGAGTGCCCAAGCAGGTTAGCTATATGAGCAGAATCCGCCACTTTGCACACAGAATTGCTTCGGCGCTGAGGACTAGCAGGGGAGCCGCGCGCGAGACACTGGCCAGCCATCATCATCTTCAACACCTCCCACGACACCAGGACCACGGGTTTTTAACTGGGTGGAGGGAGCGCGAGCGCGAGCGGAGTTCGGTTCCGCTGTAGTAGATTTTTTTTTATTTTTTACTAGCAATGAACAATATACGAAATGACTACAGTTTTTTTTACACCAGATAGGACAAATGCGTACAACACGTCGGCTGCGGAACTCACCGTCCTCCCGACGATAGCTGTATCTCCGAACCGAGGCCGAAGTGGCCCAGTTCGGCCTTTACTTCCCAGAAGGCGAAACGTGCAAATATCCGGCGCCGTGCTGCGTTGTGACATGGTTCCATTCCATTATTTACACGCGCGCCACACGCCACATGCCGAGGCGCGGTGGGCTAAGCTGTGGTCTCTCTCCCAGCTCTTGCAACAGAGGGTGCATTGCGTCTGGGAAACAGACGAGTGCGGTGCTAACCTTCGTTAACGCACTACGTCTACACCCCCGATCTGCCTTGCGTGCCCTAACTGGGGGAGGCTCTGGGCGGGAGGTGAGTCGACAAAGTGGTGTGTCATGGGTTCCTCGGCGGCGGAATCCGTTAGAGATACGGTGTGGATCACCGGATGGCATCATCGCTGTGCTTTGCCGTTGTTCAGTTTGGGCTTGCGTTTGACACCGGGCATCGGGGTGGGGGGTGGAGTGGGGGGAGGCCATCGCACACATGTGCCCTGTCACTCAGACGCCAGTCCCGGAACCCGACTACTACTACACTTATTCCCCACCTTATCTATCGCCCGTAGCCAGGCAGCTAGCTAGCCACGATGACACGTTCCAGGGGGGTTGGTTGGGACCAGGCAGCAAAGCCTGGAAAACCAAATTGCCCAGCGCAGAAAGTGACCCCCAAGCACGCTCTGCGTCTTTAAGTTGACTTGGTCCCAGTCCCGTTGGGGGGCGCAGTGTTGTCTGAGCCGCTGTGGCGCACGCGCGCGCGCCGTCTCCCGTGGAGAGTGAGCCGCGACGCTCTCCGCGGGCAGCAGCGCTGCTGGGCACGACATGCAGCAGGCGGCGAGGGAGAAATCCGAGGGGGCAGGTGGGTCGTGGGGCCCGTGAGAGGACTGTTCTGCCATTTGCCAATCTGTTGTGCGTCCTTGAGGCTGCGCTGCCCGGTTCGCGACGAGGTGGATTATCCTTTTGGATTTTTTTTGGGAAGCGTAGAGCCAGGGGCGCGGGTGGGTGGATTATCTCTCTGGAGTTTTAGGAATCGGCGTGCTGAGAGAGGGCATCATCGGCGCGCGCGCGTACACGGCTCGAGCTTGAAACGAGCGTCTTTGGAGGACCAGACCACCGCTTGGTCGGGCTCAAAGGGGCGGCATTACGATTGCATGGCTAGGCCGCTGCGCTTTTCTCACGCCGTCTGGGTTTTGCAGAAGATGGGTTGTAAAGCATGCATGGGCTCAGAGACCCGGGAAACGGGGCTGCGCTGTTGCATCGCGTCTCAAATATACGGACAAGTCGCACAATTGACTAATGTGGAAAGAAAATAGCAAAAATTACAAGGAGAGACACAGACGGTTGGGCCGGCACGGCACTCTGTTCTCACGTTTGCCGGAGTCTTTTTTGTTAATAGTTTTCCCAAATTTTTAGAAAATGTTTCTTGAATCGTTGTGGCTTGGCCCGGGTGGTTTAGGCTGCTGCATTGTTGTTCCTTTTTTAGTGGCGATCTGGAAGGACCTCAGTTTACTCACCAAATTTCCCATAACGGAATGCGAGCCTCTTCCGAAAACCGATGTTTGGGCTTTTCTGCATTTGGCAATTTATGTTTCTGGCTGAACGGCGGCAGTCGTTTTTGAGCTGGGGTCTACGTCTGAAGAGCTTCACTTTTAATAAATGTATCGATAAGGTGAGAAGAAATAACAAAAGACCGATTTCTAAGCTGTAGGAGCGGAGTTTCTAAACTTTTAAAAGATGTTTCAGAGTTTACAGAGAGAGAAAGGGCCAGTAAACTGACTACTGACTCGAAATGCACCAGAGTAAACAGCAGAAAGAGTCATGGCGCCTTGGCTAATTTGGAAAAGTGCCTGGTGCTATATTGGTACCATGATTACTGAGAATATTCAATTTTGTACTCCTCTACTGGACCGAACAGCCAAAAACAACCGCCAGATTCTCGCCGTTCCCGATTCACATCCGAATAAAGAGCCATAACACCAGCTTCACTGATCAGAAACCAAGCAGCAACCTTGCAAACTACAGTTAGTGCTTCAGTTTGAGAAATTGAGTCTTTTCCAGCGGAGTTTTGGTCCGGTGAGGGTGCTTAACAATGCTCGCTCGGAGCTTGAGGTGAAAAAATTCGCCAATTCGCCACTTTTCTCACCAGAAAATTATTCACAACACTCAATGGGCTATCAAAAGGGACTGAGATAAAGAATCTATAACATTTACATCAGCGCTTTTGAATACCTTTGTTATTGCAAAGGCGACAAATGCTTGAGTGTTCTCTTCTCTATGGTGAGTTTGGACAACTACAAGCTCGGATACACTACAACCCTTTTTGCATAAACAATAAATGCTTCAGATCTGAGCTAAGAGCCATTGCAACATATCGATACAGGAGTTGACCATTTTTTCTTTGTTTTGATGGATGCAGCAGGCATAAAAGAGAGGCATTACTCACGACGGTGTAGCTTCCCTGCCTCCAATCCAACCGTGAGCAGCCAAACTAGCTCAATTATTTCACGAGACAGTCACACAGAGTGGCAGGTGCTAATGTAGTTGCTGAATCTGATATTGAACGATACGTGGTGCATCCATGGACCTCCCTGGCTGCTTCAGGTTCCATTCTCAAACTGTTTGTATAAGCTTTGTGCAACATGCACAATGAAAAGTCACACGATAAATAGCATTGCATTCTCTGCTTCAGAGCCATACCATTTCCAACTCCATTTATTGTTTGATTCATTCCGAATCTGTTGTGTAGGTGCTTTCCTTTCAACCACGGACAATTCCGCTTCGCCGAAGAACAGCGCAAAAAAACATAGATCAACACGGTGGTTTAGTTCTGGACACAGCAGGATATGGAACCAAGGCTCTGTAGCCAAACAAGCATTCTCTTGCAAGCAAAAACAAGATATTCAGAGGGACAGACACATACAAAGGAGCCTCCAGACCTCCCGGAGTTGCCAACGCCGAGTGTAAAACCAGAACAGAGACTCCAAACATGGCACAATCGACTGCCTCCTCATTAGTAAACTACCACCAGAGTGCTGGGTGACAGGATTAGAATATCTGTGCTTTTCCAAAGAGGTTAGGGAGAGTTTGCTCCCTGGGCTCTCAGAGCTGTACCTCTCTTGTTCGTTAGCGCCCATTTAACAACACCGAAAACAATGTAGCGGCACTGAAGTAACACCACAGCACAATAGCGATAAAATTGAGATTGCTCAAAGCGTTTTCCCACTGGTGAGGTGTGTTGGCGGGCACAACTCAAAGGCGGAGGCACGAACCTGGATTGACAGATCTTGATTGGTTTTTTTAGTTTTGCTCTTTTCATGGGTGCTCAGAAGAAGCATACCCACAACAGAACGTCCCACAGCACAGGCACCTTCGTTATATCGTTCTTTATTTTAATGGAGATGTTGACACAGCTGACCCGAGGCTGTCTTGGAAAACACGGTGGACATCTCCACAACGATCCCCGCGGTTCTCCCCCACAGATCTAAAGCTCCAGCCCCGCCACAAAACCAGGCAACATATCTATGACGGGAATATCCTAGAGCTTGGTGCGAGCGTCATCATATCGATTAAGCACTGATGAAGCTCTTGGTGGGAGGGAAACCTATGTTTGGACAACAGTGCTACCGCTCGACGAGGGTCATGAACCAGTCTTCTACAAAACACGGCTCCGGAAAAAAAAACGGAGGAGCCCCCGGAATCCACTCCGACGAAACAAAATAAAAAAAACGCCTCCTCCTCCAAGACTCAAATCTCCAGCGGTATATCCTGTCCCCGATAGCGAGGTACCGCTGCCCGTAGATCCAAGAACACCCATCAACGAGTAAAACTCCTCCCGTGGCTATACCCCCTTTGTCCGCCGTCCGCGTCTGGGCTCGGGACATTCGCAACGTTTGGGCAGCCACGGGGATCACCGTTGAGGAAGGGTGCAAAATCGTCATGGCGAGCTTCTACGGAGTTGTTTTTCGACTGGGCTCAGTGAGCATGGTTTTGATCGTCTTGAAGAAGTCTCCAAAGCCCGCCAGATACCAGGAACGGGACCGGGCTAATAGAACGGGCCTAGAAAGGAAAAAAGAAAAAGCACGGTCCCCAATATCCGCCCTATGCATTATGCATTCGTAATATTTATTTGTTTTTTTCCTCCCCCCAAGCCACGCGGAGTCTGCGGTGCATTTGTAGGGGGTTGTTGTTGTTCTATGTTCTAATCAGCCATAATAGACCAGCCAGGTGATGATCGTATCCAGCCTGGCAGCTGCACCTGCATCCAGAGAGCACTCGGCGGAAGAGATGTCTGGGCACGCTGCAGTAAATGAGAGCAGGATATATAACTGAGACCAGGCAATTAGCCCAGGTGCATCTAGTGCGTTGTTCATCGATCTTTTAAGTGTTTAGGAGAATGGCCCCAGGCACAGCTCGTCTCCCAACAGATAGATGAAAGCTGATAGCAGATATATAATAATAATGCGATTAGGTCAAACACAATCAGCCGTCTACTGTCGCACACACGTAAAATCGATCGGACGAGAGAAGCGATCAATATTGGTGCACGGCCGCTGACGATAAAGTTTTGAACAGCCGCGACTCTCCAGGTAGACCCATCCCCAGCAGTCTGCCTGGTTGTATCATCGTGCATGGAGTCGCGAGCGTGGGAGCAGGTGTGCAACAACACAAACAAATTGCACACATTACATCGTGCTCGCTCTATACGAGCTAGCAGCTGGCTATCTATATGGCGACGGCTCCCAAACCTGGTCCAAAGCCGAGCTCGGCCCGCGCCCGTTGTTCTTCTCAGATAAGTCAGACCATTGCGGAGTGCGACGGGCATCGAAGTTTGTAATCTAGTTACATCAGTTGTACGTAGAGGCAGAGCACGATAAAAAAAAAAAAAAGCGACAAAAGTCAGAGCATGATCCATCGAAAATGCAATCTTAAAAAAAACAGCTGTTGGTGATCCATCTGATCACCAAACGACCGGCCGCCAGCATGCCCAGCGTGCTCATTGCACACATTGCACGTCGCACATTTGGCCATTTGCCTATTGTGGCCCTCTAGAACATTCGTGCGGCCACCAGAAAACGAGCGCTGCACAGCTGCTGCAGCCAGTGGGGCCATCACCAGCCACATCCTGCGCCCACTCCCGGAGGGGTCGTGCGCGCACCGAGATGAGCGACGCACAATGCACGCACGACAGACGCACGTTCGGACACAATAGAGAGTCCCGATAGAAATATAAATATAGAGGCATCTTCAGCTCCTTTGTTGCTCTCTTGCTCTCTCTTGCCCTTGTACCTTGGACGTTATCCAGCTTTCTTCATTGACGGAGAAGCGAGTTGCCACTGCAATTGAACTCCTCTTTACTTTTGACAGGAGCAATCTCTTTTTCTTTAAGTCAAGTGTCACCGCAATCAGCTCCACTTCTTCCCCCCCTCCCCCGACATCTCCATCCAACACATCTCCCCTCCTCACCCTTTGCACATATTCAAGCCACCAACCATGCTTTCACATATCCCAGAAGTGCAACTTCTTCCCAGCAGAACTGAGGAGGATCCGGAATCTCTCTTCCCTCTGCAGCCATATCCCACGCCTCCCGGCGAGGCACATCCGTCAAAGCCGTTCGACTTGCAGCTGGACTGGCTCAATTCGTTTGTTTCGCTTCCAGAGGGCGGCGCCCAGCACCAATCGCAGCAGCAGCAACAGCAGCAGCCGCTATCCACCGCTGCAGCCGGAAGCAGGTTTGCTATAGGAGAGACCCGCGTTAAGACCGAGCCTTCGGATTACTTCACGTCGGACTACAGCTATGCAAGAGAGGTGCCCATGCAGCAGGCTGCCTCGATGGCATCGTCCAGTAGCTCAGGCTCGATCTTTGACGAGCCCGATTTCGACATTGATCTCGACATGGCGCCGTCGTACCTTCCTGCCGCAAGCACACTGGCCACGTCTCCCGGCAGCAGCAATAGTGTCAGCACAGCGGACGACGACGCGGACTACGAGGCGAGCCCCAAAGCAAAGGCCCAGACTGCGCGCCCGGCGGCCGGGAGACGGAAGTCGTCGTTGTCTAGCACCGGAGCACCCCGCAAGAGACTCACACAGCACCAGAAGATGGCGCACAACAAGATTGAGAAGCGGTATAGGATCAACATCAACGCAAAGATTGCAGGGCTGCAGAAGCTGGTGCCCTGGGTAAGCAAGGAAAAGGCTGCGTTCGAAATTGGTGAGCAGGATATCAAGGAGGAAAACATCGAGTGCGAGGGACCGTCCGTGCAGAGGTTGAACAAGAGCATGATCTTGGATAAGGCTACTGCTTATATTTTGCATTTGCAGGAAGAAAACAAGAAGCTGAGGGATGCGAACAGCACATTGCAGAACCCATCAGCCAGTCAATAAGGGATTTTACTTTTTTTCTCCATTTTACTATGCTACTGCGACTCGGGAAGGTTTATAAGCGGTCGTCGTCAGCGGTTTTGTTTGATTTTTTGGACCTGCCACACTGGCAGCTCGCTGTTATGCTCGTGTTCTCTTGGATCTGGTTTTGTGTTTTGTGTTTTGAAATTTTATGTTATGCGTTTTCCTGATATTTACTCGGTCTTAGGACCATTCTACTTGATACATTTCCCCGTTTGAACTTTTCTATCGGACATTTCCTTGCTCAACGGCAATTGTATATGGACAAAAAAAAACAAAGAAACTAAGTTAATCGGCTTTTTCCAGCTGACCGAATGGCGGCACAAGCAGCCTAAAAGAAGAAGAGGATGGAGTGTGCTCAGTACAGCCTTCCGTTCTGTTTTGATTCGGACTTAAGCCCCCCCAGTTTGGCCGCAAACGGACCGATCGTCGTGGACTGCCGAATCACCGGCAGCTGCTCGATTGGCGCGCGCACGCCCTGTGCAGCACAACACTACACAACACCCCACGTCACAGTTCCTCTGCGATGGATTCTATTTTCGTCTCTGGATTGAAGGCTGGAGCTGTAAAGTGGAAAAAACAAATGACTGTTCAAGCTGGACGTATGCGCACATATAAACACCTGATCCGCACCCAGTAGGAAACCCACGAGGCTGTTCGTCAGATGAGCAGCTGTGGATGTGTGTATCGTCGTGCAGCCGCGGGCGGTGCAAATCCCTGGGCCCAGGGTCTCGAGCCCAGCGCTGAGGGGGTGCTGCGCTCTGCCCCAAATCACCACGGAGACTCCCAATTGCACCATCCATTTCCCCACCCTGGACTGCCACACAGCCAATCAGTGCGACGAGTCCCCTCTTTTATTCCCCATCTATCGCCACGCAGAGCTCACGCCCATTACGTAGTGTTTGTCCTCCCCCCCCTCGATGTTTATTACCTACATATATCCGTCCCCCTCCCCCCTTGTTCCCCTTGGTCCCATGTGCCAATGTAACATTGACCAGTGGAGTGATTTGCAATACGAGTCAGCGCGAGGTAAACGAGCCAGACGGTATGCGGAATGCTCATCGATCGACGCACGTTGGGCTGTCCTCGCACGTCGACGCGCCCGCAGGCGACGGACTGTCCCGGGTCATCCTCTAGCCCGCCGCACCTTTCATTTTCCGTCGGCTGCGTCAACAAATGTAGCGCGGCACGTAGATGCCTAATCCTATCCCAACTACCCGGCCCACGTTCTCGGAGGCTCCGGCTCGTCTCCGTATAACGGCTGCTCGAAAATAATAAATTCAAAAATGCGTGCGCCAACCGAGTGAGTGGGGCACGCACAAATCAAAACAAAAAACCCGTACACCGTGATGTTGCAATCTTGTTGTGTGTAGGGGCCATCAGGGTGGAAAGCCTCGCGATGAGCGAGCGAGCGATTGAGCGCGCGAGGAAATATAACCAGAAAACCACCACGGTGAGTTTTATATTGTCGCATCTCCGGGCGCATATATATTGGGTGGATCCCTCGAAAAGAGCTTTTTTAGTCCTTCGCCTGTTCCACTATGCGCAAACGCGCATCGGAATCCCAGAATGATTCACTGGGGATCGAGCCGTCAAAGTTCAAGACGCGACGGAGAAGTACAATGCACCGCATGTCGCAGCTGCCGTTGAACTCTCTCGCAAAGTCGTACCCCCTAGGAGTGAAGAAGGCACCGACCGTTTACAACAAAAAGTCCAAACCCACGGTGCTGAGCCAACCCAAGGTGGAAGTCTCCGATGACGAGTTCGATGCCGCAGCTGCAGTCGCCACTACGCGCGATTATACCCTCGATGAATTGGACATTATCATGAACCTCTCGGACGCAGACTCTGACGCCACACCACACATCGAGGGCGGGGGTGACGGCGAGGGCGACTCCTCGCGTCTGTCCCTTGAAGACGATGAGATATCCAAGATGATCAGTGAGTCCAAGGAGTCGAGCGCGCAACTCACAACGGCGCTTTCGGAACAGCAGCGAATCCGACGCGCGACGCCAGCGCTCAAGATGCTCAACGATACGCAGCTCGCCGGCCTCATGCAGGGAGAGCGCGAATACGCACAGCGCTCGGCCGAAGATGTGTCAAAGACGAGGGCCTTTGCACAGCTTGCGCAGGAGCTCAATGCAGACCGGGGCAGCTCGATCACGAACGTCCTCTACAGCGATTCAGCCATGGCTGCGGAAGTGCGCGCGAAGTATGCGCGCAAGAAGTTCAGCCCGCCGGTGCTGAGCGAGGCGGAAGTGCGCAGGGCAGTGCAACCGCACCTCGAGCTGATCCCGGAGATCTTGCTCGGCAAAGCCTCGTCGTATTTCTACGCTTCTGCACGCCGCATTTCTGAAGCGTCGCACCGGTCATTCATCACTCAGGACGAGCTGCTTGCGCTGGACATGAAGGCATTCTCGACCGGATACATCGGGAAGAAGCGCGCTTCGGTCGTATCGCAGATGATTGCAGAAAAATTCGAAGAGGAGATCAAGGCAGCTGCGCGCCGGGACAACGTGATCCGGTTCTGGACAAGCGACCGTTTTAATACGTACGTTCTCACGCCCGAGTTGGTGAGCAGGATTGTTGCGGAACAGTTCAAGCTCGCCGATATTGACGAGGCGTACGACCTAATGGAGTACACTGGCGACTACGGATTGTACATTATGGACATCTGTGAAATGGAGGGCACAGAGGAAAAGAAGAAGAGCAACAAAAGCAAAAACAACAACAGCAACACCCAAAAAGCATCAGATATCAGCATACCAACACATAGACGGGCAAATCCGAAGCGCTCAGCGCAGGCAAGGGAACCCAAAAATGAGCTCAAGACTCGGGATTCCGAGACCAACACTGGCGGAAGCGGTAACAGCAGCGATAGCAGCGACGACGAAGACGACATTTTAAAGGTGTTTCGGAAGCAGAAGAAATAATAAAACACAAGATTCCAAACATCCAAATAGCCAAATCCGGCAAATCTGTCAAGATAACAGCTGCGCCGGGTAACACCCTCTGGCGCCCCTCGCTTCCTCGACGCTCGCTGAAAATTTCTTCCCAAGCGATCAAAGGCGCAAACAATCACGAGGCTGCTTTTCCTTTTCCCCCCTTTGAATCTCAACCATCCGTTTTTCGCTGTGTGTGACAAGTAGAGGGGAACTAGTTCGGTATTCGTCGAGGGATATTGAAGTGAAGTGTTATCGAGTATCATCGTAACTGCAAAACATATTATTGTACAGACACAAAAATGGCCGCCGTTTACCCAAGAACATGCTACAAGTGTGGCCAAGTTGGCCACTTTGCCGAAGTGTGCCAGGAGACCGAGAGACTCTGCTACAACTGTCGTCAGCCAGGCCACGAGTCTGCTGACTGCCCCGAGGAGAAGCAGGTTACCCAGAAGCAGTGCTACAACTGCTCCCAGACTGGCCACTTGCAGAGCGAGTGCACCGAGCCACCAAAGGCCCAGGCCTCTGGCGCCAAGTGCTACAACTGCTCCGGGTACGGTCACATTGCGAAGAACTGCCCAGAGCCTGCTTCCGGTGCCGCCAGACCAGCACCATCTTCTGCCGGCGGTTTCAGAGGCAAGGCTGGTATCACCTGCCACAAGTGCGGGGGTGCCAACCACTTTGCCCGTGACTGCCAGTCCGGTGTCGTCAAGTGCTACGCTTGCGGCAAGACTGGCCACATTTCGAAGGACTGCTCTTCCGCTACTGGTGGTGACAACAACTACAACGCTAAGACTTGTTACAACTGTGGTGAGACTGGTCACATCTCTCGCGACTGTGGCCAGGCTGTGACTGCCGAGTAAGCGATGAAGGTTATTGCGTCCGTACGGAAGCCGTACGGAGAGGAATCCTTTTGCGTTTTTTTTTATATCCTTGTGTTTTGAGTGTGATTCGACCAACTATTTTGTTGTGTCCTTTGTGTGAGATGTGGTTACAAGCGAACGATTTTTTGAAACAGCTGGGGATGAATGAAAGGTTCGAAAAGTTGAGAATGAAAAAAAAATCGGTTTGAGTACCTTTGTTCTTTTATTTTTGTTAATTTTTGTTCCTATTTTGCATCTTCCCAATGTTTTTTTGGTCATTCCCTTCCTGTCAATACTTTTTTTTTTCTGTGGTTATCTTGTTGAAGAAATGAACAGACGATTGTCTTTTCTTTTCTTTTCTAACTTTTGGTGCGTGCCTGTTCATGTGTTGAGAGTGCTAGCTATTCTCGTAATGTTAATCAACGACAACCTCTCTGTAATTATACTATGAAATGATCCCTTTGTAGACAGCGTCGCCCATCAGGCTCGTCTGCTTGCTTTCCCGGACATCGTGAACACGCACAATGTCGCTCTTGAAACCAATGCACGCCATCACCGAGGCACACGAACCGACAACACGGTCCTTGGCAACCTTTTCGTGCGTGATGTCGCCGATGAACTTCTTGCGGCTCGTGCCCACAAGCACAGGCAGGCGCGCCAGCGACGTGTACGTGTCACCATCCCGATTCGAATACCCCTTGAGCAACGGCACGCCGCGCATCACTGCAATATTCTGCCTCGCACTCTTTGCGAACCCCACACCGGGGTCGATGATGATCTGCCAGCGTCTGACACCGCGCTCCACGGCGCGCGCAACGCAACTGGCCGTCTCCCGCGCCACGACCCGCACCAGCTCGTGCTCGTCGCGCGCCACGCTCTCAGCCCCTGCCGCTTCAAACTCAACGAGCGAGCCACCACCTGACTCCACAGCGTCGCTGTAGTCCGTCATCCGCGCCATGCTCTCGATGTCGCCGCGCGTGTGGCCAATGACGTACGGCACGCCCGTGCGCGCAACCACATCGTACATGCCCGAGTCGAACCGCCCGCCACTCACGTCGTTCACGATGTCGGCGCCGGCCCGGATAGCCGCTTCAGCGACTTTCGCGCGGTACGTGTCGACGCTGATCGCGACGCGGCCATACGGCGCGGAGAGCGCCCGGATCGCCTCAACGACGGGCACAACGCGCCCGAGCTCCTCGCTCTCCGACGGCTGTGCGGACCCCGGCCGCGTCGAGCACCCGCCCACGTCGATTATGTCCGCGCCTGCGTCAACCATGGCGCGCACCGCCGCGACTGCGGCGGCAACGTCGGTGTGGGACCCACCGTCTGAGAAAGAATCGGGGGTCGTGTTGAGCACGCCCATGACGCGCGTACGGTGCGTGTCGCCGAGCATGTCGAACTCCAAGGACTCAAAGGTGGTGCTGGTGGTGGTGCGCGCAAGTGGGACAAGCGTGGTTAGTGCCACGGACTCCTGTACGGTTTTATCCTGTGCGTTCGCGGACGCGAACAGCTGCGCGAGGTGTGCGTGGAACGTCTCCGCAGTGACCGGGTGAACTGCATCGGGCGGCACGAGCTCACAGAGTGGAGCCAGCACAAAGGACCGCTCCACAATACCAATGTGTGGGATGTTTAGGTTGGGCTCGGTCACTATGGCGTTGTCGTAGAGCAGGATATCGAGATCTATACTGCGCGGCCCATTGTCAAAGTGTTTCACACGCTTAAGCGAGCCGTACTCGATTTCTTTCAGGGCAGAGAGCAGCTTTTGCGGAGAGTGCTTCGTTGATACCTTGACTGCTCCATTGACAAAGTCAGGCTGGTCCAAAAAGTACATTGGCTTGGAACGGTATAACGTCGAGCTGTCCAGCACAGAGATTCCGTTTGCGGGCATGGCCGCAAGAGCGTTTTTGATGTTCTGCAGTTGGTTTCCCAAGTTGGAACCAAAGGCAATGTATGCCGTGTGAAGTTGGTCTTCTGATGTGACAGCGGATTCCGCGTTCAAATTCGGGATGGCAAACGACGCGGTATGGCTCTCCTCTGGATTCTCAAAGCTAATGATTTCACTGCCTTGAAGGCTCTCTCGCGACCTTGTCACCGACACACCAACTCCATCAGCATAGCTTATCGCGTTTGGTTTCAAGACCGCCACATGACAGTTGATAATTCCTTCATCTGAAGATAGCACCAGATTGCAAACGTTCAAAACCAGAGCTTCCACAGTCTTGAAATTTGAGCTCTCAACGTAATTGATCACTTTCTGTAGCGCTCCATAGTAGTCAACAGTAACGTTCGTGCCCAACGACAGCTCCAGATTCAAATCCACTATCTGTTTTTGCAGCCTCTCGAAAGTAAACACTCCAATGATGGTCAAAAGTTTTAAACCTTCGATCTTGACTTTGTCAGGCATGTCTAAGTCAGGTAAAATCGCACCAGTCGCTTCCTCCTTCACGCGACTCAGGCATACCGACACCGAGTCGCAACGGATCTCGGATTTTCGGGAAACGATGCTCACCGACCCAGACGAGCCCCGCGAGCCATTCTTATCGTCAAATGAAACCTCGAGCACTCCCCGAGCAAACCCCTCCAATGACTTGAAGTTGTGTCTCTCGTTAGCTTTAGCAAAATCCATGATGTTTCTCGAAATCACCGCGTAGTTCAGCGAGTATCGTAGATCGTCTGTGGCGGCAGCTTTAGCAAATGACGTCTTTAAGTCCAGTGACACCTGCAGCGGCAGCAGCTCAGGCTTGCTCCAGAAGTCGCGGCCCGTAACAGCACTCACGTGCAGGTTCTTGATGGACACGGTGTCGGCCATCTCAGGCATTCTCCCATGATCGGCCACAGGGGCCATGCCGCTGCTATGCCGTCTGCCAAACCCTCGTGGTCGGCTGACTGAGGCCTGCAGGAAGCAGACCGACCGTCTGAGGCTCAGCGTCGACAGTTTGATATGTGAAAGTTGGGAAACTGGAACTGAGCCAGAACAGAAACCAGCACTGCAACCCGGCAAAAAATAAACAAGATTCCGCACCAGAACACACCGGGTGGCTCTGCAGTTCAGCTGAATCTCTTCTCTACAATCGACTCCGCAACGTGAGTCTGAAAACAAAAATCGGCCTGTGTCAGACACGCCCCCGCGCGATGCCCTTTGAAGATGCTTCCACTTTTGGCTGCGAGGTGGTGAACCAGAGCGCACCCAGAAGCGCTCTTACCCCGACTGGTCTGGATAATCATGTTCTCCAAACGGCTCTGCAGATTCTTGTCCACGGCAAGACCGTCGTCGGCTGATATTGTCATCATCGGGGGCGGCCCCGCGGGATTGACTCTTGCTGCTGCGCTCAAGCATTCGCCCATCACCCAATCACTCAAGTGCCGATTGATAGAAGGCGGGAACCTCATTGAGCCACTTGAGTCTTTCAATTCCGCACCGCCTGAGGATTTCATGAACCGCGTAGTCAGTCTGACGCCGGCGACAATTGCCTCTCTCGAAAAAATTGGGGCTTGGAAGAATATCAAACAAGAACGGGTGCAGTCATACGACAACATCGTCGCATACGACGGCATCAGCAACGCAAGAATAGACTTTGACCATGTGGATATCGCCACCATGTGCGAGAATTTCAACATCCAGTCCGCATTGCTTGAGACGATAAATGAGCTGAATGATACAACAGATAATAAACTGGAGATTTCGGACAGGTGTAAAGTTATCGACATCACAAAGAGCGAGGTCAATGACTGGCCCATCGTACAACTTTCGACCGGTGAGCAGATTCAGACAAGGCTGCTTGTTGGCGCAGACGGTTTCAATTCGCCTGTAAGAAAATTTGCAGCGATTGAGAGCAGGGGGTGGGCTTACGAAAGATGGGGCATTGTTGGAACGCTCAAGTTCAAGCAGAGTACTTTCAGGTTCCCCACTGGGTGGCAGCGGTTTTTGAAGAGTGGGCCTCTGGCCCTTCTTCCGTTGCCAGATGGGTATACCTCTTTGGTATGGTCCACTACAACAGAGCTCGCAGGAATCCTCACTAAATTACCCGAAGATAAATTTGTTGCTATGGTGAACGCTGGAACAAAGCTGTCACCGGAGGAGATGGGTTTCCT
This sequence comes from Kuraishia cidri, assembly GCA_030557465.1. Lineage (NCBI taxonomy): Eukaryota > Fungi > Ascomycota > Pichiomycetes > Pichiales > Pichiaceae > Kuraishia > Kuraishia cidri. The sequence goes on from JAKTPE010000012.1 coordinate 348,798, forward strand.
TTACAAGCTTGCTGAGAAAAATGACGATAGTCTTATTAACGAGGTAAATTGGAGACTTTCGGTATTCAACGAAGGACTCACGCCCGAGCAAGAGGAACTATACCCACTCGAGGTTGAGTCCATGGTTGAGAACTCGCGCGGTCGTTTCCCGCTCAAGCTGTCTCACTCAGATACATACGTGGCTCCTCGTGTTGCTCTGGTAGGTGATGCTGCTCACACGACACATCCTCTCGCGGGCCAGGGCCTGAACATGGGCCAGGCCGATGTCAAATCCCTGGTTGCGACCCTTGAAAAGAGCTGCGAGCGAGGTCTTGACATTGGAAGCACACTCGCACTTGAGCCATATTTCAGCGAAAGGTGGCCCGAAAACCATGTTTTGCTCGGCGTGGTGGACAAGATCCACAAGATTTACTCTACCGACTACGCCCCTCTCGTCGCTGCTAGGTCTTTTGGTGTTGAGTTGCTGAACAATGTGCCGTTCATCAAGGGCTTTATGATCCAGCAGATAAGTCACAAATAGAAGACACCGCACATCTGTAAATAAAAAAATCATCATTTCGTGGTCATTAAGAAGTTGCATATGGTTATCGCCGAGAGCGATGGCTGGAGCTGTATCTATCGGAATCGTGTCTCCTGCCCTGACCATCTTCCCTTGGACGGTAAGTGCCAGCTCTGTCTTCGGCATGCCTTGAGCGATATATCCTGTCGTCTCTCTGTTTGTAGTCTCTGTCAGAGTGCCGGCGCTCATCTCTGCTGGGAGAGCGTTCGTGGCGTCTGGAGCTGTAGCTGTCACGTCGGTCGTAACTGGAATGCATTGGTTCCCGACGGCCGTCCCTCCGACGGGCATTGGCTGACGTCCGCCATGAATCACTTAATTTCCGCACACTTTGGCTAAAGTCGACGTGAATGCGGCGCTCATCTATCAGAACGTTGTCCATTTTCGAGTACGCAAGCTCGCAGGCCTCTTTCGTTTCAAACTCGATAAACGCATACTGCAGACTATCGCCCGTGACCTTGTCTCTCACTATCTCACATGAAGTGATTTGTCCGAATCGCGCAAAGATAAGCGCCAGATCATCGTCCCTTGTTATTGGGTTCAGCTTGCACACGAACAGCACGTTCTCCATCGGTTTAACATCGGCATGAGGCAGGTCGCCCAGAACTTCTAGTGTTAGTGCCTGCGAGGTAGCCTTTGTCTCTGCGGTGGCTTCTTCGCTCTTTTCTGCGCCAACATCACCCTCATCAAGAAGCCTGAACGTGGTCATCTGTTTCTCATCAGGCATTGGACTCGAAAGCGGCACAACCAGACCTTCTGGATCGTTGTACGGATCATCCAAAACATAAGTATGGAGTATTCTGATGTCTTTCAGAGGCCGTTTCTCGGAATCTAGAAGAGCTTGGTTGATGTTCTCGAGCGTTGTGAAGCCTTCAACGACTTTCCCGAACACCACAGCACGCTGATCGAGGTCCTTCAGCACCTGAACATCGTTTGTCAGTGATATTGTGAATACAGAACCTACCAGTTCTTCTCCAGCAGACTTCTTGACAAAAGAAACTAGACCGATATCCGTATGCCTCAGTTTGCTTCGGCTAGACTTCATGTATTTCTGAGATGGATTGTTTGGGGCTATAGCGCCGTACACACAACGACCTCCGTCACCCACTGGATAGTAGGGATCGCCACATTCAACAATGAAATCTTTGTCAACGTTGTAGAATAGCGAATAGTTGTAGTACTTGAGCTTGCATAGCTTCAAGAAGTTCGAACATTCCTCTGGAGATTCGTCTGTATAGAGGTCAATGACAACATTGCCTAGCTCTGCGTTAGTAGTTGACCTGGATAAAGAACAAGTACAAATCAAACTTACCCGCTGAAGTCTCTACCAGGACGCTCATGGACTTGAAGGAACTTATATAGGTCTTGATAGCGTGCAGAAATATCATGGTGTCTTGTTTCTTCTTCAAAAGGCTGATGTGGAGACTGGTTAAGACACTACGCCGCCGCTGCCAAAATGTACAAATCAGTTTGTTTATGCAAATAAAGGGAGGTATATTCGGCAGGCATTACTATATATTATTCGACTATCGTGATGAGCTTCTTGTAAGTAAACTCCTTGATACCCCAGTGGGAGTTGAACCTCCCCATGCCGCTGGCCTTGAAGCCACCGTGCGGCAAATGCGCCTCATCAGAAACTGTTGAACCGTTGATGTGAACACTCCCACTCTCAATACGCTTTGCCAGTTGCAAGCCGGCCATATGGTTTGATGTCCAGATCGAGCACTTTAGGCCGTGATCGAGTGAGTTCACTAGCTCAACAACCTCGTCCGTAGAGGCGTACTTATCAATAGCCACCACAGGACCAAACACTTCTGTCTTTGAAAAAAGCATTTCATCTGAGACACCGGAAAGCACAATGGGAGAAAGAAAAGAGTCTTGAGGGTCCAGGCTGAAAGAGCCCAGGGCAAGTGTGGCGCCTTTGTCGAGAGCGTCTTGGACTATGTTGCGCACTTTGCTCGCATGTTCGTTCGATCTTTGCGAAATTTGTAAATCTTTGTCCTCCCTAATCATGGAGGCACCAATGGCATCGACAAGTCTAAGAGCCTCATCGTAGAGACTCTCGTGGACATATATCTTGTCTGCGCTCATGCATATCTGGCCCTTGTGCGCCCAACTACTCCAGAGTGCGTTGCCAATTGCCGCAGCCAAATCCTTAACGTCTTCACGGATTATGACACAGTTCTTCCCACCTAATTCAAGCAAAACCGGTTTTAAATGCTTTCCAGCAACAGCTGCGATTTGAGATCCAACTTCAGAGGACCCCGTAAAGTTGATCTTACTCACATTTTTGTTGCCTATAATCTCCTCGACCAATGCCTTGGAATCTGCTGCAAAACTGTGCACCAGAGACAATGCTTCGGGTGGTACTCCACCTCGAAGAAAAGCTGTGACCGTGAGATAAGAAATAGCAGTTGAGTTCTCGGAGGATTTCACAATCACTGAGCAGCCAGCAGCCAACGGAGCCGCAATTGAGCGCATGGTGAGTATCCCAGGCGCATTCCATGGTGATATGCTGAGAACTGGCCCGACAGGCTGGTCGAACACGAGCGTAAGATCATGTTTGGAGGTATCTTGCACAGGAATTTCTCCAGAATGAATTGTGGTCACGAGTGAGGAGTAGTGCTTCAGATTTTCCAGCGAGGCGCCGTAGTTAAACTCGGCAAACCAGGTGGCGACGCCAATATCCTGGTGCGCCGTCACTATCAAGTCCTTGAGGAGCTCAAATTCTTTTGCAGACTTCTCGAGAATTGATCGCCTCTGGCTGGGTGTCATAGATGACCATTTTCTGAACCCCACCTGCGCGGTTCCGCAGATCCCATCAACACGCTCGAGACCCTCGAGGACACTGACGGAGTAAAGACTTCTTCCTTCTGGAGATTTAACGCGATACTGGCTCTCTGGGGCCGAAGAGACGATTTCCTTACCATTGAGCACAAGGGGAATCACCGAAGGCTCGCTATGCACCGCTCGACGCAGGCAGGGAAATATAAGGTTCCTCCGCACGTTGTGAGGTAAACAGCATCGCAGTTGACCGAGCGGTCTGGGAGAAATCATTTCGGTTTGTTGCTGAATCCCCTTCCGATGCCACGGGTATTGTTCGGATGCCAAAGGTGCTATCTTCGAATTCGTTCCCGTTCCAGACACACAGCTCATCTCGCGAGATTCCAATGTGCATATCAGCATCAGCAACCCACCTTCTCTTTGCCCTCAGCGCTGGATACTCATAAAATGGCCCTTTTCTTGAGCCAGGACAGCATGATGGACCACTATGTGCCGCGAAGTTATTCCTTATTCCAGCACGCGACTAAGCTAGCGTCTTGCCGCACATTACTGGGAGCTCCAGTGCACTCGGCTCAGTTCATAAGCAACATCCGACAGACCAGGAGGTTTACCAACCATACCTATTTGAGCCAAGCCCAAATTGAAAGATCCTCGGAGAATACCAACGCTGGAAGCGATATAATTGAGGACAAGTTTGGCACTGTGCGAAGTGACTATCAGATGCCTAAATACGTATGTTTCTTCCGCTTGCTATCAGATGAACTCTACTAACTAGAATCTGGAGCCAATCGTTCTGTGCCATGGCTTCTTTGGATTCGACAGTCTAATCTCAATTCCCACTTTGAGTACACTCCTAAAGTCGGTAGGAGGAGGTGGAGCATCAACGATGAACGACGATGGATCCTCGTCCGCTCCAACTCCAGAAAACATTGTGTTGTTCGAGTATTGGCGAGGCATAGCAGACGAATTACGCTCGAGGGGATGTACGGTTTTAACAGCGCGAGTGCCACCTGTGGGGACAATCCAGAATCGAGCCGCTGTTCTTAACAAATTCATCGAAAACAAGGTTGACAATTTAATGAAGACGCGATCGAAGGAGGACGTCTACAACGAGGAGAAGCCGCACAATAACAACAACAAAACAATCAAGATTAACCTTATAGCGCATTCGATGGGCGGTCTCGACTGCAGGTACCTCATTGCAAAGCTTGAGCACCACAATTTCGAAGTTGTAAGTTTGACAACAATCTCAACTCCGCATCACGGATCAGCTATGGCCGACTACTGCGTCGAGAAGCTCCCCTCCGACCTTCTAAAACAGAATATACCAAGCATGTCACAGCTGACGCGCGATTACTGCACCGGTGTGTTCAATAAGGATGTGAAGGATATAGACAAGGTGAAGTACTTCAGCTACGGGGCCAGGTTCAGGCCTCGCTGGAACAACGTGTTCTACACCACCTGGAAAGTGATAAACCAACGCGAAGGAGACAATGATGGCATGGTGAGCGTGAAGTCGGCCAGGTGGGGCAAGTACTTGGGGACACTGGACCGCGTGGATCATTTAGACTTGATAAACTGGACGAACTCCTTGAGAAATCTGGCTGTATTGGCTGGTATCCAGACGGCTACCATGTTCAATGCGGTCTCGCTTTACCTGGATATTGCAGATAATCTCGCCAAGGAGGGACTATAAGTTTTTTTTATAAAAATCGATCGTTCATTCGTTACACATACATAAAGCAGAAAGCTTAGCCGAGGAGGCTGTAGACGTTTTGCAATTCAAGATCGCAGCTAGAGCAGTAATTTAACAGTTCCTCATACTCCGGAACGAGAGCAGCTTCGTTCTGAGAGCCGGTGTCGTTCGCAGTCTCTTGCTGGTAAAAAATCTCGCTCTTGACAAACTGGCATCTTCTGTTCTCATTCAAAACCCAGTTTCTCCACTCGCCAAAAGCCAGCTCTTCCTCAGCCTTGCTGAGAATTTTCATTTCAACGAGCAGCTCGTTACGCCTTATCCCAATTTGCGTGAAAGTTCTCCGCAAACTGCTAAGCATCTCTTGACCCTGGCTTGAGAGAGCTAAGTCCTGATTGGGGACCGTGTTCCGTGTATTTAGCACGAAGGAGTTCTCTTGAAATCTGTGGAAGCAAGCAGACGTCTCGGGGTTTACCGATAGTGATGACCCTGACCTTACCATCTTCTCTATATCTTTCAAGAAAATGGCCCTGGTCATCAGTTTTGGCTCGTCAATATACTGGTTCACGAGACTCTCTGTACTTCTTTCGGCCCAGTACGACGAGGCTGTTTTGCCGCTGAGGTAGAGGTTGGTCACAAAAGAAAAGAAGAGAAGAACAACGAGAATCCAGTTCAAGCGGAGACTCGTGGTAAAACGAAGGAAAGATGCCCAAGCAGCCATGATGAATGCTGCAAGCGCGTTTCGAAGAATGCTCACAAGGCGCGAGAAGAAGAATCCCAACACAGTTCGCCTATACACGGTCTGAATTGTTCTTGTATCATTTTCCATACTCACAAATGTTCCCTCGTCTGCCCGTGTAATGGGACCAAAGATTTTTATCGCATTAGCAACCTTCTTTTTGTCATGTCCGAGTTTTCTGATACTATTTTCCAGTTTTCTGTCAAAAAACTCCATTTTGAAACGCAAAATGTGGAAGAGAAGCGAGTCAGACAATACATTTGCCAGTCGATTCCTGGTGTTAACCGCTTCGCAGTAGACCAAAAGCTTGCAACTTTTGCTGTTCAACGAATATATCACAAACCGAACACAGAGGCGCGTAGGTCCACCAATAGGAAGCTTCAAGTATTGAGACATTTGCTTGATGTTGTAGTAGCGGTTGTTCATCATACTCTCGATAGTTTGCTCGATACAAAAGTCGGTTCTGCCAACGTCCCAAAAGATGTACGGCCATATATGCCGCGACAACCGCTGCTTTGAGTCCAAAATCCACCTAGACCGCTTAATATTTTCGTGGTAGGGACTGACAAACGGCATTATAGTATGCAGGATAGAAGACTCATCTCCCATCAAGATATGCAGAAGGGCCTTGGCTGGCACTTCATATCCTTTTGTCCAAACCAGCTTCATCTCGTCCTCATAATTGAGGCGCATTTCCCGCTCAGGAGCTCCAGCAGCCGACGTGACGATCGACTGTACTTTTTCCTTATTCTGCTGATGATCATGATTAAGCACTGTTAAGCGACCTCTCTTGTATATCTCTTTGATCTTGAGGATTTCGCGCACAATTTCTTCGAGTGGTCTAGGGTTGTCAGAGATGGTATTTCTGATCAAGAAATTAAGCTGATCGGTAATAACTCGACCAAAATCTAAGAAAATCTTGGTTTTAATAGACCACCCTGTAACGAGGAACATTTTAAAAACGTCATATTCCGCCTCCTCGGTCACTTCAACGGATATGAACTGCTGTAGGGGCTGCTTCATGAGCGATATGAAACCAAAGTTGCTCGTGTAGAAGTAAAGATTTTTGTTAGTCACAAAACATTTGCCACACAGCTCCTGGCTCGTGTTGGGTGACCAGATAGTCCTATAGGCAACCAACGTAAATTCGTCATTCGCAACATTTGACTGAAAAATAGATTTCAGTTCGACGTCCTGCTGGATCATGGAGTGTGGGAAATAGTCGGGGTAGTGCGACTTTCCTTCATTCGTGTTATCAACGAGCCACTCTTGACTGAGAGGGAAATTACTTGCCCCTTCAGATTCGATCAAAGAGTAAAGGCCCCAGTTAACAACTCCCCAAATGTTTGCAGCCACAGCTGTGGGAACAATTGTACTGGACATAAAACCGTGGGAGACGCAGGCAAATTGAGTCATGGCTGTGCGACTTGGGGTATTGATCTGAACGCGAACACTTAGACCAAAACCGTCAAAATCCCTACTCACAACGGTTTCTAAACGTTGAGTAATCAATTCTCGCATGTCTGTGTTTGCGCCACGAGTGGTAAGCTGCATATCCATGGATGTGCTCGCCGTGTTCACAAACTGGTCGAGCATCGATGGATACCTGCCTCTGGCGTAGTCATTATTGGGCAGGTCAAGAATACGCATCTTCTCCTCCTTGAATATGGTAAGCCATGTCTTCAGGTCCAGAAGGGTCTCGGCCTGAAAAACGATTTTTGTGTCAATGGTCTTCACCTCAAAGCAAAACTTGCGATCTTCGTCGGGAGCAAAGCGAACATTGCATAGAAGGATTCCAAACTTATCCGATTCCTGAACATAGTTCTTGGCAGAACTCAAGCTCAGCAAGCCAAGTATTCCGTCCTTGAGAAAAACCCATCTTCTCACCCAAATCTGGCGGTTGGGATTCAAAGCTTCGGTTTTCATAAAAAGCCAGCCGTGCTTTTCCTGACCGACAAGACCCGGCTCAAGGAACAGTTCGGACGTATTGATAGCGGCAGCGCTATAGCTTGACAGTTCAGTTGAGGGGGCGAAGAGCTGCACAATACCGGCTTCTGTTTGTGCTCTTGCGTCCTTCAGATCGCGCCACAGAGGTATTCCAGACTTTACAAAAGTTCCATTCCATTTCTTTATTCTGGCACAATTAGTTTGGTACTGTCCAATATGAAACGCGCTCACAATGTGATCCTTTTCAAGCGACGGGCTGCTACTCCACAAGTTGTCTGCAAAATCAATCGAAACTGAGCTGATCTTGTGCGCGAGCTCCTCGAGTTTGGTATATATGTCAAATGATATGTGAACATATTGCTTGCGTATTTCAAACAGCTGGTTCGCATCGTCCCTTATGGAAATAGGCTCCCTTGTCTTCGATTGAGCACTGTACCGAGCCAAGTACAAGTCGTATTTGTTTTGTATTGCCTCGAAGGCTCGCCTCAGATCAAAATAATCAGCCATTTCTTCTCGCAAAAGACTCTCAAGAACACCGATATAGTTTGGATCAATAGCCATGATATCCGAAAATCCCCCGAGTAAAAGCTGGAGACCGGCGGCGGTATTTTCGAGAGCAGGCAGAGCATAGTCGAGGTCGAGTAACCCGTCGTCAATGAAAGTGGGCGCCAGCAGCGAAGTCATACGGCCAGACAGAGCTTGCAAGTCGGCGCTGTATCTAAGGTACGTTCTCATGAATCCTATCAGATCTCTCACCCAACGATCAAATTGAGACATCTGGTGGTCGAGGTGGTTCATGGATGCCCGGAACGTGGGGCTGTCCATGGACGCCTCCTTCAGACCCACTGATATCAGCTTCAGCAGCTTGTGTTTCTGGCCGTTAGGCGAAGACGACGGATTGCGCTCCGAGGAACTCATTTATGGTAAACAAATATTATTTTTCCAGTACCCTTTTGAGTGCAGTTAAGTAGCGCAAACCAGGTGTGTTTGTGTTCGCCTATATTTTTGAGAGAGGGATGCGTACCATCTCATCGGGCACTTCGGATCAGGCAGCCGTCAACAATGAACCCTTTTTACGTATTTGTAGCACTTTCTGAGCCGGTCTTTCAAAAACGACTATGTAGTCATATATATACATGGAGGCACTGCCATTGAACGCTATCAAACACGAGAGAGCAGGTGGCCCGTCTGCTCGAAATATTCCGAGAGCACAACCGATTCGAACTCCTCTCTGGTCAACCATCTGAACTCGTCATACTTAGTCTGGCTCTGAAGCACAAAGTCCCCTGCAGTTATATGCGACTTAACTAGATACTCTCTCAGTAGTGTAGGGGAGCTAGCGTCGCCCGGCACAAGTTTTCCTCCTTCGTACTTGAGTACAGCGGTCGGAGTGTTGGATACCGTCCATGTGTTGAGCTTTTCGCTGCCCAAAGCCTTCAAGCCTTCTTCAGCTACAACATGCAATGGTTTCATTTCGTCGAGCTGGAAGCTTGGGAACTTCCATTCGCTCGTAGACTTATCTTTCACCACAAGATACAGAGTTCTCGCAAGTCTTCTCTCCAGGCTCGTTTGGTCATTCGTCTCGTCGGCTTTAGTCGTCCTGGAGTTAGGCTTGATTGCCCGGGAAATCTCGTCAGAGGCTGCGTCAGACTCTTCCTCGGATTTGGGGAGCACAACATCCTGCTTGTACCTCCTTTCCCTGCCGTGTTTGATATCCGGAACACCTCTGGGGAACCACACGCCAGGTTGCTTTGCCACAGGCGCAGTCTGTGCTTCGTTAAACGCACGCTCCGATAACGTTCCTTTCTTGAAATAGTAATATTTGGGGAACGTCCACATCAGACGACGTTGCAGCTCTTCCTGGTAGTTGTAGTACTGTTGTTCAAACTCGGTGACTTCAGGCGTCACGACCGGGGCTCTCGACAAAATGAGACCAGCACTTATCGAGTTCAAAGGGACACTTTGGGTGCTCTTGGACACAGTGGCCAGAGTTCTTTTTGCGGAGCCTAAAGCAGGACAATGGTTAGTTTGATACTCTTTAGATTATTCTAGAATGATACAGGGAGCTCTCAGGCGACTTCCGGAGAAACGAGCGCTGCACAACATCACATTCAGACCACTTACAAATCATCCTCGCACGCCTTGTCATCATAGCGGGAACGTAGCAGTAGTGCCTGCTATGCTTTCTACCTCCAGATAGGCTCACCTTACACCGGCTCCAATCCAATTTTTCAACACCTCCAAACTATTTGCGTGCACCCACCAATATCACCCCCAGCATAACTGTCGCTGCTCACCACCAACTGTTATGCCAGAAAAGAAAATGTGTCCATTTCCTTCCTGCCACCCACTTGCCCCCTTTCTTGTCCTGCTTTCTTCTGTACAGGAATACATTTTTTTGCTCAGGCATACGCTTGCAAAGATTTTTGATTGTGGGTACTGTTTCAGCTGTGCCTTGTTGTGCTCTATTGCAGCATTTTTACACTCTTCTTTTCCCATACCTTTTTGACCGCAGTAGCTGTCTCTGTTTTGTAACCGCGCTGAACAACAAAGAGGGTTCCATTACAACAACAAATCCATCCACATATCCATCTAGAATTACTCGTTAGCTTCACCGAGAAAGTAATCTGACTTGTCGTTTGTGCGTGCATTCTTCACTGTCGAAAAACAAGCAAAAAACTACGGAAAAATAATTTGTAATTCGACATGTCGTCTATTGAGGAGTTTGATAATGTTCTCAAGGAGCTTCCTACGCTCAAAGCTCCAGGCGTATCTGGATCGAGAATCAAAAAATTGACTAAAATCGCCCTGGGAAACTTACAAGTATGTGCCTCGCTACCCCCTGCCACTTCTTCTAGTGCCGGGTTCCTCTTTCCTCCAAGCTCAAACGAGCTACGTAAAGAAGATCGGCTTTTTACTAACCTGCCGCTCAAACAGGATGAATCACAGTTTGTTCAGAAATTGTATATGCACTGTAAGGCGATACCTTCGACCCACAAGTTAGGGTCGTTGTACGTTGTGGATTCCATTGCTAGAGCTTACGTTGACTCTGCAAGAGAAAGCGGCAACTCGATTGACTCGCATGCAGCTGAGGGTTCAGCTGCGGCTGGCGCGTACAAGATTCAGACACTTATCGAGAGCTTGGTTGATGATGCACTCGCAAGCGCGACTGATGACACGAGGGAGAAAGTCCGTAAGCTAGTAGACATCTGGGAACGCGCTAGCACGTTTGACAATGCTATTGTGGAGTCGCTTAAGAAAAGGCACTTTACGTCCACCACTCCGCCAGGCGCACCCCCTGCGAAGTTGAACTCGAAAGCTGGTAACCCGGTTGTTGGAGAACCAAAAGACCCAACCTCCATCTTGCAAGCTCTTGCTTCGCTGGCGAACAAGAACCCGGCCTCCTCAGCAGCTAGCCCTCCGGTTAATAATGGTGCGTCTGCTGTACCACAGGTGCAGCAGTTCACCCAGAACTCGTCTGTGTCTCCTCCTCAACAGGCACAGCAGTTGTTCCAACAGGGTGCGGACGCTGTTGGAGCCAATCCTAACGACCCTAACGCTATTTTCCGCATGCTCCAGAGCATGGGCGGAGGTGCTTTGCCACCCCAGTCTCAGAGCTTTCAAAATGAAGATAGATCAAGGGAAAGATCGAGGGATAACAATTTCCGGGACAGAGGTAATGAGAATGCTTATGGGCGCAGACAGCGCTCGCGTTCTCCAGGAGCTCGTAGGGGCAGAGAAGATAGACAGCAAGCTCCACCAGGACACGTGATCGGCGAGAAAAACATTCCAGGAACCGCTCATTATAGAGAAAAGCATCTGACGTTTGATCCGTCGATGCCCGATGGTTCGATTCGTGTCCTCAGCCGTACTGTTTTCATTGGTGGTGTGCCAACGTATATGTCTGAACCTGAGCTCGCTTCCGAGTTGAGGCCATACGCCGAAGTGCAGAGCGTAATTCTCAACAACGAGAGAAAGCACGCATTTGTCAAAGTATACTCGCGTGTCGAAGCAGAGCAAGTCATTGCATCTTTTACGAGAGGTAACTCTTCTTCTCTAAGGGTGAGATGGGGTGTCGGTTTCGGACCCAGAGACTGTTGTGACTACCAGCAGGGCATAAGTACCATTCCGATTTCGCGTCTTACCGATGCTGACAGACGGTGGACTGTGGCTGCTGAATGGGGTGGAACTGGTGGCCAGCCATTGCAAGCAGGGATGGTGATGGAAGAACCCGACATTGAAATCGGCCAAGGTGTTTCTTCGAAGGCAATCTCCAAGAAGATGCCCACTAACTCTGCTAGGAATGGGCCACGTTCTAATAGACCTGGTGAGAATGCTGAAGAACACAACAATAACAACAATCCAAACAACATCCCGCTGATGAACAATAGTGCGCCCAACCCGCTTGGAAACCTTTTCCAGCAGTCTCCCCAGATGGCACAGGCAAACCACATGCAGCAGTCTGCTCCTCAGATGAACAACATGGCCAACATCGCAAGTATGATGGCTGCCATGTCTGGAGGCATGCCTGGAGGACTGCCCGCAGGAATGGCTGGCATGCAGATGCCACAGCCCCAGAACGGTCAAAACCCAGCGGACATGGCTTCGATGTTCCAGAACCTTGCCAATATGATGCGCCAGAATGGTGGTGCTCCTCACTGAGCTTTGACCTAGTTTCTGTTCTTTTGTTATGTATTTGTATAATGTCGAAGCTTATTAGTTATGCAGATTTTGTTTTTACGGGTAATTTGTAGTGTGGGACGGCCCCCTGGTAAACAGGATTTGATGTTCTCGGTGATCCGAAAACAATTCGAGTAGCCAGCGCACAGGTAAGCGAGAACCAGTAGCAGAACAGCTTGCATTCGAGTACGAGGTCGCCGTTGCTGTTGTTGTTGAAAAATGGGTAAGTCGCGATTGCTCAACTATGACGCATTCTCAAAAACGGTCGACGACGCCCGTGTGAAAACCGCTTCCGGGGGACTTATCACTCTTGTCTGTATCGTATCCACGCTGTTACTGCTGATCAACGAGTATGTCGACTACAAATCCATTATCATCAGGCCGGAACTGGTGGTCAACCGTGACCGTGGCAAGAAACTCGAAATCAACGTGGACATATCTTTCCCGCATTTGCCATGCGATATTGTCACCATGGATATAATGGATGTGACTGGAGATCTTCAAGTTGACCTGATGAAGTCAGGCTTCACCAAGATCAGGATCGACTCGGAAGGTAAAGAGATTGCACAGGAGGCCTACCTAGTTAATCAGGATATCAAGGAAATTCTGACAACAAATGATCCTGGCTACTGTGGTTCCTGCTACGGTGCAATTAATCAGGATGGGAACGACGAGCGTCCCCTGAATGATAGAATTTGCTGTAATACATGCGAGGCGGTGAGACAAGCCTATGCCCAGATTGCATGGAAATTCTACGATGGAGAAAATATTGACCAGTGTGAGAAGTCCGGATACGTGAAACAAGTGAATGAGAGACTCAGTGAAGGATGCAGGATCAAAGGCACAGCCGAGATCAACAGAATTGCTGGTAACCTACATTTTGCTCCTGGGGCGTCAGTCACGCAGCCTGACAGACATGTGCACGACCTTTCGCTTTATGACAAGCACCACGAGCGGTTTAGCTTCGACCACACCATCAACCACTTCTCGTTTGGTCCCGATCCCCACGAGGATCTTGTCAAATCAACGCAAGAGGAGGTGATGACTTCGACGCATCCTCTCGACGGTACTGGAAATCATATTAACTCCAAGTATCATCTGTACTCATACTTTGTGAAGGTTGTCTCGACCAGATACGAATTTCTGAACGGCCAAACCTTGGAGACCAATCAGTTCTCAGCGACGTACCACGATCGGCCCCTGAGAGGCGGCAGAGACGATGACCACCCGAATACCATCCATGCGAGAGGTGGTATACCAGGTCTTTTCTTCCACTTTGACATTTCACCTTTGAAGGTTATCAACAGAGAGCAGTACGCCAAAACGTGGAGCGCCTTTGCACTGAGCGCATGCGCAGCCATTGGCGGTGTCCTGACTGTGGGAGCGGTGCTAGATAGAACAATCTGGACGGCCGATCGTATTATTCGCAACAAGAAAGATACGTGAGGGCGAGGTGTTTTAGACGTAAAGTGCAAAACTGATAATTGTTAGAAATCCGTCAAAATTGGCTTAAGCGGGCCACTTCTTAGATTGTGTAGTGCACGCCCGGGATGTGCAAAACGCGTAACGTTCGAACACCACATCGGGGAGTACCTTTTTCTCGATAACGTGCAAGGCGCCGCCCTTCCTCTCTTTGACATTCACACCCGACCATAAACCAACGCGCGTGGTCTGGATATAGCGCTTGTGCGTAAGATCAGCAAAGACGCAAAACATATAGTCACCTCTTTTTGCGCGTTTGCATTCCCCAGATCAGCCCCTGGAGGTTGCGACTAAGAAAAGAAAACTTCCCTTCAGGACGAAAAAAAAGAGGAAACCATCACAATGGCTCATATGCCATCCCTGCGTTCGGCATCGTCGTTCTCGTCATCGGTGTCGCTTCTAAACAGGACCCCGAGCGGGCCCATGGTTGCCGCTTCGCTTGCGATGAATAAAAGGGCAGATGCCAGCGAGTCGCTGTTCTTCGTGTGCCTGAAATTGCGGAGGAGGCTTGAGAAGGTGCCCGGCATGAGCGCCTACCTCCAGCTTGCATCGGCGGATGCAGAGGCCAGCGCCGAACAGCAAGCAATGATGCTGAGCCAACGGCAGCCAGTACAGGACATCTCCAGGACTCGTTCGCGTACGAGGAGCTTCGTTAGCCCTCGTTCGTCCGACAGTACATCGGGCGAGTCGCTTATGGGTTACTGGAACAGCACCATGCTTACGTTTGCAGGCGGCATCTTGCCTGCTCAGACCAGCTACGACCCTGTCACACCTATATGGAAACTGTTCCAACAAGGTGCTCCCTTGTGTCTGATTTTCAACTCGCTGAGGCCCGAGGTTGCAATTGATTTGATCTCCTCAGATGATATGAAAGTGTGCAAAATGAGCGTCTACAAGTTCTTAAGTGCTTGTAAGCAGTATCTAGACGTGCGTGACGATGAATTGTTCCCCGTTACAAGTGTTTTTGCTGAGGACACAAACAGTCTACTCAAAGTGATACGTGCAGTTAACCTGGTACTAGATCTGGATCCGCGCTTCGAGGCGCCCCCTATCGAGAATGAATACAAGACGACCGATAGTAGGTCAAAGGTTGTCAAAGAGCTTGTGGAAAGTGAGAGAAAGTACGTGCAGGACTTGGAGACTCTCCTCAAATACAAGGCCGACCTCGAGCGGGCAGAGCTGGTCACTTCAGAGAACATTAACATGCTGTTCCCTAACCTAAACGAGATTGTGGATTTTCAGCGGCGATTCCTAGTGGGAATAGAGTGCAACGCGCTTGTCCCTGAAAAATATCAACGAATTGGCTCTATATTCTTGCATGCTGGTACACAGGGATTCAGGATATATGAGCCATGGTCGCTTTTCCAGAATGCCGCTGTTGAGTTCATAAGCAAAGAGACCCACAACCTCAAGCGCAGTTCCACGTTGATAGATGCCGGCTACGAGCTACCCAGCTTTCTAATCAAACCAGTGCAGAGGCTTTGCAAGTATCCTCTGTTGCTTCAGGAACTGGTGAAGCTGACGGACCCTACGTGGCCGAACTACAACGAACTGGATGCAGCATACCTTTCATCCAAGGAGGTTGCGCTGGGTGTCAACGAAACGCAGCGGAAGTCGGAGAATATCCAGCTGATGAAAGACCTGCAGGACAGGGTGATCGACTGGCGTGGCCATGGCGCGATGGCTGTCGGTGATCTTCTGTACGCCAACCAGGTGGCTGTGAAGGACCTGCCAACGGACGGACCGGCATCTGAAAAAGAGGTGCAAGGATATCTTTTTGACAAAATCATATATTTCTTCAAGGAGATATTACCCAAAAAACAAATTCTTTCGAACCGAAAAAAGTCGGGCACATCACTTTCGAACTCGTCAAGCTCATTGGTGCAGCAGCCAACCAACCCACTATATCTCAACGGGCGAGTTTTCATTGCAAATATTTACCAAATTTCAACCACAGACAACGTCCAGCCGTCTGGAAGTGGTCACTGCCTCACCATTAGGTGGAAGGGAACGAAGGAGAAAGGAGCATGCGTCATTAAATTCAGAACGGAGGAAAATCTCAATCAGTGGGAGACCACGTTACGAAGACTCCGCAGTGAACAAGATGGGGATATGCCTCCTCCGAGGTCCAACTCTATCTCGTCTCGCTTTGAGAGCGATATCGATTATGCCCCACGCTTCCCACCAATCGGGACCACACCTGTGTCTGCCCGTTCATCGGTTTCTTCTTTACAAGACGGGCCCATGGTGCTTCCGCGTCCGCACAGTCGCCAAAAATCGGAGGCCAACCTTGCTTCGTATCAGCCCACGCCAATGTACGGGAACTACCCGCCGTTGCCTAATGAGGACAGAAAGCTACGCTCGGTCTCGTCTCCGGCCACTATTATGGACTACAAGAGACCAGGGTACACAAGTGGCGGTGGTAGCAGCAGCAGCGGTACCAGCAGCAGCCATTTGGGGAACCCTTCCTCGTCCACCTCACTCCTGACCCACATGGCTGCGCTGTCGATGCGCGACCAGATCAACATCAAGCTGATTTACAAAGGCGATAACGTGCACTTGTCAGTGCATCGCAGTATCAGCTCTGATGAGCTCAAGACTACTCTTGTCAACAAGCTACGTTTGAGCATCGCGGATGACTTGCGTGCTGACGGCACACTCAAGTTCAAATACAAGGATGAAGATGACGATTTTGTGAGGTTCCAGTCTCCCGAAGACTGGACCATTGCAAAGGAGATGCTTGACGAGATAGAAGATGAAGAGGATCGCATTTTAAACATTATGATTGTTAGCTGATATGAATCGAGTTGATAAATAACGAGTTGCCTTTTTCTTGCATTTGTGTATTCTCTCCCCCACCCTGTCCACGCAACGGGCTGACGAAACGCGCCCGTCTCATTGGCACGCGCCACACGACTTCTTCTCCGCCGCACGACCAAAAGCGAGCGGAACTTTTTCCTCGTAGAACCAGATGCGCCGGGAAGAGTCAACGGCCAGAATGAGAGATGATATGATTCATATCGCAGTTGTGCGGAACACTGACTTAGAACTTGCGACACACAACCACCCGCGGCTGTCGTCTGACCAGCCCACGCATTTTATTTCATAATTGGCGCCCTTGCCCCTTTTTTCTTTTGCATAACTTCACAACAGCACCTTAATTTTTCAGTGAACTCGTAATGGTTCGCTTCTCCCGCGGTGCCTATCCACTGCTGAGCAGAGTTGCGCTGGGCAGCCGAGCAAACGAGCAGCTCGTCCGGCATGTTCGTCCAGAATCACGCCGTCTCGCGCGTGGAATTCAAACAACAGGAGGTCAACACAGCCCACTGCGGCCGTTTCGCATGCCGCTGAGCAGGGCACTAGCTCTGCGATCGCGCGCATTCTGCAGCACAGCAACGCGACGTGCGTCCCAGGAGACGCCATTTGACGAGATGTCCGAGGAACAGCAGGAGGAGTTGACGTCGGAGCGCGGTGCCGACGTCGTGGACGTTTGCATTGCTGGTGGTGGTCCTGCGGGACTCGCAACTGCGATAAGGCTGAAACAGCTCGATGAAGACGGCTCGCTGCGTGTCGTCGTGCTGGAAAAGGCGCCCGACATGGGCTCGCACATCTTGTCGGGGGTCATCCTTGAGCCGCGTGCGCTGCGCGAGCTGTTCCCGGACAGCGAGTTCTACGATGAGTCCGGCAACGGGATCCCGCTCCCGCCCGACATGGTTACTCTCGCGAGCGAGGAGCACGTGAAGCTGCTGTTCAAGAACGGGCTCTCTGCGCCTCTGCCTGAACCACCACAGATGGTGAACAAGGGCAAAAACTACATTGCATCACTGGCTGAGGTTGTCAAGTACTTGTCGGAAAAAGCCGAGGAGATGGGCGTTGAGATCTACCCCAGCATTTCCGTGGATGAGCTTGTGTTTGACGAATCGGGGGCCGTCAAGGGTGTAGCGACAAAGGACATGGGCGTTGCCAAGGACGGCACACCGAAGGACGAGTTTGAGCGAGGGATGGAGTTCCACGCACGCATGACTGTCCTGGCTGAGGGCTGTCACGGGTCGCTCAGCAAGAAGGCCATCGCCAAGTACAAGCTGCGTGAGGGCCGCCAGCCCCAGACATACGGTCTGGGTATCAAAGAGGTGTGGGAGGTTGCTCCCGAGAAGTTCAAGAAGGGATACGTTGCGCATACGATGGCGTATCCCCTGCCTTATGATGTGTACGGTGGTGGGTTCCAGTACCACTTTGGTGATGGGCTCGTTGCTGTTGGACTGGTCGTTGGGCTGGACTACGAGAACCCGTGGATATCCCCGTACCAGGAGTTTCAGAAGATGAAACACCACCCCTTTTACAAGAGCGTTCTAGAGGGAGGTAAATGCATTTCTTACGGCGCGAGGGCCTTGAACGAGGGTGGATTCCAGTCTGTGCCGAAGCTGAATTTCCCAGGTGGAGTGATTGTGGGTGCCTCTGCCGGTTTCATGAATGTGCCGAAGATCAAGGGCTCGCACACCGCCATCAAGTCGGGCATGCTCGCTGCGGAGACAATGTATCCAGAAATTCTGAAGCAAAGGGAGTTGTCCGATTCTAAGAAGACTGAAGAGGAAGAGGAAAAAGATGACGAGGACGAGGACGAGATGCTCGTCGCTGACTGGGAAGCGATTGACCTGGCAGCCTACGAGCAGGCATACAAGGACTCGTGGATCTACACCGAGCTGTACGAGATGCGCAATGTGAGGCCGTCGTTTGGCTCTCCGCTCAAGCTGTACGGCGGCATGGCTGTCTCCGGCCTCATCACGATGCTCACCAAGGGTCGCGAGCCCATGACGCTGAAGCACCACGCGTCCGACGCAGAGCTTACACGGGACGCAAGCACATATAAGAGGATCGAGTATCCGAAGCCCGACGGCGTGATCTCGTTCGACATCCTCACTTCTGTCTCGCGCACCGGGACGTACCACCAGGAGGACGAGCGGTGCCATCTGCGCGTCCCTGGACAGGACCTCGAGAAGCACGCCCTTGCGGCGTATCCGAAGTACAAGGGCATAGAGCAGCGGTTCTGCCCTGCGGGCGTGTACGAGTACGTTGAGGACGAAACGTCGGAGCTCGGTGTCAAGTTCCAGATCAACTCGCAGAACTGCATCCATTGTAAGACGTGCGATATCAAGGTGCCGACGCAGGATATCGACTGGGCCGTGCCGGAGGGTGGCGGCGGGCCAAAGTACCAAATGACTTGAGAGAGAGAGAGAGAGAGAGACAGAACTAGGAAAGAGTCAGACATGCATATCTAATAGAGACTGTATATATGCTACACTATGGTGACCAATGCACTGCACCGTGGCGTGACTTCAAGTGCGATGCCCATTGGCATTATCAGGCAATCTCTGTAGATAAAAGTCAAACTTGTGGTTGGACGAACAGAATGAACTTGCTGAGCTTTGGAGGTCTGACTAGCAGGGGCTCCGGGCAACATCTTCGCTGAAAAGGAGAGGGGGAAATTTTGAGGTAAAAGAGCAAAATTCATAGAGCACGTAACATGGACTAAATCAGCAGGCAAAAAAAGAGCAGGAAGGAAGGAAGGAGAGAGAGAGAGAGAGAGAGAGAGAGAGAGAGAGAGAGAGAGAGAGAGAGAAAGGCAAAACGTAACAGAGGTATAAACAGTGAGAAGACACAAAGCCATTCTCGGATCTTTCAAAAGTCTTGAGTAAAACAGCAAAACATTGCAACCAACTTTTCTAGAAAGACAAAAGAAAAGACTGGCAGCTTATAATACAGAACCATCCAACTCGATCCTGTAAGTGTGGAGCGGCAAAAACAAAAAAAAAAGTTGTCAATGTCTGCTTTCGTGAGACATGTGAAAAAAACATAAAAAAATAAAAATCGACACATCGCCCGCCTCAATGCTTGTAACCGCTCAAGCAAACAAGGAGTCGAGTTCAGCCAGAGACATATCCTCCGGTGTGCCGATTTCCTGTGTCAAAAACCCAGATCTAACGGCTTCAAGCCATCTCATGCTCACCGACGGCTCGACCGAAGGGTCATTCAGCGGCGAGTTGGTGAACACTGACCTGTTGGACTCGGCAGGGGACAGCGCGTTCAGCGTGGCGGCTCTCAGAGCAGCCACCGCAGCAGCTGCGCTCGGCGAGTTAGCCACGGGCGCCCGCGGGATGCGAGGCGCGGCAGCAGCGGCCGTGATGTGTTTGGGTTTCTTGGCATTGATGAACGACATCGACTTGGAGCGCTTGCCAATGGACGAGGGCACCCTGTCGCGGACAACCATGCTGCTGCGGCGGAAGGTGAGCTCGGACTCCTCGTCGTTCTCGTCGTCGTTCTCGTCTCTGAAAGTCTCAAAGTCGTCGAGGTCCGAGTCGGAGTCAAAGCCGTGTGTCGAGCGGGACCCCTTCCGGGCCGATCTGATCAGCCTGTGCGTGTCTATTGTGACACCGTTCAGCGCCGCTGTAACCGGTGCGGCAGAATACGGAATTGACAGCTGTGGGATTCTCAGGTCGAGCGATGTGTCCAGGAACGACGACTTCATGCCGATATCAAAAGCGGATGGGGTGCGCTGCTTCTGCTTCATGCCCGAGCCAGCCTTGAAATCTCCTCCAGCGAGGGCGAGTGACTTCTCGGAGAAGCCCTCGTCGCCAGACTGGGAGATACCGTTAGCAGCCTCGAACGACTTTTGCGACTCGAGCATTGATTGCACATAGACGTGGTAGTCCTTGGTGAGCAGGCCACGGTAGACGTAAACCATACGCTTGGGCGAAGCATCTGCCCAATCTCTAGACAGCGCATAGATGATGCTGCGCTCTCCCTTTTCAACACGTTTCACATAGGCATTGAGCTTGGCGGACACCAAGTTGGAGGTTTTCGTAGACAGCTTAGCCATATCTGGGTGTCTCTCGGTCAAGACATCGCAGATCTGCTTAACTGTCAAACCTTCGCCCTTGGGATCGTGGTCAAAAAGGATTTCAAAGATTGCAAACAAAACGTCATCATCCAGTGTCGAATGGGCATCCGGTTTCGGCCGTTCTCCGGTAACAGGTACCGTAGTGGAGATACCCGTAGCAGAGCTCGTCCTAGGAGCACTTTTGGGGGTTTTCTTGACCGGTTTGTCTCCGGATTTGACAGCGTCAAGCTCAGACTTGACGCCATCGTTGTGGCCGCCGTCCATTACAGAAGTTGCCGCGGTGGACGTAGTGGACGACGGGGTTGCACTTCTCTCGCTCTCCTCGCTCACACTAGCACTTGGAGATGCTGCAGCAGCAGCATTCTCGTCGTGTTCGAGCTGAGCAAGGGATTTCTCGTTTGAAACCGGGGAATTCGGCTGCGATGCCGAGTCACCCAGTTCAAACTCCGGAGAAGCAACGTTCAGACGGGTGGAGGTGATAGATGGCGACTGAGGAGACTCGGGGTCTGGGAACCCAACGGGTCTCTCTGTGTCTGCCAAAGCCATGATTGGTGGTATACTTGTCGAAAGATTAAGCGAATAAGTTCCGACGAGCAACGGAGAAAGGCGAATAGAACCTGACAGAGAACTTATGAAATGGCGGATGATCCTTCAACGTTAGGCCGTGTGGGGGTGGTGGTGAGTGGAACTTTGTAGTTGCTCAACCTTGTGTGTTGTACGGGAACTCGGGAAACCTCCAACCAGATACAAAAGCTTTTGCCAACGCGAACGAGATATTTAAGTGAATAAATACCCCTTCAGAAGAGCTGCTCGATTGCGAAGAAGAACAAAACCTGGATATTGAGGGCTGTTTGGGTCAAATAAGAAAAAAAAAGTGGGATCTGAAATTTTTTCACCGTTTTGTTAGTGTGGGTTCCCTTAACGTAGGTAAACATGATGGCACTCCAGAGAGTTTAACCACCGCAGTGAGAGGGCAAATCATACTTTTTTTTTCCTTACTTGATTTCTACCTGTTTATTTGTAGAAACAAATGGAAAGTAGAAAAATATTAGAATTCTCTGGTGGACTGAGAAAGGCGTGGGAAAAGGGCAAGTTGTGTCGTTCTTCTACTATATTTTTCAAGCCCTCACACCCGCTCGCTCTTCGCGCTGTGTGCGTTGTTTGCAGGAGGCCGCAGAGGGTGTTCCTTTTCTGGGCTACACAACTCTCTGAGGCACTTGCACTACACTTCTCCTGCTGCTTTTTTTTACCTGGTTGACCAGATTGCTTGCCGATTGCTCCGGCCGGTGGGTATTTTACATATTTCCGTGTGCTGTGCCTATATAACCGCCCTTCGAAGGGGGCAACAGCAGCTGCTGTGGCAGCCACAGCACTAAGTTTCAGACACCGCGCGCGCACACGCTGTGTGTGAATTTAATCTGAAAAAAGTGCATAATTAGATTTAGGGAGCAATGCTGCACAGAGTACATCAGAAATGTGACTATTTTTCACCGGTTTTGGTGTCCAAATATAGGGTGTATAGCAACCAATGTCGCGGGCGCGGTTGGGTCCTGCCGGGCCAGTCACATCGCATCACGATAAGCTGATACGCCCCGCGTAGTTAGCTGGAGCGGCGTGTGAGTGGAGCCACGACGCAAAAAAGCCAATTGATTCAGGGGTAAACTCAAGAGTGTTTTTTCTGGTGGGTTGCGTGTATCTTATATATTTACATGTGTGTCAGGATGGGTCTCATGCCTGTGTATTCCTCAAACTGAGATGCGCATCTTTTACTCCTCTAAGCCGTCTACTCCCAGATCAATCCCCTGTCTCTCTCGTGAGTCGCGCGCGCGTCTGCGGGACTCTGACTCTGGTCGCCCGATGCGTCGCGACCCGCGCGACTGGTTGTGTTTCCCGCCAGCACACGACCTTCCCTTTTCGGGAACCACCGTCACATGTCACGTGGCCCAACGGATGCTGCCGCATTTGGCTATTGTGGATCTGGATGCTGCCGGAAGTAGCTATAGGCAGCGCGGGTCAGCTCGTAGTCCTCCTGCCAGTATTCATCCGTGTATGCTTTTTCAGGTGTGCGCCCGTCGGGCGGCGCAAACCAGTAGTTGAGCGCGACGTGTGTGTCATCGTCGTCGGACCCGTATGATGTCACCTCGTGGAACCAGCCCGCGGGTAGGTACAGGGTCTCACCGGGGTTGAGCTCCAGGCTCAGACGTGACGCTGAGCTAAACCCAGGGAAAACGTCGTCTGTGTATCGTCTCAGCCTCTCCCTGACGTCAGCATCTTCAACCTCATCGATATGTACAAGAGCAGGAGGCACCTTGGAGAAGGACGGCGGGTCGGGCTTCTCTCCGTCTTTGTCCTTCCCGTTTTTGTGCTTGTCGAAGAACTTGTTGCGGTTCTCCTGTTCGATTTCTATAGCGAGCAGCAGTTCCGTCTTTTGCTGTTTGCTTAGCCCCGTGGCGTCCTTCTCCAGCCTCCACATCGCTGCGTCGTGCGCCAGCGCTCCATCCGGCCTGACGTGCTTCCAGCCCGGCGCATTTGTGTTCGACATGTAGTCGATGACGCCGGAGCTATACACCGTCTTGACATCACCTACGGTGTGCATGCTGTGGCAGTCGTGCGGAGAGAACAGCGTGAAGCGTTTGCGGCCCTGCACGGGGACGTAGATGTTGTCCGAGTGATCATGGTGCAGTCCCGAGGACGAACCAGCACCGGGTATACTCCTCCCAAGACCAAGGTTGGGCTTTGTTTCCTGTATCTCTATCGTGGTGGTGGTTCCCTTTGCCCTGCCCATCCAGAGATTGATCTGCTGCGGCACAAGCACGTCAAGAAGGTTGAGATCTAGTGGGAGAATCTCGGGGTGCTTGACGAGCCCGGTGAGCGGTCTCTGAATTAACGCGCGCACCCTCTCCTCTCCAGCTGACACACTGAGACCATCGCTGATGAGGTCGCCCGCCTCCTCTTCGTCGTCTGAATCGCTTTCGTGATAATCATCTTGGAGCGTGGATAGATCTATGGACCCGATATCGGATGCTGTGTCGTCCGGCGCTCCGAACCCGGCCTCTTCGGCTTCCTCTTCTTCTTCTTCGTCATCATCGTCATCCCCACTTCCGCTCGCAACCCCACCTTCATCTTGATCCTCTTGCTCGTATTGCGTCGTCAGATACAGGGAATCGTTCCCCTTGCGGAACTCTCGCAGGAGCTCTTTCAGAGACATCCTGGTCCTAGTGGACCCAGAGCCAAACCCGCCGTGGGTCTTGCGCTCAACCTGCAGCTCGTCATCGAACCGCAGAGTCTCTTCGAGCCGCGCAGGAGTGAACCGCTCAAGGTCGATCCCGCCAACGGTGCCCAGTATCACACACGGCTTCCTTTTGAAAACGTACTCCGCCTGGAATTCCAGCGGATCAAGGTCCGCCAGATCCACGCGGTCAATCTCCGCAGCGTGCGATGGGATGCGATAGGACGGATACTCCTCCGCGACTGTGTCGTTCAGAGTGCGCGTTTTCTTCAAGCGCTTGATCTGCGTGTCGTTGGCATGCGACACGACTCTCTTGCCCTTCGCCGCGGTCATGCTGGGGGTTTTGTTTTTTGTTTTGCATGTGCTGCCTGTCACATAGCATCCGAGGAATCTACCTCACTTTCTCCACATAATGTGTGATGATTTCGATGAGTCCGGGTAACTTGGGTGCTTTGTGTGCGGCTCCTCGCGGCAGAAAAGCAGCGGCATCAAAGAAACTCTAATGGTGATTGATCCAGCATCGAGACCGCCAGAAGGTTCAACACGACAACAAGGTGCTGGCGGTAGTGGTACGCCGTACGCCGTACTCCCCCCGCCTTGAAGCTTTAGGATGCCAAGTCATGACGGAGTATAATTGCTGCCCGGACCCACGGGCTTGACAGTGTTTAGACCGAGATTTTGAGTATATGTTTCTGTTTCTTTCTCTTGAATCACCTTGACTGCCTCCCGGTATGTGTTGCACTTTTTCCTGAGAGGAAGGAAGCATTTAGGTATTATCCGTAAATTTATTTCTAAAATAGCATAAACTCTGAAGTATACACAAAATTGTTTTGTAGTTAATTTTCCGGTCATAAGTTTAAAATCAGGTTTTGATTTCAAAAACTCCACTTCCCCGGAAAAAAGACAAACATGTTGAAAAATGCGTCAACAACCATAAGCCCTTGTACAGCAAAGACTCAAACTATAAACAGTCAAGAGAAACCATAGGAGTCTTCCAGACAAAAGTAAAGCAATCCGGATTTTTATTATCACACACGACCACAGTGGCGAGAAAAATCCGGACTATCAGCTATCACGGCAAGTACCGAGTCCCCTACTGATCCCAGAGGTTAGCCACGGACCACAGCAGACATGTAATCGGCCCATAAATACGTTGACGAGCGCGGATGAAACGTCGCTTCCGTCCAGATGAGAAACGTACACGGGGAGACATCCTGCGCATCGCAGCTAGGACCGAGCGGCGCACACACATATTATCCAGCAAGCCAGCCACCCAGCATGCGTGAGCGAGTTGCACATACGAGACACCCGTCTATCCCTGGTGCGTCTGAGCTGAGCTGCCCGCAGACCCTTCGAACAAGCGGACACGAGTAAGACCAGCCAAAGTCAGAGCCAAAGTAAGCACAAAAGCAAAAAAAACCAAGAACAGAAAAGGGCAAAAAGACAGACATTTGTCCTCTGCAGATGCACTTGTCATGCGCAATGTGCGCGCGCTGATGCAATAGCCCATCGGCCCCGGCAACGCCTGCAACGTGGCCACACCTCCGAGAAACTCATCGTGAAAGCTATACAGCGTGGTGTTGATTGATATATTGATATATGCTAAAGCACATCTAAATAATATTCAGCAACGTCATGCTGATGGATGCAAAAGGGATGGGACGTGATGTTGGGGGGCAGGCCGAGGCGGGCCCACAGAGCAGCCATACTTGTAAGAGGGGGCAGTGCTTGCCGGGGAGGACACTGGGTCGGGACTAACGTTGACAATAGGCCGGGTATCGTGGGTCCTGCTGGCTCCGCGAGTGCGTCGAGCTCTATCGCGATATCAGCAGAAACGCCACATTGGAGACAAAGTGATATGTCAACGGTGTATACCCCACTTATAGATTCGTATTGCTATAGAACAGGTGGCTGCTGGACAGTTTAGAGCTACGTGGTGTTGAGTGGATTACCGAGTAGTGGCGGCAAGAAATGAGGCGCACGAGAGATATTACTGCATAGGGACGGGTCTCACACGTTTCGTCCACTTTCAATCTCAAGAGCGCGATGCCCACTTCGACAAATCGCACTCGTTTGGGCCGAGACACCAAATCGGGACAAAAAGACAAAAAGACAAAAGTCAGACGGGGTCGTGCAGATACGAATTCGGCAGGTGAGTCGGGGTGGGCTGCACAGCCTCGAATCGGTATGATCCGAGAATGTGTGGCGTGCTAGATCTCGCTGTGAGCCCAGGATGAGCCTGCCAAATATGTGTTATGGGTTGTTGCACAGATAGCCCATACTCCCTTATGGTCTGCCATCAAAAGGCTCCTCAAAGATACGCTAGAACCACAGATTTGGAAAAAGAAGGAGAGGAGAAAAAGCAGAAAAGATCTCGCGGCCTGCCGGTTTGGAGCCCCGCGGGCTGCTGCTCCCGTCGGCGGGCGGCCAAAA
Organism: Kuraishia cidri; assembly: GCA_030557465.1. Lineage (NCBI taxonomy): Eukaryota > Fungi > Ascomycota > Pichiomycetes > Pichiales > Pichiaceae > Kuraishia > Kuraishia cidri. The sequence continues at coordinate 375,236 of JAKTPE010000012.1, forward strand.
CTCGCTGCTCGGACAAACCTTGATGAATTCCTTCTGTTCCCTGGCGTCGTCGCGCCCCCTTCGCAAATAAAACCGTAGTGGACACCTCTAGTGTGGACCACGTCTGCATGAGAGCCGCATACACATGGTGAAACTTGCAAAACACGGATCTCGGCCCGGCCTTGGCCAAGGGAGATTGGGAATGGGGACTAAGCTGCACGCACGGTGCGTGCGATGACTGGCTATGACTTCCACGCGCCACGAATAGATTTTTGCCTATTTCGTCCTCGCGACAGAGAGGCCATACAACGAGCATTCTCGGCCGAAATCGCTCCTGGTACGAGTCAACGTTTCATGAATTGTACCAGGACGATAACGCTTTTCGTACTTCTTCGGTAGATTACAGCAAAAAAAAAAAGCACTTGCCTTTTTCCCGAGGGGCTGATCGATTGAAAGATCGCCCACAACGTGCTCATGATGGAAGTCAGAGACCTGCTCTACACACCTGTTTCCAAGAGAGTTCAATACGCCCTTGATGCAAAGCTGTATAAAATTGTGAATGAATACCCCGCGCAAGTAAAAATGTCCGATGTCTCCCCCATCGGCCGCTTTGGCTTATTACCGACCCGTCAGACGATCCGCCTGCACCAGCAGTGATTTGGTGCGCTCACGTCGTTTTGGACCTGTCTCTAGGGACCCGCAACATGGACAAAAACACAGAAAGTACGTAAGAGAAGAGAAAAATAACGCTCTAAATCTGACGCAAACAGCAATACACGATTTGAATCACGGATCAAAGATCAAAAAATGAAAACAAAAAAAAAAAATACGCTGCGAAAGCACTCCTTGAACTCTCTCCGCACACTCCTTACGAGCTTATCAATGCGGAGGTGAGCATGCAGCATCAGAGAAAAGCGGGCAAACCCAAACACAGAGGGGCACACCACACCAGTGGACATGGGGCTCTTCAGTTTCATCTGTAGAAAAAAAATAAACAAGGTTGCGGCCAGAGAGGGTGCTTTTGTGTGAGTCGCCGTGTATTCCGTGCGTGTCATGGGATAACCTTGGTTTCATTGCTCATCATACAGCTTCTTTTCTTCTCGGAAACTGGCGGTCGCCGCCAAGCTGTGCTCCGAGCGGCATTCGATTGCTCGTGTGCTCGTTGTTCTCGTTGAGCGGAACGAAGCAGGCGCGGAGGTCTCGTGGTTGTGGCCGATCCGTCCTCCTCGCGTCCCGTTTCTTTACTTTACGTTGTCCCCCACATTGTGAGTTCAGCGCGGCCAGGATGGTG